>CM022702.1:69262941-69818608 GCA_012295165.1 Asparagus setaceus
AATATATTTTAAAATAATATATTTTAAAAATAATATATTAATTTAAAATATAATATTTTTAAAAATAATATTTTCAAAAGAATAATATTTTATGAAAAAATATTATTTTATGAAAAAATATTATTTTATGAAAAAATATTATTTTATGAAAAATAATATTTTATGAAAAATAATATTTTATGAAAAATAATATTTTCAAAAGAATAATATTTTTAAAAATAATATTTTTAAAAATAATATATTATTTAAAGACAATAATATGTCTTGGAAAAATAATATATTTTAAAAATAATATATTATTTAAAGACAATAATATGTCTTGGAAAAATAATATATTATTTAAAGACAATAATATGTCTTGGAAAAATAATATATTTTAAAAATAATATATTTTAAAAATAATATATTTTAAAAATAATATATTATTTAAAGACAATAATATGTCTTGGAAAAATAATATATTTTAAAATATAATATTTTTAAAAAGATTATTTTAAATCTTTAATGAATTTCTTTTTTTTTTGAAATATTAAGTAATGATTTTTAGTAAATTTGGGTCAGTTGCAACTAAATTGCAAAGGTGACTTGCGACCATTTTTGACGTAAGTCATATGTTGCAACTAAGGGTTGTTTTGCAACTATAGTTGCAATTGTAACCGTAAGTTGCAACAAAATAAATGCTTGCAACTGGACAAATTTGACCCAGTTACATACAACTGGAGTTGCAACCATTCCAGTTGCAAGCTACCAAACATCCCCTGAGCATATAAAGAACACAAAGAATACTATAATGAAGTTTTCCAAGGTCTTCAAAAAATTACACAAATATTTTTGATTTAAATCCCATTTATATCTATTGCTTTCTTTGTCCAAACATCTATCTACATGTTCTATTTAACCTTCTCTTTCCCATTTCCTCTTATTTTAAGGGCAAGTTTGACAAACCACTAAGATTGTGCCATGTCTAGGCCAGAATTAGTCCATTCTGCTTCGAGGACCAATTGACTGGTTAAAAATAAAACAAGACTGACCTGATTTTTATCAGGTTGCCAAAAAGAGCCAATGCTTCTATAGGCATTTCATTACCATATTTATTTATTTATAAATTTCACTTTGTGACTATTTGTAAAAAGTGAGAAGGTAAACATGTTTTTTTAAGTAAATAAATGCTTTATAATTGCTGCATCAATACAACAATATAGTGTAAAATACAAGCATTACAAGTAAAGAAAATAACAACGCTAAATCACACACAAACAAAAATCAACATCCCTCAGTATTTAAGTAGAAAATTCCAGATTATCAATGAGAGATGGCATAGATGCTCCACCTTCTTCTCCACGGATCTTCTACCAATCTAATAGTGACATAGTCGTGTTCTCAGCCACCTTCCTCACCTGTTTGTTCTCATTTCTATATACTCCGTTATTTCTCTTCCACCACAAACTCCACAGTCATAGCTGGAGTAGCATTCCACAACTTCTCTCTCTTTTTCCTAGCAGTAGAACACCTCCAACTAAACAAGAATCTTCAATTTTATATGAAAACATCGTTGGCACTTTAAGAAACTCTTGAATATGATTCCAAACTCCATTCGCAAAAATACAATGTTGCAAAATGTGTTGTGGTGTCTCCTCCTTCTCGCAAAGCATACATCTATTAGCTAATTGTATACCTTTTTTCTTTAAATTATCACACGTTAGGGTGCTTCCCCAAGCCGCAACCCACCCCACAGAAAAGTTTTCAGTAGGAGATAAACTCCACGCAATTTTATCGTCTCCCTCCCCTATTGTATTACTATTATAAATTTGTTCAACCAAAGTAATAACATCATTCTCTTCTTGGCCTTTAATCGTCTTCGAAAAGTTGGAATCCTCAATTATAGAGTTTTTATAGATAATCCCCTCAACTTTCAAAATAATATTTATCCCCCTCAACTTTTCTCACTTAACCCCTAAACTAATATAATTTAAATCTAAAGGAACAAATGATTTAAAATGACCATACTATCCCTAAGACATTAAAATATTTTACCATATTGTTCCTTTTAACCTTTTTATTTAAAAATAACTTTCATTTTATTTCCCCTCTTCTTATTTCTTCACATTCATTGCTAGGTTTATGTGCAAATTTAATTTATTTTCTTTCTTTTTTGAAATGCTAAACTTCTTTTATTTTCTCGCTTATCCATGCTTGTAATGTTTGAAACAATTAAAACTTTTAAATTTCTTTTGAAAATTAGTTTCCTCATCAAAATCCATCGAACCGAAGTCTAATATTTTGATTGGGTTGGGTTTTTAAAGTCATATGAATTTTTATCAACCAAGGGTATTTTAGTGATTGCATTTTTTAAATTAATAATATTAGGGGGGGTTATTTTAAAAAACTAGAAAGGTAAAGGGGGCTTTGGGATACACCCCATAGTTAAGGGGGGTTTACTCACATTTTGAAAGTTGATGGGGGTTTTCTGCAACACCCTCAAATTTGAGAGGGGTTGTCTAAATATAAAAGAGCTGAGAGGGGTTTTCTGAGACAATCCCCATAGCTGATGGGGGTTTTCTAGAATTAACCCTTTCAATAAATTATCAATTGCCAAGGCAAAACAGTCAGAAGGTGAAAAAGCATTTCTAATATTTGATTAATCAACTTTACATTTACTTCCATGAAACAAAGTAATTCAAATGTAACAAGCCAACAGAAATATGGTCCTTATGTGCGTTATTAACTTAGACCAAGTCGATACATAATCATCCTCCTTGACTTTCACCATCTAATTATAGTGAGAGCATCACATCATTATCATTAATTGATTAGTGCTCAAATGTCTTAATCACTTACCACTAAGCACATGGGCCGGCCTCCCATCAATGGGACCCACTGATACCTACTTGAGAAATCTCAACCATCAGTGTCAATCTTGACGGTGGTTTGATGGGCAAAAACACCAAACCCAAATGTCATTATCGATTATATTTAAACTAAAAACCAACCCCATGCTCTCCTTGCCACGTTTTACGAACTAGTATAGTGCACGTGCGTTGCACGTGTTCCCATCAAAAAAATAATTTCGTTATATAACTTACTGTAAATTTTAATTTTAGATGTAATTATGGCAATCCCGGAGGATTTATTTGTAAACTTCTCACCATTAAGACCCTAGATCTAAAATAATTCTTTTGAGATTCATTTTTAAAGTTTATAAGGATTAATTTGTAAATTTATAAAGTTTGAAGGTGTTTTCTATAAATTTTAGGGTTTTGTTTATAAAACTATGAAGATTTAAGGTAGTTTGTGCAATTTTTGGGTTGCTTGTAATGGGAAGAGAGGAAGAAGTTAGAAGTAGTGGTGTGGGTTGAATGTAGTGTGTGCTTGCTTGTATGGAAATTTTTGAATGGTTTTTATTTTTTGAAGACGGATTTATTGATATAGCTTAATGAATGGTTTGGGATAAGGATGAAAAAACTTATTTTGGCTAAAGATTTTTTTGTGCCACTCTCTAGGTTGAAGATGATTGGAATATACATGAGAGAAGAGAGGGGTTACTAATGACGAGAAGTGAAAGCTAAAGCTAAATGATTGAAGTGTTTTCCCCTAATTAAAGCACCTTCTTAAATCATCAAAAACTCAATACTTTCTAACTACAACCTTTCTACTTTAAACACAATAATAGAAACAATGAAGTTTTTATCCTAAATAATCTTTAATAGTTTGAAAACCCTATAACAAAAGAATAAAATTGTCAATCATATCTCACTTTTTAACTCAGCTTTTTCCTCACTTATTTTACCATCATAGCTCATGAAATTCAGATTCTAAAATTATCAATAAATTCATAACTTTGCAAGTTACAACCAGTGAAAAGAAAAAATCATGAAATTAGAGTACCTTAAGCATCATGGAAAAAGAAAGAAAAAGAAAATTTGGAGCATCTTCTCAATATATCCTTGTAGAATCCTTAAATACACTTAATTCCTTGAACTAATGTTAGTCATCATCTTTACATGGTTTATCGCATGAATTTTCACATCATCAAATAGATCTCAAGAGAAAAATAATGAAGCCTCAAATAAGAAAGAAAAACATCAATAAATAAAGAATTCACCTTTAGTATCAAGAAGAAGAAGCCTCCTAAGTGTGAATTTGCTCTCTCGAATTCACGATCGTTCTGACTACATGCTATCCTATGCACACAGGAAAAAAAAGGTATGCGTTAGTCAATAATCACTCGTTATAATTCATGCTAATGAAAGTAGAGTTTCACTTTAGTTATTCTTTGATATAGACATTTAGTCATTCAATTCCTTAATTTACTTGATTTTTATTTGAGAGATGGAGAGAGCCATTGACGCAGAGTGACAACATAATTAAGAGTGAGTCTGGACCACGCTATACATTTTTTGAGGAATCGAGTCAAGCTATAATTGGTTGGATTTATAGGGTATGACGTCTTTTCATTTCATAACCGATTTGCCATTGATTCTTAATTTTAAAAAATGTATAATTTGTGACAATTAGTTGTGATTTAGCCTCTTCATTTCATAACAAAATTTCCATTGATTCTTAATTACAAAGCCTCATAACTTGTGACAATTAATTGGGATTTATTGGGTGTGAAGACTCTTGATTTTATAACTCATTTCTCATCAATTCTTAATAATAAAAGATCTTGATTTTATAACTCATTTCTCATCAATTCTTAATAATGAAAAACACCTCATAATTTTGCCCATTAATTCTTAAAACGTTTATATTGATTAATGATGATATGATGTTAATTAAGAGTGAGTCCGACCACGCTATACATTTTTGAGGAATCGAGTCAAGCTATAATTGGTTGGATTTATAGAGTATGACGTCTTTTCATTTCATAACCGATTTGCCATTGATTCTTAATTTTAAAAAATGTATAATTTGTGACAATTAGTTATGATTTAGCCTCTTCATTTCATAACAAAATTTCCATTGATTCTTAATTACAAAGCCTCATAACTTGTGACAATTAATTGGGATTTATTGGGTGTGAAGACTCTTGATTTTATAACTCATTTCTCATCAATTCTTAATAATAAAAACACCTCTCATTACAAATTTTTCATTGATGCTTAATTAAAAACCTCATAACTTGTGACAATTAATTGGGATTTATTGGGTGTGAAGGCTCTTGATTTTATAACTCATTTCTCATCAATTCTTAATAATGAAAAACACCTCATAATTTTGCCCATTAATTCTTAAAACGTTTATATTGATTAATGATGATATGATGTTAATTATGTTCATGTATGTATGTATATATGTGTTTTATCATGAAAAGACACAAAATTAGCATGGATGCATGTGTTTTATGTATGCATGTATGTGTTTTAAAGGGCATTTTCTAAGAAATGTTTTAACATACCAACACACTTTTATAATAGTATTAGATATCCGGGTCCCACATTGCCATAAGAACACTCAATGATATCAGTATATTATAATATATTCCTATTTTGATAGGATTATCAAAGTATATTATGTTTTATTTATTCATACTTGGCGATTCTTTTCTTTAATTCTTTTATATTCGACCATGTGTGATTGAACATAAATTTTAAGAATCGTGTTATAAATTTTTATTACTTTCTTATAGGAGTTTAAGGGTGTGTTCCGCAACTTTTTAAAACAGGGCTAGATTCAAATCTGACCTCATTTTGAATAAAATTTTGTTTAGATAAATCTGGATCAAGGCTGACCCAGTTTTTCTAAGGCTAAATTTAGCCTTTAAACTGGTTTTGTTTTTTACCACCTACCCTTGGTACAAAACAAAGCTGGTTTTGTTTAAAACAAGGTCAGAGGTAGTTCTGATCCAATTTTAGGATAGCAAACACATCCTAATTATATTTATTCTGTTAGATCTGAAGGATCTTAAACATGATTAATCGAAAGAGATAAACATCATAAGTGCGGAAGCAATACCTGAATCCATGATTTGGATCTTGAGTGGATTGATGGATCTTCTAATCTTAGGGCTTCTTCTCTTCCTTAGATCTCTTTTTTGATGGGGGTAAAAGAGATGAGAATTCTTGTGTTAACCCTAGATTAGGGACCATAACCCCATATATATAGGTGTTGCACTTTTACAATTTGGCCCCTCATCAAATTGTAATTACAACTGTATCTCACATTTAGCCCATAATTTATTTAAATACCCATTAACCCAACTTGATTGATCACTTTAGTGGGTTAGCCTGAGGATAGCACTACACATTAATGTAACATATGTGCCCACAAATAGATTTAATTAGATTTAAATCTAACAATCTCCCACTTGGGCACCATATGTTTCCTTAAATGTGTATAACCTTATGAGCTCAAAAATTGCTATCACTAATAAGGGTATTTCCAAACAATCTCGTCCATCAACTATATCAATATAGGATCAAAGCGGTTGTCGTCACATTTATCGTGACTAAACCCATCAATGGTCACATATACTAATACAGTCAAATGACATAGATCAATCATGGATGTGCAGTATGAAAATTACATGCAATGTGATCTGTGCATGTCTATTTTCAACTGGTCCTACCTTAAACTTTAGTGAGGTCATCCTCAACCATAATGTAGCAGAGTGTATAATCCGAATACTTTATTCTGATCAGAAAATAACCGAACATAAATTTATCTGAAATTCTCATAAAGCAATAAAATCACAACTCCCACTAAAACATGATATCCTCAAATATTACAACACCCATATGAGCAGTGTGCTCATGAAAGACCTTAGGTGGTAATCCTTTAGTAAGAGGATCGACTATCATGGAGTTTGTCCCAATATGCTTTATGGATATCTGACCACTCTGTACCCTTTCTTTCACAACTAGGAACTTAATGTCAATATGTTTTGACTTAGTTGAGCTCCTGTTGTTATTGAAATACATTATCACGATTTATTGTCACAAAATAACTTTAGTGGTCTTTCAATATTTTCCAGAATGCGCAGTCCAACGACAAAATTTCGCAACCATATTCCATGATTGGATGCCTCATAGCAAGCTACAAATTCTGCTGCCATAGTGGAAGAAGCTACAAGTGTCTGTTTGACACTTTTCCATGATATAGCTCCTCCAGCTAACATATAAATGTAGCCTGATGTAGACTTTCTGCTATCTTGGCATCCAGCAAAATCAGAATCAGAGTACCCAATGACCTCCAACTGTTCTGATTTCCTGTATGTGAGCATATAATCTTTTGTTTTCTGAAGATACCTCATAACCCTTTTGACTGCTATCCAATGATCCATACCAGGGTTGCTTAAGTATCTGCCTAACATACCAACAATGTACGCAATATCCAGGACGTTACATGCACGAGCATACATTAGACTCCCTAAATTTGAAGCATAGGAATCTTCGCATTTCTAATTTTAAGATTACTTTTAGGGCATCGATTGAGACTGAATTTATCTCCTTTAGCAACAGGGGTTTCACCTGGTCTGCAATCTTGCATGCCAAACCTTTTGAGTACTTTATCGATATAGCTCTTTTGTGATAATCCAAGTATACATCGGGAACGATCTCGATGTATCTCGATTCCTAATATAAAATAGCGCCCCAAGATCTTTCATCTCAAAATTCTTTGATAGAAATCTCTTGGTTTCGTGCAACATGCCTATATCATTAGTGGCAAGCAAAATGTCATCCACATACGTAACCGAAAAATATACTTACTCCCATCGAATTTTTGATATACACAATCATCAACAATATTCATCTCAAAACCAAACGAGATAATTATTTGTTGAAACTTGTGGTACCATTGACGAGGAGCTTGCTTGAGTCCATAAATGGATTTCCTTAGTTTACAAACCATATTCTTTGGGTCTCGACACAAAGTTTTCTCGTTGTACCATATAGATCATCTCATCAATGTCTCCATTGAGAAATGCGATCTTAACATCCATTTGATGTAACTCAAGATTGAAATGAGCAACAAGTGCCATGATAGTCCCGAAGAGTCTTTCGATGAAACCGAGAGAAAGTCTCAGATAGTCAATGCCTTCCTTCGAGTATAGCCTTTAGCTACAAGACGTGCTTTATACTTTTCCACATTACCATTTGCATCCAGCTTGGTTTTAAATATCCATTTACAACCAATTGGTTTTGCACCTTCTGGCAATGGGACAAGTTCCCAAACCTTATTGTCTTGCATAGACTTGTACTCTTCATTCATGGCATCAATCCACTTTTGAGAGTTAGAACTTTTCATGGCCCAAGGAAGTTGATTGGATCATCTTCCATCATTCCATTACTTTCCTCATGTTCTTGAAGAAATACAATATAATCATCCGGAATAGCATTTCTCCTTTCTCTCATGGATTTCTTGAAGAAATACAATATAATCATCCGGAATAGCATTTCTCCTTTCTCTCATGGATCTCCTTAATGGCACTGATTCTTGAGGTTGTTGAGTTTGTTCTTCTCGAACAGGAGTTGTTCAATATTGCCTTCTTGAGGTTCTGATTCATTTCTTGAACAATAACGGTATAGGTACTTGAATATTGTCGAAATGATCAGATGGATTGGATTTAAAGCCAATTCCTCCTCAAAGGCAATGTCTCTAACCTTATTTCTCCCCAAACTCAACATCCTCAAAGAATGTTGCTGTTCTGCCTCAAAAATATTCCCGAGTGTGGGATCATAAAACTTATAGCCCCGGATCGCTCGTAATACCCATAAAGTAGCCGCTAACTGCTTTGGAGTCCAATTTCTTTTCATTTGGCCTATAAGGCCTTGCCTCACTGGACATCCCCAAATATGTAAGTGCTTTAGGCTGGGCTTCGACCAGTCAAAGCTCATAAGGTGTTTTAGCAACTGCTTTTACTTGGTACTGCTAAGAATGTAAGTCAGTCTTTAGTGCTTCTCCCGAGTGACTCGTAAAGAAGAATGAGCAATCATACTTCTTACCATATCCTTAAGAGTCTGTTTAGTCTTTCGGCTACACCATTCATGCTAGGTGATCCTTGCATGGTGTATCGGGACGATACCGAATTCCTCTAGGTATCTAGCAAATGGTCTGGACGTTGTTCACGAACCATCATATCTGCCGTAGTACTCACCACCACGATCGATCTAACGGTTTTAATCTTTTATTGAGTTGGTTCTCAACTTCACTTTAAAAGCTTTGAATACGCCCGAGACTCGATTTTTCTTTAATGAGATATAGGTACCCATAACGTGAGTAATCGCCTATGAATGATATAAAATATTGTTGACCATTCCGTGATGCCGAGGGAATGGCCCACAAATATCTGTATGTATCAATTTTAAGACGCTCAAGATCTGTGGCACCTAATCTCTTAACTTTAGTCTGCTTTCCCTTGATACCAATGCATACATCAAAGTCTCAGAAAATCAAGGGAATCCAAAATACCATCAGACACAAGACGCTCAACTCTACCTTTTGAGATATGACCCAAGCGCTTGTGCCATAATGATGCTGAATTTTCCTTATTTAATTTACGTTTAGTACCACGTGATTCCACATTCAGGGTTTCATTATAAGAAGCAACTGTATCAAGCAAATATAGGTTATCAAAAGTACTCAAGAAACCAGTTCCCACAATATTTGAATTTAAAGATAAGCTAGCCTGGTTATTTCCAAATGAACAATAATAACCTGATTTGTCCAATAAAGGAATAGAAACCAAATTCCGTCTAAAAGACGGGACTACAAAAGTATCTTTCAAATCTAAATAGGAACCAGTTCCTAACAATAACCTAAAGTGCCCAATTGCTTCCACATCTACCGATTGTCCATCGCCCACAAAGATGTGTCTTTCACCATCACTTGGCTTTCGGTAGCTCAGGCAACCCTGCATAGAAACACTTATGTGAGTAGTAGAAGCCGAATCTAACCACCAAGTGTTTCTAGGTACTGAGACTAAATTAACCTCAGAACAGACCAAAGTAAGGAACGTACCCTTTTTGACACGCCAGGCGTGATATTTGGTACAATCCTTCTTTATGTGTCCGGATTTGTTGCAAAAGAAACAACCCTGATCATCCTTATGTTGTTTCTTCTGAACTGGACCCTTAGCAGCTTCTTTATCATCCTTTCTTTTCTTGCCTTTATCCTTAGGGGCATAAGCCAAATGAGCACTTTCAGTCTTATCTTGCTTCAATCTGTCTTCTTCTTGCACACAGTATGAAATGAGCTCATTCAGAGTCCATTTCTTCTTTTGACAGTTATAACTGACCTTAAATTGATTAAATTGTGCAGGAAGAGACAATAGAACCAGATGCACTAGTAACTCATCACAAAGATCGAAGTTTTAGTGCCTTAAGTTTTGAAGCAATGTGAGACATTTCCATAATGTACTCCCGGATATTTCCTTTGCCCTTATACTTCATTGAAATCAAGCGAGCTAAAAGCGTGCTTGTTTCTACCTTATCGCTTTTAGCAAAACGCTTCTCAATTTCGGCAAGGAAATTTTGGCTTTAGTAATCCCTTCGGATTCAGGCCCCTAAAGGCTTCCTAATGCCGCTTGATGATCATGAGACTCATGCGATTTGAACGCCCCACTCTCATACTCCTTCTTTGCATCGAGTGCTTTCCACGTGAGAGGTTGGGGTTGTTCATTCTTAATGCAAGGTCTAGATCCATGCAGCCAAGAACAATTAAAATGTTCTCTTTCCAAACCTTGAAATTTGTCCCATTTAGCATGGGAATTGAGTTGATGTTAGCAGAAATTGATGCAGCAGATGCATTAGTAGAATAAACAAAAGATTTCACATTAATAACTGTAGTTAGTAATCAATAATATTCAAATAATGACATATCCCCATCCAAGATATCTTGTACAACATTAATATCAAGTCTTTGGACAAGTATTAACCTAGTGATATCTTGTTGCAATGATCAAACAAGGACAATAACGCATGTCAAATAATGAAGCTATCTTTGGATTGATTCATTATCCACATGTAAACCTTATAATTGTCACGCATTTATCTTCATGAGATGTGTATGTAGTCTACATAATTATTAATCTTCCTTTGGCCGATTAAATAATTACCGAAAACATCCACACAAACATCTAATATCCCTCATGAACAATCTACACAAGAGAGGTTACTTTGGCAACATCTTGTTTCAATTAATCATTTAGAATAAAAGACACCTTAATGCCCAGTATTTGAATTAAATAATTGATTCATCAAATTAAACAATTAAAATAGATTTCTCCATTTTAATCAACCATAGATGGACCCATAAGAAATAAAGGCCCAAAAGACTTAATGGATTATTTGAGTGATTCAATTAATCCCAAATTTGAAATTCATCTGAATTGAACCCAAGGTTCACGTTGAGAACGAACACAGGGTTCGTTTTAGTTCAAACGTGAGGTTCGACTTGAGTTCGAACGGCGAGGTTCGACTTGAGTTCGAACGGCGAGGTTCGACTTGAGTTTCGAACACGAGGTTCGACTTGAGTTCGAACAGCGAGGTTCGACTTGAGTTCGAACGGCGAGGTTCGACTTGAGTTTCGACTTGAGTTCGAACGGCGAGGTTCGACTTGAGTTTCAACACGAGGTTCGACTTGAGTTTCAACACGAGGTTCGACTTGAGTTTCAACACGAGGTTCGACCGAAAGAACAAACGCGAGGTTCGACTTGAGTTTCAACACGAGGTTCGACCGAAAGAACAAACGCGAGGTTCGACTTGAGTTTCAACACGAGGTTCGACCGAAAGAACAAACGCGAGGTTCGACTTGAGTTCGAACGGCGAGGTTCGACTTGAGTTTCAACACGAGGTTCGACTTGAGTTTCAACACGAGGTTCGACCGAAAGAACAAACGCGAGGTTCGACTTGAGTTTCGACTTGAGTTTCGACTTGAGTTTCGACTTGAGTTCGAACGGCGAGGTTCGACTTGAGTTTCAACACGAGGTTCGACTTGAGTTTCAACACGAGGTTCGACCGAAAGAACGAACGCGAGGTTCGTTGGAACTTTGAATCGAACCGAAGTTCGCCTGAAGTTCAAACACGAGGTTCGACCGAAAGAACAAACGCGAGGTTCGTTGGAACTTTGAATCGAACCGAAGTTCGCCTGAAGTTCGAACACAAGGTTCGACCGAAAGAACGAACGCGAGGTTCGTTGGAACGCTGAATCGAACCGAAGTTCGTCTGAAGTTCGAACACGAGGTTCGACCGAAAGAACGAACGCGAGGTTCGTTGGAACGCTGAATCGAACCGAAGTTCGTCTGAAGTTCAAACACGAGGTTCGACCGAAAGAACAAACGCGAGGTTCGTTGGAACTTTGAATCGAACCGAAGTTCGCCTGAAGTTCGAACACAAGGTTCGACCGAAAGAACGAACGCGAGGTTCGTTGGAACGCTGAATCGAACCGAAGTTCGTCTGAAGTTCGAACACGAGGTTCGACCGAAAGAATGAACGCAGGTTCGTTGAACGCTGAATCGAACCGAAGTTCGCCTGAAGTTCAAACACGAGGTTCGACCGAAAGAATGAACGCGAGGTTCGTTGGAACGCTGAATCGAACCGAAGTTCGTCTGAAGTTCGAACACGAGGTTCGACCGAAAGAACGAACGCGAGGTTCGTTGGAACGCTGAATCGAACCGAAGTTCGCCTGAAGTTCAAACACGAGGTTCGACCGAAAGAACAAACGCGAGGTTCGTTGGAACTCTGAATCGAACCGAAGTTCGTCTGAAGTTCGAACACGAGGTCCGACCGAAAGAACTGTTTTCCCCTTTAGGGTTTCGAACTGGAGCCGCCGCCACCAGATATGGTTCCTGCACCCTAGGGTTTCGAAGCCCTAGGGTTCTGATTACGCCGGCTGTCTTCACTTGGCAACAACATCGTAGCAGCTGAGGACCAAGGAACGACGCCAAAACCCCAAAATCGAAAGGAAAACGATAAAAATTCGTTCTTTTACTGTTCATCCGTGAACAGTAAAGGGGAAAACCGATCTTTACTGTTCATCCGTGAACAGTTCTCAAACCAGCATAGATTAGATCCAAAACCCTATTTTTAATCTTAAATCCCTAAGAATTAATCACGAATTTGGCTCTGATACCACTTGTTAGATCCAAGGATCTTAAACATGATTAATCCAAAGAGATAAACATCATAAGTGCGAAGCAATACGAATCCATGATTTGGATCTTGAGTGGATTGATGGATCTTCTAATCTTAGGGCTTCTTCTCTTCCTTAGATCTCTTTTAGATGGGGTAAAGAGATGAGAATTCTTGTGTTAACCCTAGATTAGGACCATAACCCCATATATATAGGTGTTGCACTTTTACAATTTGGCCCCTCATCAAATTGTAATTACAACTGGTATCTGCACATTTAGCCCATAATTTATTTAAATACCCATTAACCCAACTTGATTGATCACTTTAGTGGGTTAGCCTCGAGGATAGCACTACACATTAATGTAACATATGTGCCCACAAATAGATTTAATTAGATTTAAATCTAACATATTCTTCACAAAATTATCACATAATATCACGAATTATCAAAATAGAGTTCATTGCAGGTGTTCAGAATAAAAGAAACTTTAAGTAATTTTTTGAAAATAATAAAAATTATAGACGTCCTGCAATTGAGTATTAATAAAAGCGACATAATTTTATTACTACTTGACTACTTCACTTATTTCGCAGATTTAATCAAAAATTTTTAAATTGTGCTTGACTATTTCAATTGAGACGTTAAAAAATCAACACTTAAACTATCACGACCAGTTTTACAGGAAAAAAGAAAGAAAAAGAAAAAGAAAAAGAAAAAGAAAAAGAAAATAGATTGTCTGTGATTGGATGTAGATTTGCAATCTGGAACTAATGGATCAGTTATTTGTGTAAATAAATAAATATTGACAACACATAATATATGTTTCTAAAGTTTAGAATAAAGTAAATGAAGATACATCACAAATAAGTTTATTGGTAACAATTCCTACCCTGTGTACAAATTTTTTGTTGGAGATGGACTGAATTAGTTGAAAACTATCTTTACTAAGGGTGCATACGGTCTAGATATGACTCGGATATGATACTTATCATACTCATATCTATTACCGATCCGGACACGGATATAGATCTGAGATATGTCTTGGTAAGAAAAATTTATATCCATATCTCGCTAAAATCATATACCTAATATGGATATGTATGCGGATATACACGTGGATATAAAATGAATATGTGAAAACTTGATAATATTGAAAAAATATATTGTTCATATCATACAAGAGAGTTCATTAATATGTTTATTATATTTAAAAAATCTAATATTAGATATCCCGATAACTTAAATTAACTTCTAATTCATTAATCTAAGGATTAAAATTGTTACAACAAGATGACCAACATATATTCGGATATTTCAGATACAAACCCATATATGTCACTACATAATCACATCCAGAACTATATCTTATCGTTATAAATTTTAGTAACCATATCTATATCCTAACATTACTAATATGAGTATTTTGTTGCATACGGATATTTTGTGCATCCATAATCTTTACTCAAAATAACTTAGCTTAACTGACCCAAACATACTTTTTATTAAAAAGAAAAAGAAAGGTAACTTTTAAGCCAAGCCATTGTTTTTCATCTATTATTGGCACATACTTGCCATATAAGATGTTAAAATCGATGGTGCTAATGAAATTAAATTAAAAAATTTCATGTGAAATTTAGTGAAATGAAAAAATTTAAGGGGCTTATGTACAATAACTCCTAAAGTTCAGGAGATTTAGTAGAATAAAAAAAGAGTCTTGAGGGGTTTAGTGCAACTACCTCAAAGTTCGGGGTTTCTGTGATTACCTTTTCCCAAAGTTGTAATTATAATACTAACACGTGTGGCCTCTCTTAAATTTACCATCAAACGCCATCACATGGATATCATGACCCATTCAATGACAAAAATACTTCCATGGTTATGATACCTATGTGGCCCTATTTGATGGTAAAATGAAAAGGTGAAAGTGTTAACTTTAATGGTGTGTTTGGTCTTTGGAAAAAAAAAAGGTTCCATGGAGTCTATCATTCCCATAAACCTTAGATTGATTTCCTTAACTTTATAATTATAACTACAATTATAAATTATATAAAAAAATCGGCTAAATTACCAGATTGGTATTAAAAGAAGTACTTCATAACCAACAATGTATTAAAATTATCTCTGGCGACAACAAGGTATTTAAACTTGCACGATGAGACAAATAGGTCAAAAATAAATTTTTCGACCATTTTTCCGGCGACCACTTAGGTAATCGGTCACATGTGCTTAGGTGACATGTTTATGATGACGTGACAATTGTAGTTAGACTCATTCAACCCATTAGAAGGGGTGATTTTCAAATTATGGTAAAAAAAAGATGGATTTTTTAAAATTTGGGACTCCTCCTTCTTCTTCTTTTAAATTGGTGGTTCTTCATTGCTTGAGCTCAAGGAATCCATGCTCTCAAGCAATAGAGAACCCTAATTTGATAGAAGAAGGAGAAGAAGCTCCCAAATTAAAAAAATCCCTCTTTGCTTTTATACTAATTTAAATATATACCCCTCTAATGGTTTGAATTAGGCTAACTAACTGTCATGTTATCATAAATATGCCATATAAGCATCATGTGACAGTTATAGTGGTAGCAAAAGTGGGAAAATTTATTTTTGAGCCTATTTGTCTCATCGTGTAAGTTTACATGCATTGTTGTTGCCGGATATAATTTTAATACCAATCTAGTTATTGTGTACTACTTTTAATACCAATCACCAAAAAATTCTACTTTTAAAAAACAATTAGCTACAAATTTAATTGCAAGCAAATCATTGTTACAATTTAGCGAATCATTAATTTTTTTTTGGCAAATGCAACCCAAAAACTATGACTACAGTAAAGCAAAAAAACTATACTACAATTACAATAGCTTTTTGCCAATTAAAACTGCACATTCTACACATAAAATCTGACTCTCTAAGTGGGTGCAAAACAAAATCCACCTCCACAACCCACTTATTTTCAGGTCCAACACGACATCAAAAAGAAAAAGAAAGAGAAAGGAAAATTCTAATATTAGGTGCAGACAAAACAAGGAATAATCTAACCTTATTGTTATTATAAAGGTGAAACCTTATTGTTATTATAAAGGTGACAAGAAAGATTAGTGGAGATAAAGAGATAACATTTTCTTTCTCTTATTGAGGGGACAAGAAGCTAAAGGGAAGTTAGCCTTGCACATGGAAGGCATGAAACATAGTACAAGTTTCATGATCTCTTATATTAAATAAATTTGAATAATGTTTATAAATTATAAAGTTAGGATGATGATGATGATTCATAATGATCTTCCACCACATGGTGGAGGACTTTTTGGGGGAATGTGGGCCCATGGGCCTAGCGAAAGCAGGCAACAGCCTTCAAAGTATTCAAAATTAACCTTCCAAATAATCTAGGTAAATTTCACAAAACCCCCTGACCTTTAGGGTAATTAGATGCATATTTAAGAACTTTGAAAATTCGAGAAATCTTCCCTAAATTTTGGGGAGTTTCACATAACCCCCTGAACTTTCGAAAAGCTCAACATGAACTTGAAGGCTTTGTTTGGGAGTTTACTAAGGGAAGGGGCGGAAAGTTAAATAATGGAAAGGAAGGTAGGGAAGGAGAGTGAAAAGATAAAATATTGTTTGGGAGTTTACTAAAGGAACAGAAGTAAATTTGTTTTACCTTGTTTGGGAGTTCTAATAAAGAGGAGGGAAATGAAATGAATATATATAAAGTTACATAAATACCCTTACATATTGGATGATAATATATCTTAGTCATTGATTTTAATGTCATAAGGGTACAATTGTCTTATCATATTGTAAAATTTTACATTAGTTTCCATTCCATCCTCTACCGCTCAAATTGAGGGGGAGAAAAATGTGAGGAAATTTAACCTTCCATTCCATCCTCTAACCCCTCAAAAAAACTTCCAAACAAGGTGAAAATGAAATTTCACTTTAACTTCCATCCTCTAACCCCCATCCAAACACAGTAGAGAAATTCAGTTCTAGGGTTATCGGGAAAAACAAGATAGAGGGAAATGTGAAAAAATCGGGGCACATTTTTTATCTATTTCTAATAGAGGGGCTATATTCTTAAGAAAGGGTATTTTAGTTTGTGGAACTTTTTGAAAGTTCAAGGAGCTCAGTGAAACTCCCCAAAGTTTAGGAAAGGCTTCTCTAATTTTCAAAGTTCAGGAGGATTTTGTGCAAATCATCCTAAAGTTCAGAGGATAACTATGAATTCTGCTCTATAATAAATATATCATAGTGAACCCTGTCGACGGGACCAATTCTATTCTTTAAGCTAGTTTTCTTACATCTCAATCTACTTACCTTTAAGAATGTATGATCGGAATACATCAAAGAATCTCTATCTGCATCAAATTTGTACCCAAAATTTGAATAATCAAAAGCCTTTTTCATAAACAAAGCATTGGTTGATTAGTTCTATCAACTTGGCACAGAAATAACAATTGCAAGGCTAGACCTTCATCATTCTTGGATTATGAACAGAATACTCTGCAAAATTTTCATTTCTTCAATATAGATATGACCCACTTTAAAACTATGGCTAATTACAGATACATACATTTTCTTATGTAATACTTCATTCTGCGTTTAGATAATATGACCAAACGAAGTTATCTCTCTTATGTGTAGCTGTCAATTAAGCGTCACTTAATAACAATATGTACAGCAAGATTTCCTGATATTTCAACATGTTTCAAAAGGAAAGGACCCCTTTTATACATAAACACACGCCCTCTAGTGCATATACACATAACGGAGAAATAATTCCGTTTGAACATTACAAGTCTTAATTGTTAATAAAAAAAGTTTACGAATAATAAGTCACTAGTTCTTTATCCTACATGGTGTGTATTTATAATTAACTCTCAAAGCAACTATTAAGAATGCAAGTGATTTCTGTCCCAGTTGAGATCCGTAACATAATGGCTTGAAATGTTTGGGATTATTACTTTTAATTATTCACGGTGAGAATTCTTGTCCGATGGTCACAATCTTTATTAGTGTATACTATAAAGAGAATCAAAAGACTACAAACTCTATCTTGTTTTTTTTTTGGGTGATATATTTGTTCTAATTAAATTTGAAGTCCATGTAAATCACGTTTACTTTTAAGTCAAAATATTTTACCAAAATCGTTCTAAAATAATTCTTCAATAGAAATATTTTACCTAATTTATTTAACTACTTAATTAGAACCGAATCAGATGACATCACAAACTTATTTTTGAATTTCAAACTGATTATACGTGATTCAAGGAATTAGTGGATTCTGTTACAGCTTATCCGATCTGAGCATGTCCAGTTTCATAGAGGCTCATTAAGCAGAAAGAGCAGATCAACTGATGATATAACCTTTATGATATGATTAGAGACTAGATTGTAATGTTTTCGGGTTTTGGGGGTTAACTATAAGATTTTTATTTTTTTTTATTTTTTTAATTTTTTTTGGAGCAAGAGGGCATTTGGGGAGAAATATAAATTTATGGGTATTTTGGTCACATGGGCTAAATTGCAAACCCCTCAGGATTTGAGGACTTATGAGCAAGTTCAAAGATTTGAGGAAGTAATATGGAATTATTCAAGAATTGTGGGAGTAATATCTAAATAACAAAATCTAATGATCAGTTATTTCTGGAGACATAATGAAAGGTAAACACGGAAATTAAATATTATCATAATATTAAAGATAAAAAGTAATATAATTAATATCTCATCTATATGAAAATAAAATAGAAATAATCGTACATCAATAAAACAAAATACAAGGTTTAAAATAAAAATATTTTATATTTATTGAATGCCTAATTAAAAACTTGTACATATAGCTAGACAATTAAAAACTTAAAGCCTCTAATGGGCATGGTTATAGTAAAAATATTGGTCTTATAAACATTTCACAATTAATCAAGATATCATTATAGTACGATATGAAATCTTATTCAAATTTTTGGATAGCTTTCTTATTATCATTTTCATATCCAGCATTAAAAAAATGTTTTTCTTGAACAACAGTAATAAATGTATATACTTTAAAATAATAAATATAAGAAAGAGTGTACATGTGTTACCATATTACTATAAGTAGCCGTTTAATGAGACTAATATGATTGGTATTGAACGATGTATAAGGGTCTTTGTAAAATAACAAATTTTTTCTCATAGAATATAAACTAATATATACTTGTTTATTCTTATATCAGTAACAACACCATTGCTGTCACATTGTCGAAAGAGTTAGCATTTAGCCTGGCGGACGAATTAAAATTGGAGGACCAAAATTCAATGGTTTTCATTGTGATGGGTCTTTTGTATGCTCGGTTTAGAAGTATAAAATATATATAAACAACTGTAACTTATCAATTTACATGAATTATATAAAATTACATTATACAATTTTATGATAATTTTATTTGCAAAGTGAAAAGGTTAACAAGCCTATCATCTACTTATGCACAAAGGTTTATATAAACCTGAATGAGAAGTGGTTCAAACTCAAAGGTATTTTAGTCAAATGTCTCTATGTCAACTAATATCCTTTAAGTTCATTAGATATTTAATATGTCTAAAATAACCAATACAATTAAGCAATAATTATCTTATTTTTACATCAGTTTCATTGATGTGCCTACTCAATGCCAAATTTTCAAGACTGAAACTAGAGCATTAAGCACACAGATAAAGTTTCAAATCAAAGATGGTATAATTGATGACATATCCAAAGTAAAGGATTTGGATGTCCGTGATGTAAGCACAATTAGCTATAAAATACTTCTAATTTTTTATTAAATTAAAGTTTATATTTTATTACCAATTTAAATGTTATTTGTTAGTAATTAAAAGTCTTACTATTACAGATCTTTAGAATGGATTAATAATTATATCACTGCTTAGAAAAGCTACTGCTTAATAAGTTTAGGAATTAAGCTCTCCTTAAAAAGTAAATGATTATTTATCCATTGTATTGTTTATGGTTATCCTATAATCTTTTTAATTACAACTTTCATTTAATAATCGGGAGAAGCATTTTTATTGCAATGCTGAAATAATGGAAATCGAGGAGATGTCAGGTGGGCAATATCAGTCTCGCGCTGGGTGCAACAAAAAATTAAAACAGATCAATAGTGTTCTTTTCTACAATCGTCATATAAGGAAATCAAATATGTAGAGGAGAGGTAATTAGGATGTTTGATATGTTATAAAGATTTCCAATGAGCGATAATATAAATAAAAAATAAATGTAGTCCGACACAAATATATTTATTAATTTCACGTATAAGCTTACTTTACAAGTGACAGATGACACAAGCATAACTACATTTGTTATATTTCATCAGATGTTCTACGATTGCTCAAGTTGGCCCTTCGGATCTAACAAATACTTTGGGTTGGTAAATAATCTTGAATTGTACTTTAAATGAGAACTATTTACAATATAGAGTTAAATTTTTTTTTATAATTTTAAAAATGAAATTAAAAATTGATATGTTATATCCATTAAACAGGATGGATAGAACAACAAGATTTCACATGCTATCAATAGATTGATTGGAAGAAGGATGTGTTTCCCTATTAAGGTTACAGAGTATAACATCAGCATTGAGCACTACACATTTATTAAAATTATTAATGATAATATTAACAATGAGAAAATGAAAGGATTATTATTGATAACACACAAAAGGTAAATATTCAATATTACAAATGATTACACTTTATTTTCATAGTTATATCATGTGTTAAAATGCTAAGACTTATTTCCTATTTTCAAAGGAGGAGGAATCACCAAGTGACATAGGTTGATGGTCAATCCATAAAATATACTTCAGACTTATCCACACCTTAAACTACTTCTGATAAAAAAAGGACAAAAGAAGGTTTTTCATAACACAATTATTAGTATATTCATTTTAAAATTATATTATGTTTACGTTATTCTAAGACGTATTTACCATTATCAAAGGAGGAGAAATCAATTGAATTGAAAAAAGTTGATAGCAATGACAATCAATTTGATGAATTTAATCCAGCCTTATCCACACTTATAATGACATATGATAACAGGCAATAAGAAGATTTTTGATGTATCACTATTGCTATAATAAACTCCTCTGCGTCTAAAACTCCATCTCCAATCAGTAGATAAATAAGGACAAAATTAGGTTTGATATTTAATAACAAATCTATATTTCTAAAATAATATAAATATAACTACTAAGTTACATTTATTTATTACACATTTTACATCTTGCAAGAAATGATTAGAGAATCGCTATTCCAACATTGAAGAAGAAGATTAAGACGGAGAAAAATACGATGGCAAATCAAGAAAATTTTACTTATATCATTAGATTTATGTTTTGAGATGTCGAATGAGAACTTTTTTATTAGATCTGAGATGCACCAATTGCAAATAATATGTTCAAATTTGAAATATTTTTATATCCTTAATTATGTACAAGTTGACTTCTGATATATTTGGTGTCCTATTTCGATTATTGATTTGACATGCAAAAATGTGCTACTAGATGTTAACTTTTTGACATTTTAATAGCTTGTATTGTTATTTTTCTGTGCTTCTAAATATGAAAATTTTGTTTCTTTATGTTTAACATGTGGTTGATGCAAATATTCATTTAGATCATATACATGGCGTGTATGGCTGTGCCTCAAACAGGGAGTTATGTATGGCCCTCGTACAGGGAGGTATGTGCGTGTGTTTGGGAGAGTCTTTCGTAAACAAAAGATCAAAAAGTGGATGTAAGATTGGAACATGGCGGTAAGACCGTACTTAGCACATGCTAAAATACTAGTTGAATGAATTCAGAAGGAAATGTGTGACCTGCCAAGGTGCAAAGCGTTCCACTTTCCTTAGTAGTCACATGCAATGAACAAAGTGTTGAAGAGGAGGTTGGAGAGTTGGCAAAAACACTATCATAGTTATAAGTCCCTTCAACTTGTGGTGATAGCTGAGAATTATAATTTTCCATTGTAATATCTTTCTGTGGATATAGTATCTTTTATGGACCGAAACCTGAATTATTTTATGTAATTGTGTTTTTCCTAAATCTGTTTTAAATATGTGTACATGATATGTTCTTAAAGCTCCTTTCACTGTCTCAAAATCAAAAGTTATGATGAAATTTGCAAATGATAATTTATACTGTAGTAACAAGTTGGGTGACGGAAATTTCAATCCAAGGAAAAGAGTATTCCAAAATTGCCAATGGTATTCAGTGGAATTTCTAAGAAAGGATAAAGTTCCTGACTACTCAGCTTGACGTTTGCTTGAGATATGAAACAAGAGAGATCAGCTAAATATAAAAAGGACTTAATAAAATACATTAGCATATTTAACTATTAAAAGTTTTATTTATGCTATTCTCCGATCATTTCCAATAAAGTGCAGAGTTTCAACAATCTTGAATCTAGCACTTCGGCATGCTTATTCATTTACACTTAACATAGTTTATTGTACATCAAACTTGCTTCTCACAGTCATAGAGCTTAATAGAAATATCAATCAGCATCAAATGTTTGGATAAAATTTCTTCACCATAATGCCTTTCGATACCAGAAGTTGCCGAATAAGATGATGCTAACGTTATCCAGTAGTCAGTCTGTTCCTCTTTCAAGCTCATGCAAGGTGAACATGATAAGCTGAAAACCAAATTCAGAATTTAGTAAGAAACTTCTTTATAACAATGTCAAACTCAATATAAACAATAAAGTAAGCTAAAAAACAATCAAACCAATGCCTAATATGACACAAATTATCGAAATGTATTCTTAAAAAAGAAGTACCCAACATCTATCTCAATCCTTTCTCCTTCAACTATTTTTATTCATTGCCAAAAAAAATAATTTTTATCAGTGAACTACATTATGAACAGTTGTGATTCACCTCACATAACAATAGGGGTTATGTTCCTATACATGAGGCATGACTACTTATCTATGTTCTAATTTAGTGCTGCAGCGATATGTTCCTTTCGTTAGTCTTTAAACTCCTATGGGAATCATGTAATGGCCAACAGTAAATACTTGTCAACAATACTCCCCATGAAAAAGATGTGACTTGTAAAATTAGCAGGAAAACAATGCGTCACGTAGTCAGAAGGTGTATGTACTGATATAAGAATGATGGGGTATAGCTTATCCCATTAGTAAGTGGGTTAATCTGCGAAAAAGCCTCATCGGTGCATCACACTCATTTCTATTCAACTAACTACCTAGTGAAAGGATCCAAATCAAGAATAACCTATTGAAAAAAGGGTAAATTTCACAAACCCCCGCCCCCACCCAAAAGAAGTATGGTCCATTTTGAGATAACCCAAAAAAGTTCGAAAATGTTACTTAACCCCCAAAGCTTTTTCAGATAACCCCCACAAATATGGGGGTTATTTGAAAATATATCCAGAGAAATGCAAAAAATTTGGCGGTTAAGTGACATTTCCAAACTGTTTGGGGATTATCCCAAGACGGGCCAAACTTCTAGGAATTACGTGAAATTCTCCCAAAAAAAGCCACATTTCTTACATCCACATTGTGTTCCTGGAGGGATTGGCTTCCCACATTTAGCAGTAACAGCCACCGCTTTCTTCATATCAATAGCCATCTCAACTTCCTTTGTGACATGATCACATACACACTTCATATCCGCTCTCTTCACCACAGCACAACAATCTTTAGAAACATCTTGTGGGTTTGATCCCGCCCACTGCACATACTTGGAGCACTTGCTTGCCAATTCTTCAATTTGATCGTCGCATTGCTCCAAGCCATGAGCAAAAACTGCAAGATTAATCAACAGAATAAAAGAAATTATCAAGAGGGAATTGTTAGAACCTGCCATTCTTTCTCTTTTCTATGTTAGCTGTACTTGTGCTTTGTTGTGTTAGATATAAATAAGTTATAGAGTTCTTGGTTTGTCACAAACTATGCATGTTAAGGTTGAGTGCACGCTTGTTTATAGTGCTAGGTTGTAGAAGTCATACATTGTGTGTTATTTTGCTTGCAAGAGCTTTTGAAGTGTTAGGCTGTTGAGTACGTCAAATAAGAAATTCTGTATTGAAACTCTATTCGAGACTTGGGGCTTAGAAATTCGGTATGTTTGTTACAGATTAATGTAATTGCAATAGATTTAGATCCTCTTCACTACTAAAAAGTAGTGAAGAGACCACGACTTCATCACAACAGTTCATTAGTCTAGTGGATGGTTATGATCTGGCTTTGAGTGTAAAGTACATGGGTTATGGTCAGTGCTAAGATTTAAAATGAATCATAACCACCGACTAGACAAATCGTTGACTATGATTAAAGTTGTGGTTTCTCCACTACTTTTTTGGTAGTGGAGAGGATCCAAATCCAATTGCAACAGAAAACTCCTTGAGATCTTTCACTTGTGCTAACTCAGTGTTAGGATTAGGTAAATTGTAAGATAAGTACTCTTCATACTTAGCTTGATCGAACTCAATCACAAGGGACTCGACTGTCGTCCCTTCCGCAATGTCGTCGAATTGCGCCACCACCATCTCGGTTGAGGAAATAGTTTCTCCCACTGTGGTCGCCATCCTCTGTTTGGTGTAAAAATCTCCTCTCGGATCTGTATTGGTTGAATTGCTTGTTTACAAATCAAGAATCGCTTTTTATAACAGAAGCGAAGGGAAGGCCCTTCTTGTTTAACATGGGTTTGTCGGTGGCGATAGGATGCCTCCCTCGATGCTCGAGTTGAGTTTGCTTTCCTTAGACGATCCGATCGACATTGCGGTCGAGCTTCAGTACGCAGTTGAAGCTCCGGCGTGGTTGAGTTTGGTTCTACCCGAGCTTGCTTGGATAGGGCTACAATGCAAGAGTTTGCAAAGAGATCGAGAGCCTCCAAATCTGAGAGTTCAGGTGGAGACTTCTTCCACAATCCAAGCTTCTGCTCGAACTTGAGTTGATGGAGCAAGAGAGTAACTCTTTAGCCCGCTCCCTCTTTCCAGCAGTAGTTTCCCTAACCTTGTTACCAGCCCCCCTTTCTTGTTGCCAAGGAGGCTTATAAATAGGTCAAGGGGTGGGATAGGCCAACCCTTTGACTTGTGGGATGTGACCACTGATAGGTAAGGGGCACCATGCCCTCCTCTAGCTGTGGGATGTGACCACTGATGAGGTAATGAGAGCTATGCCTTATCATAATCCAGGATGTGCAAAGTGGGTGGGCAGGCGAGCCTTTTGAATGCTCAGGCGAGCTTGCGGGTGAGCTTGCCGAACAAGCGAGGTCAACTGGCGGGCCTCTTGTGGCTTGTGCTTGGCCGGGGTCAACTGGCGGCCCCTTGTGGGCTGCTTGATTCTGGCAGCGAAGAAGCATCTGCGCAGTTGAACTTGTATAGGCGAGTTCATCTAACAGGCGAGCTAGCTGAGCAAGTGGTCACCCCTTTTGGCTTGTGGGATGTGACCGCTAATAGGTGAGGAGCATCATGCCCCCTAGCTGTGGGATGTGACCGCTATAGGGGTAATGAGAGCCATGTCTCATCATTGTTCAGGACGTGGAAAGTGGGTGGGCCCACTTTCCTAAATGCGACCATGCTTGTTGAACTGACGAGAGAAGGCGAGCTCGAGGCTGTTTAAATGCTCGAGCGTGTGGTGGCGTTAGTTGGCAGGCGACCCCTTGTAGGCGTGCTTGGCATACAGCCGGGGTTGACTGGTGAGCGACGTTGGACTCATGTGGGTGCAATCCATACGATCGAGTTATCCTAAGAATATTTCTTGTGAGAATATTCTTAGGGAACTTCTCGGCAATTAAAACGGTTTATACTCGTAATCCTAGTTGGAGTAGGATTAGGCGTTGATTTCGTCGGTGCAATCCATACGATCGAGTTATCCTAAGAATATTTCTTGTGAGAATATTCTTAGGGAACTTCTCGGCAATTAAAACGGTTTATACTCGTAATCCTAGTTGGAGTAGGATTAGGCGTTGATTTCGTCGGTGCAATCCATACGATCGAGTTATCCTAAGAATATTTCTTGTGAGAATATTCTTAGGGAACTTCTCGGCAATTAAAACGGTTTATACTCGTAATCCTAGTTGGAGTAGGATTAGGCGTTGATTTCGTCGGTGCAATCCATACGATCGAGTTATCCTAAGAATATTTCTTGTGAGAATATTCTTAGGGAACTTCTCGGCAATTAAAACGGTTTATACTCGTAATCCTAGTTGGAGTAGGATTAGGCGTTGATTTCGTCGGTGCAATCCATACGATCGAGTTATCCTAAGAATATTTCTTGTGAGAATATTCTTAGGGAACTTCTCGGCAATTAAAACGGTTTATACTCGTAATCCTAGTTGGAGTAGGATTAGGCGTTGATTTCGTCGGTGCAATCCATACGATCGAGTTATCCTAAGAATATTTCTTGTGAGAATATTCTTAGGGAACTTCTCGGCAATTAAAACGGTTTATACTCGTAATCCTAGTTGGAGTAGGATTAGGCGTTGATTTCGTCGGTGCAATCCATACGATCGAGTTATCCTAAGAATATTTCTTGTGAGAATATTCTTAGGGAACTTCTCGGCAATTAAAACGGTTTATACTCGTAATCCTAGTTGGAGTAGGATTAGGCGTTGATTTCGTCGGTGCAATCCATACGATCGAGTTATCCTAAGAATATTTCTTGTGAGAATATTCTTAGGGAACTTCTCGGCAATTAAAACGGTTTATACTCGTAATCCTAGTTGGAGTAGGATTAGGCGTTGATTTCGTCGGTGCAATCCATACGATCGAGTTATCCTAAGAATATTTCTTGTGAGAATATTCTTAGGGAACTTCTCGGCAATTAAAACGGTTTATACTCGTAATCCTAGTTGGAGTAGGATTAGGCGTTGATTTCGTCGGTGCAATCCATACGATCGAGTTATCCTAAGAATATTTCTTGTGAGAATATTCTTAGGGAACTTCTCGGCAATTAAAACGGTTTATACTCGTAATCCTAGTTGGAGTAGGATTAGGCGTTGATTTCGTCGGTGCAATCCATACGATCGAGTTATCCTAAGAATATTTCTTGTGAGAATATTCTTAGGGAACTTCTCGGCAATTAAAACGGTTTATACTCGTAATCCTAGTTGGAGTAGGATTAGGCGTTGATTTCGTCGGTGCAATCCATACGATCGAGTTATCCTAAGAATATTTCTTGTGAGAATATTCTTAGGGAACTTCTCGGCAATTAAAACGGTTTATACTCGTAATCCTAGTTGGAGTAGGATTAGGCGTTGATTTCGTCGGTGCAATCCATACGATCGAGTTATCCTAAGAATATTTCTTGTGAGAATATTCTTAGGGAACTTCTCGGCAATTAAAACGGTTTATACTCGTAATCCTAGTTGGAGTAGGATTAGGCGTTGATTTCGTCGGTGCAATCCATACGATCGAGTTATCCTAAGAATATTTCTTGTGAGAATATTCTTAGGGAACTTCTCGGCAATTAAAACGGTTTATACTCGTAATCCTAGTTGGAGTAGGATTAGGCGTTGATTTCGTCGGTGCAATCCATACGATCGAGTTATCCTAAGAATATTTCTTGTGAGAATATTCTTCCGGAACTTCTCACAAATTAGGAAACAGCTTTATACCGTAATCCTAGTTGAGTAGGATTGGGCAACGCTGATTAGGCCGATGCATCCGCGACGATCGAAGTTATCCTAAGAATATTTCTTGTGAGAATATTCTTCCGGAACTTCTCACAAATTAGGAAACAGTTTATACCGTAATCCTAGTTGGAGTAGGATTGGCAACGCTGATTGGCGCCGATGCAATCCGCGACGATCGAAGTTATCCTAAGAATATTTCTTGTGAGAATATTCTTCCGAACTTCTACAAATTAGGAAACAGCTTTATACCGAATCCTAGTTGAGTAGGATTGGGCAACGCTGCTGATTGGCCGATGCAATCCGCACGATCGAAGTTATCCTAAGAATATTTCTTGTGAGAATATTCTTCCGGGAACTTCAATGAATTAGGAAACAGCTTTATACCGTAATCCTAGTTGAGTAGGATTGGGCAACGCTGATTGGCCGATGCAATCCGCGACGATCGAAGTTATCCTAAGAATATTTCTTGTGAGAATATTCTTAGAACTACAAATTAGGAAACAGCTTTATACTGTAATCCTAGTTGAGTAGGATTGGGCAACGCTGCTGATTGGCGCCGATGCAATCAAGACGATCGAAGTTATCCTAAGAATATTTCTTGTGAGAATATTCTTCCGAACTTCTGACAAATTAGGAAACAGCTTATACCGTAATCCTAGTTGGAGTAGGATTAGCAACGCTGATTACGCCGATGTAATCCGCGACGATCGAAGTTATCCTAAGAATATTTCTTGTGAGAATATTCTTCCGAACTTCTACAAATTAGGAAACAGCTTTATACCGAATCCTAGTTGGAGTAGGATTGGGCAACGCGCTGATTTGGCCGATGATGGCATTCGCGAGATCGAAGTTATCCCTAAGAATATTTCTTGTGAGAATATTCTTCCGAACTTCTCAATGAATTAGGAAACAGCTTTATACTGTGAATCCTAGTTGGAGTAGGATTGGGCAACGCTGATTGGCGCCGATGCATCCGCGACGATCGAAGTTATCCCTAAGAATATTTTGTGAGAATATTCTTCCGAACTTCTCGACAAATTAGGAAACAGTTTATACTGTAATCCTAGTTGGAGTAGGATTGGGCAACGCTGATTGGCGCCGATGCAATCCGCACGATCGAGTTATCCTAAGAATATTTCTTGTGAGAATATTCTTAGGAACTTCTCGACAAATTAGGAAGCGGTTTATACTCGTAATCCTAGTTGAGTAGGATTGGGCAACGCTGCTGATTGGCGCCGATGCAATCCGCACGATCGAGTTATCCTAAGAATATTTCTTGTGAGAATATTCTTAGGAACTTCTCGACAAATTAGGAAGCGGTTTATACTCGTAATCCTAGTTGGAGTAGGATTGGGCAACGCGCTGATTTGGCCGATGATGGCATTCGCGAGATCGAAGTTATCCCTAAGAATATTTCTTGTGAGAATATTCTTAGGAACTTCTCAATGAATTAGGAAGCGGTTTATACTCGTAATCCTAGTTGGAGTAGGATTGGCAACGCTGATTGGCGCCGATGCAATCCGCACGATCGAAGTTATCCCTAAGAATATTTCTTGTGAGAATATTCTTAGGAACTTCGACAAATTAGGAAGCGGTTTATACTCGTAATCCTAGTTGGTATGATTAGGCGGCAGCGTTGATCGTCGATGGGGGCATGAGGAGTGTATTTACTCGAATAAATCTTCAGAATCTTTTCAAACTTGGCGGAGGGAGTAGGAGCCAATCAACGGACTGATTTGGCACTATTTTGACATCCGGATAAGGTTCCAATTAGGACTCCTAATTAGGGGCTGATTAGAGTCCTAATTAGAATTGATTTGGGCTCCAATTAGAATTCCTACTTCTTGCCAAATAGGAGTCCTTGTTCAAAGAGGATTGGGTCCATATGGGGTTGTTATAAATACCCATAAATCACTTTTCTTTGACCTAGGCCGCCTCCCTCGCTTTCCTCTTGTTTTTCTCCTCTCATACCGCCTCGCCTCCTTCGATCAACAGGTATGTGCACGAGGGTTTTGTAAGTCCTTCTTCATCTTTTTTCTCTTTTTCTTGTGCATGCAACGCACTTCACGGGAGAGGAACAAAGAATCACACAATGCTCGGCCACCGGCGATGCCGGGCGACGGCATGGCGCGACCGTGCGCGGGCGGTGACTGGCGGGCGGGCACTACAAGTGCTGGGCGCTTCGGGCGTAGAAGCGGGCGGTTGGCTGGCACCAGCTGTCAGCGTCGGCGGCCAGGCGCAATGCTTCCACGCCTGGCCAAGGCCAGGCAATAAGGCCGCTGGGCAAGTGTTCATACGGGCTACTGGGCGCCATTGGTTCTCGCATCGATCGTGGTAGCCTTTGACACTTTATTTGCTGATTTTTTTAGCCATGTATCCGGACTTTTGTTGTATTTTGCATTCGATGTCATCTGGAGATCACGCTCCGAGGAGACGGCCGAGACGCCGCCGTGAATGCACGCCTCTTCTTCGGTGGTGCCAACTATAACTTCTTCTCGTATATAATGCTATATCCCCGCTTCGTTTCCTCCTTGTGAGGCGATTGGGAAGAGCCAATTCTCCTGTGGGACCGACGCTTAGATTGTGTATATTCGTTACGACCCCGCCGTTTCTCCTTTAGGTATGGGAAGAGCCGATTCTCCTTTGTGGGGACCGACGCTCAGATTGTGTATATTCGCTACGACTCGCCGTTTCCTCCTTGTGAGGCGATTGGGAAGAGCCGAGATTCTCCTTCTTGAGGATTGAGGCTTCAAAGCTCTCCCGCCTTTAACGGAGCGACATACCGCATTCCTTACTTCGTAGAACGGATATATATTGTCGCTTTGTTCATGCACTATATTTATCGCTCTCCCGTATTCGCACGGGTGAAATCGTCATACTGCTATAAGGTCGGACTCGATCTCATGGGTTTCGAAGAGTTCTACGCCTTATACCGTTTCCTTTTCAAGATATTCCTCCTAAATGATCTGTTAACCCTTTGTTCTCTTGTGGTAGGCGGATGTCTGGATTATTCGCCTACTCAAGGCTCCAATGTCAAGTCTCGATTCTAAGGTCATCCGAGAAGGCCTTTTTCCACCGAGGAAGCGAACCGCAGCTAGGCTTAACACTGCATGAAGAAACCCGGCTCCGAGCCTACTATCATAATTTCGATGACGAAGTTTGAGGGATCGCCCATCATCCGCCCACCTCCCTTACTGCCTCTTGGCCGAAACCAGATTTCCACCCTTCGAGTATAGGGCTGTGGAGGCCCCGTGTTAATCTTGACGGACCACTTCCACGGATTCAACCTATCGCCGAGATTGCCCCGCCAAAAATCACTGCCTCGACTCCTGCGGATGGTCTCCTTCACCGTTGGAGAATGGTTTGAAGCAAAGCGATCTCTATTATCGAGGTTAGATGGTGACTTTATGGTCTTCGCCCATTCATATTGAGTATCTTGGAGAAATTCGTGTTGGTGGCCCTCGGCTAGCTAATCGTTGTGAGCAAAAGCTCACTGGCTGGCTAACTCTTGCGTACCGTGTGGAGGATTTAGCCTTTTGAATCATGCGATGAGGTGTCGACTCATCGGCGAAGCTCGGATCAAGGCTTCGTTGAGCAGCTTTTGCGAAGGTATCGAGCAAGAGATCATTTTTCGAACTCATATGAGCGGCAAACTGCGTATCAGATAAACTTGTACCACACCATGTCGAGCGTCGGGGAATCCGAGGCTGTTCAGGGGAAAGGCGTTGAAGAATTTCAGCGTGGTGCACGAGTCGGATGTCGCGAGCGTGAAGCAAGTCCTCGGCGATCGTCGGGGAACATCGGCTACTATTGCGCGAACTCTGAAGAGGAACTTGAGAAGAAGCCAAGGCTTCGGGTTGGCGATCCGGAGAAAAATTAGCGCCGTCAAAGTGACCTTACTTCCTTCACATTCTTGGATTGCTTGATGAACGATGTCTTTGCGAGACTTTTCTATTCTCTTTGTTCGGCCAGTCGTTCGATTTTTATTTAGATGTATTATCATAACTTTGCTTGAATCAATTGTCACCGACAATTGTAGCTCCTTCTATATTTGCTTCAAATGAATAAGATCCATCCCTTTCATTATTTATTATGATTCTTTTACTTAGTGAGAAATAATTAACCATAATACTTATAGGATTTTGGCAAACCCTCGACCATCAGCGGGTTTGATTAGCCTTTACCAACCACCGTTTGAGTTGGGCTGGCGTGCGATTATCGGGATCCGTTCATGCGTGTGCGTTGTGCTAAAAGAATGAAACTCTTCTAGACTTGTTGCTATGATATTGAATACATAGGCTTGCACTCTTTTACGGGCGAGACCACCCGACAGCGTGTGTTACCGTGACTCATCCCTTCTTAGGCTTGGGATGAAATACCCCAATCAAACTCGGTGTCTTCTTCAATCGGAAAAAGACTAAGCCTGGCGTGTGGCGTTGGCTATCCTTCTTAGGCTTGGGATAAAATACGAATCGAACTACGGTGTCTTCTTCAATGTCGGAGAAAGACTAAACCCGACAGCGTGTGAGGCGTTGGCTTTATCCCTTCTTAGGCTTGGGATAAAATACCAGAATCGAACTCGGTGTCTTCTTCAATGGGAGAAAGACTAAACCCGGCGTTGTGGCGTTGACTTTAGGGTTATTGGCAACCCCAGCCTTCAGCGGGTTTGATGAGCCTTTACCAACTACCGTTTGAGTTGGGCTAGCATGTAGATTATCTAAATCCGTTCTACACACGGCGTTGTGCTAAAAGAATGACTTAATGCTACGATGTTGAATACGTGAGCGTCTTTCGCAGGAAGACCCGACAGCGTGGTAGGCGTTGGCTTTATCCTTCTTAGGCGGGATAAAATGCCCGGTCGAACTACGGTGTCTTCTTCAATGGGAAACCCGACAGCAGCGTGTTAGGCGTTGGCTTTATCCCTTCTTAGGCTTGGGATAAAATGCCCAGTCGAACTCACGGTGTCTTCTTCAATGGAGGAGAAGACTAAGCCGGCAACAGCGTGTGGTGGCTTTATCCTTCTTAGGCCGGGATAAAATGCCCAGTCGAACTCTGGTGTCTTCTTCAATCGGAGAAAAGACTAAACCGACAGCGTGTGGCGTTGGCTTTATCCTTCTTAGGCTTGGGATAAAATGCCCCGAATCGAACTCGGTGTCTTCTTCAATCGGAGAAAAGACTAAACGAAACAGCGTCGTAAGCGTTGGCTTTATCCTTCTTAGGCTGGGATAAAATTCCCCAGATGAACCGGTGTCCTCTTTTGTGGAGAATGGCCCGAGCAGGAAAAAGATTGATTGAGGTGGGAAAGGAAGAATGTGTTCTATTTCGGGATGAGGCTAATGAATTCACTTGGCAAAGGAATCGAAAAAGACTCAGGCGACCTTCAGTCGGACAACTGATGCGAAAATCTGGCGCGTACCTTTAGTCGGCGCTACCTAGGAAGAAGGCGGGACTAAGAGTGGGATCTACTCAGAAACTAGAAGAAACTTCAGGTGACCTTGATCGGACAACTTGGTCACGAAAATCGGCGCTATACCTTGATGGCGCTACCTAAGATGAAGATGGAACTAAGAGTGGGATCTCCTCCGGAGAAAAAGACTTCGAGTGACCTTCGATCGGACAACACGGTCTAAAATCGGCGCGCCGCCCGATGGCTACAAGATGAAGATGGAACTAGAGTGGGATCTCCACTCCAGAACGAAAAGACGAGGTGACCTTGGTGGACAACCTGGTCTAAAAATCCGGCCGCGCACCGATCGTAGCTACCTAAGATGAAGATGGAACTAAGAGTGGGATCTCCACTCAGAAGCGAAAAGACTCGGTGACCTTGGTCGGACAACACGATTGCGAAAATCTGGCGCACTTGATCGGCTACCTAAGATGAAGAGGTGGAACTAAAGTGGGATCTCCACTCGAGAAAAAGAACTCGAGCGACCTTGATTCGGACAACCTGGTCACGAAAATCGGCGCGCCACCTTCAGTCGAGCTACCTAGGAAGAGGTGGAACTAAGAGTGGGATCTCCTCAGAAGCGAAAAGAGACTCGGTGACCTTGAGCGGACAACACAGTGCGAAAATCCCGTACTTATACCTTGAGTCGGCTACAAGATGAAGATGGAACTAAAAGTGGGATCTCCACCGAGAAGAAAAGACTTCGAGGGACGGTCGGACAACTGGTCACGAAAATCGGCGCATACCGGTCAGTACCTAAGATGAAGATGGAACTAAAAGTGGGATCTCCACCGAGAAGCGAAAAGACTTCGGCGACCTTCGATCGGACAACGATGCGAAAATCGGCCTTATGCCGATGGCTACCTGGAGAGGATGGAACTAAGAGTGGGATCTCCACTCAGAACCGAAAGAGACTCGGGTGACCTTGACGGACTGGTCCGAAAATCGGCGCATACAACCGATTCGGCTACCTAAGATGAAAGATGGATAGAACTCTCCGTTTATCGAAAGGGATCTTCACGGAGAGGAAGAATTTTTATTCTATCTCCGTGAAAGGAATTTTGATTGGGCCTCTTGTTCATAGAAGCGGAATCAAGAGGATTTTGGTAATGTACCGGAAAATTTGTAGACCTAAGTCAAGGAATTTGATGTGGGGAAATTATGATGGAGGACAAATCTAGGGTTATCCTGAAAAGTGGGTGAAATATCCCGAGGAACTTCCGTCGAAGCGGGTTATCACGAAGATACTAAGGATAGTATTTCTTGGGAACTTCCCATTATCGGCATTAATTGCGGTCGCCACTTTGGGTAATTAGGCGTATGCACCATTAGAGTAGCGTTTCTACAAACGGACCCTCCCATTTAGGTTGAATTTACCTTTCTTTTTGGAAGTGAGGATTATCGGTCGAGTCGGCGTGAGGACCAAATCTCCTTCTCTAAAGGTTCTGTCGAACTTTCTTGTTGAAAGCCCTCGACATCCTAGCGGTAGAACTCAATGCATTGTTGAGCCTCCGAGCTTCTCATCTAACATCTCGAAGAGGCGTTTTTGATGTTGTTCTTGATCGTCATCTGTTGAAGGCGTCGCAGTGGCGAATCTGAATTTCCAGGAGAGCGCTTCGCGCAGTAAACCGGGGAATGCGGTCGCTCGGTTAGCGTCGCGTCGTTGTGCGATATGCCCGAGTGCTTCTCGAGTTTATCGTCCAGTCTCGCTTGTTATTCTTCACAAGCCGGTAATTTTGATAATCGTCTTGTTGAATGCCTCGGCTAATCCATTTCTTCTTTGGATTATAGGCATTGGCGAGACATCTTGTATTTTGAACTTTTAGCAAAACGATGAAGGAATTGCGATGAATTGGGGACCGTTGTCATGCGATCCGTCTTGGAACACCATGTCGGTAGATGACATGGTGTTTGATAAATTGGCAATGATTCTTCGCCTTGACTTCTTTTAGCGGGTTATACGCCCACGGAGATACCTTCACCGGCGCTACCTAAGATGAAGATGGAACTAAAAGGATTCCACTTCAGAACCGAAGATCAGGCGACCTTCATTCGACAACCGGTCGAAAATCCCTACAAGATACCGGCGCTACCTAGAGAGAGAGGTGGAACTAAGAGTGGATCTCCACCCGAACCGAAGAGACTCAGTGACCTTCAGCGACAACTGTCTCAAAATCCCTACAAGATACCTTCACGGCTACCTAAGATGAAAGGTGAACTAAAGGATTCCACCGAACCGAAAAGACTCAGCGCACCTTCACGGACAACCGGCCCGAGAATCCCCAAGATACCTTCACGGGCGCTACCTAAGATGAAAGGTGGAACTAAAAGTGAGATCTCCACTTCGAACCGAAAAGACTCAGCATCTTCTCACGACAACCTGTCTGAAAATCCCTACAAGATACCTTCACCGGCTACCTAGGAGAGAGGTGGAACTAAGAGTGGGATCTCCACTCCGAGAACCGAAGAGACTCGTGACCTTCAGCGACAACCCGGGTCTCGAAAATCCCTACAAGATACCTTCACCGGCGCTACCTAAGATGAAAGATGGATAGAACTCTCCGCTTATCAATAAAGGGATCTTATGCTTGGAGAGGAAGAACTTTATATTCGCCTCCCACAAGGAAAGGAATTTTTGATCGCCTCTTGTTCATGTATCTAATCAAGAGGGATTTTGGTAATGTACCGTAGTAATTTGTAGACCTACCGCCAGGAATTTGATCGCGGGGAAATTATGATGGAGGACAAATCTAGGGTTATCCTCAAGAAAAGTGGGTGAAATATCCCACTTAGGAACTTCCCCGCCGAATGGTTATCCGAAGATACTAGGATAGTATTTCTTCAGAACTTCCCATTTATCTAAGAATTGCCTGGCCGCCACTTTGGGTAATTAGGCGATACGCATTCATTGAGTAAACCGCTTTATTACAAACCCTCTCCCATTTAGGTTCAATTTACCTTTCTTTTGAAGTGAGGATTATCTGGCCGCCGAGCAAAGGAGGACCAAATCTCCTTCTAAAGGTTCTTCGTTAACTTTTCGTTGAAAGCCTCGACATCCTAGCTTGGTAGAACTCAATGCATTGTTGAGCTCTCCAGCGCTCATCCAACATCTCAAGCTTCGAGACGCTTTTGATGTTGTTCTTCTACGCCATCTCTGCTGAAAGGGCATGGCCATGACGGAATCAATTTCAACGGAGAACGCTTCGACCAGAAACCAGTGGAGTACGGTCGCCCAGCTGGCGCATGCATCAAGCAGCGATATGCCCGAGTGCTTCTCCGAAGTTTATCGCCCCAGCCCGCTTTGTTATTCTTCACAAGCTTCGGCTGTAATTTTGATAATCGCCTTGTTGAATGCCTCAATCCATTTGCCGCGGATTATAGGCCGTTGACGACATCTTGTATTTTGAACTTTTCGCAAAACCCGGCGAAGGAATTGCCGATGAATGGGACCGCTGTCATGGACGACGGCCTGGAACACCGCTCAGATGACATGGTGTTTGATAAATTTGACGATTGCATTTCGACTTCTTTACTGATTGCTTCGCCTACTTGGAGAAGTAATCGTGATCGCTAGAATAAACCGACGCTTTGACCGACGGAGGAAAATGGGATCTACGACGCCCATTCTCCATGTCTCAATGGCCGTGATGCGTCAAGGATGCAACCGCCAGAGGCCGATGCATATAATTCGCGGAATTTGACACGCTGCATTTCCGAAACGCATCGACCGCCATCATCGGGCCGTAGTAGCCCATTCTCTCCGATTCGATCGAGAGCTTGGGACCAGCCGGGTACATTCACATTCACCTTCGTGTCTAGGACCTCTTCTCGCTTTGTTTGAGAGGCATCGAAAGCAAAGACCATCGCACTCGACGCATATAACGCCCGGGTTGAGTGTCATAAAGAATCTTGGAGCTCTTCGCCGATTGATTCTCTCCTCACGCCTTCCTGCTAATGCCATGTAAGACGCAATGATGATAGGAAAGCCAATCTGGTCCAACTTGGTTTGGGTTGCATGTACTTTTGTAACTACCCCTTATCTTCTTGTGTCTCATCGTGATAATGGTACGAAGAGTTGGTGAGTCCCGACCGTAACTAGTTGCTCGGCTCGAAGGTTGTGCTAACGACCATTAACGCCGCCAGCTGCATCCGCATAAGCGCTGGAGGCGCTGGATATATTCGATGAAAAACTTTGAATGAGTCCCATTTCAACGGCTATCTAATGATAGGGGATTAGATCCGATTCCCGACTTCGAGAGTCACCACTAACCTCGCTTAACTATCAATTGCGAATCGCCAGACGCCGAGATATTCGACCCCAGCTCCTTGGCGAAACTAAGTCCAATAAGTAGCGCATTGTATTCACCACGCTATTAGAGCAAGGTTCGAGTGAATAAGCACGGGCATGACATGATTCCTGGGAAACTAAGACAACCCGACCGGGCGAAATCTTAGAACATGCGGGGCACTTGCCACGCTCAGCTCGAGAAGCTCCACAAAGTACGCCATATTTGTTGGTGCGATGTAGTGTTGACTTCTTGAACTTCATCCGAAGATCATCATATAGCTCAACCGCATCCGTTGTCCGCCGGCACCAAGAGATCGCGAACGCTTGTCCTTTGACCGACTTCGCTTGTTTGAAATACAAGTCATATCGGGACAAGAGCAAAGCCCATTTCGCTAAACGCCAACTCATCGAGGCCGGTTGGTCATAAATATCCTGACCGGATTTACGCGAGATAACATAAATCGCTCGTCCGACTAAATAGTGCCGCATTTTTCAATCGCTAACACTAATGCAAGGCACCGCCGACCATTGATATCGACTCAAAGACCCACTAATGTTCGCCATATACATCGCCGCTCGCGGATCATTGCCGCCGCCTTGCGCGAAGTAAAGCGCTTAACGAGTGATCCGCTGCCTTGACGAGATCAAAACGTTTTCCATCACGCGGCAACAAGAATGAGGTTTAGCGAGATACGACTTGATCTCTTCAATGCCTTCGGCAGGCCGCCCCAAATATATGACACCCTTCTTGTTCAACTTTGAGAACGGTTGGCACTTCCCGATAGGTTCGATATGAACCGCCGGATGTACTATCGCTCTTGTAACCCCTCGAAGTTCTCTCGCATTCTGAGGTTGCAACTCTTGAATCGCCTTCACTTTGTCGATCGACGCGGGATTCCTTTGTCGGTGACGACAAAACCGAGGAACTTGCCACCGACATCCCAAGGAAGGATTTGGTGGTTCATCTTTAGCCGATGAGTCCGCATGAGTTCAATACCGCTCTAAGATCTTTGATGTGATCTCCTTTGTCACGCTTTTCACGCACCAAATCGCCGACGAGCATTCGACCGCTTTTCCAAGATGATCCCGAAAATCTCCGCCATTGCTCGCTGGTATGTTGCCGGGCATTTTGAGGCCGAACGGCATGACCGTAGCAATATATGCCGATGGGCGCTCAACCGTGTTTGGCGCCATCGGTGCATCTTGATTTGATTATACCCCAAAACCATCCATAAAGGACATTCTTTCAAATCCACACGTTGTCAACTATGACATCGTGATTGGAAGAGGAAAGTCATCTTTCGCAAGCCGCTGCTGAGGTCTCTCAGAGTTCTACGCATCCTAATCAACCCATTCTTCTTCATGACCGACTATATTCGCCACCCAACCGATGTTGAATTTCCTCGATGAATCCGATTCTATGAGTTTCTTCACTTCGCCAACAATTGCCTCCAATATTTGTGGATCTAAACCGCCTTTTGCCGTTGCTTGACAGTTTGACATCCGCCTTGATGTTGAGGCGATGTGTTGCCACATTAGGGTCGAGTCCCTGCATGTCCTCGTAACTCCGTGCTAATACATCGATATACTCCCCGATTAGGGCAATCAACTCTTCCTTTCTTCCGAGGGAGCGTATTGTGATGTTAATGAGCTTAGGATGCTCTTCATTACCTATATTAACTCGACTACCTCGCCCTTAGTGGGGTTCTCTTTGTTCAACCTATCCCCAAACCGCTCTTGAGTTGATGGATCCATGGGTCTTCCCATGTTGGCACGCTTCATCACTCTCAACAGAGCGTGATCGACTCGAGCCATATTTGACATTAAAGCCTTGAAAGCTTTCTCCGAGGCCGGTGTCAATCCCAAGCCAAGAGTCGAATGTCCGCTCTCACCGGTGGATTATTATCAATCGCCAATAGCATTCATCGAGGAGGATTCAGATCCCAATCCCCTCTCTAAATGCATAGTTATCCCGCTCCCTTTGGGACATATGCCGCCTTAGGAGGGACTCGAGGACCTCGCCCAAAACATAGACCTTCTCCTTGTGCAAGTTGTACCCCATCTCTTCATGATACCCGTTTCGACTATATCCGAATGTGGAGGATAGGTCCATTGTCGCTCTTCGCCGCTGAAATGATTCTACTGAACCGTGATCTCCTTTTCCGTGAAACCAAGTCTTTTTCACTACTTGATCTTCGGGATGACGAAGTGCCGCCCCAAAGGAGTCTCGAACCGCTTTTGTGTAAAGCAAGATGACCGAAGTTAAGGTGCAACTCGATCATTGTATAAACTCGTCATCACATCATTCAAAGACAAAGGATACTTAAATCGCCATTTATTGATTCATCGGCAATTTGCCAATTACAATGTTCATCCGACGATTCTTCATCGCCAAGATTGATTACAAGGTACAATGTCATTTAGAACAAAACCACCACTATAACCAAGCCCGCTTCGTGACGTTTTCCACCGCCGTCCGTGTCTTTGGGCCGATGATTCGCCGGACTCATTACCGTGAGGAGAGAATCGCTGAAATAATTCTCCATCCCCTTAAACGTTGTTTGTCCACACCACCGCTCTTGATTCCTCATCACCCTATAACTATTGTGGATCCAACCCAACCCAATAAGGAAGTCTCTGCCAATCACATAGCGGTGACTTCGACTTTAAGTCCCCATTTGGCACTTTATCCGGATCTTACCAAGCGAGAGACCCGGTGTTAAATCCATAAATCATTGTGCTGTTGATGCCGACTTGGCGGAATTAGAGATGATACATGGCCTTGGGGGCATGATGCTCCTGTGGAACCCGGATCGACTTGGATCGGTTAACTTCTTGGAGCGATATACGGTGAAGTATAGCGGACTATCGTGCTTGGAATTCCTCGTCGCATATCCTCCTTTGTAAAAGTGATGCAGTGTTTAGTCGCAAGGTTGCATTCTGGGCGACTCTCACGAACTTGGTGAATGGGTGAGGAAAACCTCGAATCGGCGGGGCTTCTTGAAGAGCTTCTCTCGTCTCTTTTGATAACATAACAACTGTTATAGAGTGATCCTTGCGGGAATATTAGCCAATTGTGCCATCCGTCGGCGATATGGAGTTGAAGTTCGGTTTATCTCTTCCAATCGGGCGTGAATCGAGGCTGCCGAGTTGAACTTCTGTGGCTGTTTATTTTTCGCCTTTTCGGTCGCGATGTGAGGGTGTTATTGGTACCCCGGCTCGATAAGCGTCTTGGCATTTGGGTCGAGATTTCGGGTACTTGTATTTGTACTCGTGTCCTCACGGTGGCGTGGGCTTCGGGTTCCCGCCGGACGGTGGAATGTTACCACGTTCATCGTCTCCCTCGAGTGCGGAGTAGCATGGCATGCCTTTCCCTTACGCCCGGCTTTTCTTGAAGAAGAGGCTACCCATTGCTCATCTTCAAGTAGGTGCGGGTGGACCCACAAGACTTAGCCATTGGTATCGCGATACAAGTCCTTTCGGCGTTGCTTGTGTGGGTCGTCATTCACCGTCTTCAACTGCGACTTTGACCAGCGGTTGGGTTCAAACCATGTCAATGGTACCACCCAAAGCTTATGGACACGCATTAGCTCCGACCTTCTTTTCTTTGGGCGGCTTCATAGTGATGACCCTACGCCAATTAAAGCCCGGATTTTGTCCTTAAAGTGAAGCGAGGATTTAGTGGGGTGATGAAGCGCCCATGGTATGCCGCGATATCTTGGGTCATTCGTCTTCATTGCCTCCTCTTGATTCTGAATCGGAGGGAGCTTGATCTTGTTATTTTCCACAAGATATTTGAAGAGACCAGGAATCTCGTCGTCCCTAAAGGAATAGGACTTCGGGAATCTCGGCTCTAAGGCCTTCTGTTTTTGTGGCCCAGGTTGCCACGTTGATTGTACTTTGTTCGGCCATTTCATTCTTCTTCTTCTTCTTTATTCTTTGGGTTTGAGTTGGAGCGTTTGGTTCGCAACCGCCGTCTTGGCTTGCTCTTTCCCTTTGCCGCGTGGGACAAAGTTACGCTTCGGAGCTTCCGTTGTCGGCTGACCCCTCTCTGCCTTTTTCCTTTTGAGGAACCTCTCGGCTTGCTCTCCACGAACCTTCAGGTCCTTCCGTTATGGGCGGTCGCGTACCCATTGTTTCAAGCACATCTATCGATAAGTTTGTGGCGGGTTTGGAGGATGAACTCCTGTTATTGGATCCGACAGTTCATTGCCTTGTTCGAATCTTTTGACAAAGATATCCACGGTTTCTCGATCTTTACTTTCTCGTCGAGCAATGTCGATCGATACCTCGGTATCGTCATCAAAGAAATTGGTAAGGAAGTTAGACTCCATGTCGTCCATTTGTGAATGCTCCCTGAGGCGGGCGGTACCATAAGGACCCACGAAGGGTGCCAACGAATACCCGAACCATCGGGGTTCGGTCGTAAATAACTCCGAGGTGTGACTTGAAATAAATCAAGTCTTTGCGTCGGGAACCCTTCCCGTCAAATGGTGTGAAGTTTATTAAGTTAAACCGGCCAGTGCGGATTGATTCCCACTCCCTCGGGTATGGGCAAGGAATACTGTCTTCTTTACTTCTTGGCGGAAATCAATGAGTTGATTTTGCTCTCCAAGTCTTTGATCTTCTGCTTTCTGAGCAACAACATCTATGTTTTGCCGGCGTTGCGGGGTTCGGAGGGTTATCATCTTCGTGCTTCCTCGATCCGAATCGCTATCATCTTCATCGGCGTTGATCGCGTGACTTCGATTCACCATGATGTTTCGTCAAGGCTTGGATCTGTTGGTCATGCATTTCTCTCATCGTGCATGGCCAACTCCATTTCTAACTTGAAGTTTTCCGTTGTTTACTCAACGCTTCATCTAGCATTTTGGCCACTTGATGCATGCGCGATCATAAGCGTTTCTTAGGGGCTTCCTTATAGATACGGTATGATCAGATGTGATTGCGGAGCCAATATCCGACGCATCATCCTCGCGGGTATTCCCTTGAAGTTTATCATTATCTGGACCGTCGGATAGTCGGACATAAGCGAGTTAGCCGTTGCGATGCGGCTAGACCGTGGCGATGGTTCTTCTTTGGTCATATTATTAGTGACCTCGGCAACTCATCCTCTCGGGATGTCATCCTTTCGAATCGCCTTGTCCTAGGTCTTGGCGTGTTGGTGCTAAGTCTGCGGAAGGCCGACACCTTTACGGAGCTTCTTGATGGCAATTGCACTCGAGAGCACCGCCTTGATGAGCTCGAGCACAAGCATGACTGCGTCAATTTAGGGGAATCCCTTGAGAGATTTTCGTTACCCTTGCGGTAGTCAGACTCGTCGGTGGGTGTCGCGGAGCAATCTAGTGTGTTGGCGTGATCTCGGGTATAACATCGTGTCATCGGGCGAGGCGTCTCCTTCGAGAATGGCCAAACTACCGAAAGTAACTTCGCCTTGACTTCCGCTATGTGAGCTGAAGTTTCGGGACTCTGACTTCGATCTTTAATCGGTTGGTGGGGTTGCGAATCTCCGGTCCTTTGCGGAGCAGTGCGACCTCCTATGAGGTGACCATGATCCCTTCAAAGGACCCAAGCGATCCTTGATAGTTGGTCCGTGGTGGTGAAGGGAATTGGCTTCACCGGTTCGTCACGAGCACCTTTGATCTTGAAGTGCCGCCGGTCTTGGACTTTGGCGAGTTTGCAATGCCTATAGCCGGCAGGTGCGAGAGCGAGCATGGGCAAATGGGGTTGGGGCACCGCTAGACTTGGGCCTCCAAACCCGGTGGTACGTTGGTGGCTTTTTGCCACTTCCTTCTTAATTCACGAGCACCGGCACCAAAGCTTCGTGCACGCATAAAGTGCGGCGGCGCTTCGATCATCTGAAGTGTGGCGGTTCCGTTTGACACGGACCCACTCGTTGGTTGGCGGCTTGGACAAACCGTCGATCACTTGGTGAAGCCTCTAAATCTGGATCTTAGATCCGCCGTAGCGGACCCCATCCATGGATTGCATGCCTTAGCGAGTTTGCGGCGCCATGCTTTGTCGTCGCGCAGGCTTCGCTTAGGCCGGCATCATCGGCGTTCATCTCGAGCGCCATCGGACTTCGAGCCGGCGGGATTTCGCTACCTGCGGCGTGAGGTTGGACTTCGGCGTCACGGGGCTCTACGGAGGCCCATCGGGTTCTCCTTCGGCGGAGATCTTCTTGGGCGGCGGGGAGCTGGATCCGGAAGACGAGGAAAGATACTCCTCGTGCCTGGCTGGTCGAACTTCGAACTTCGACCTCTTTCTCCACCGGATAGGAATCGGCGGCTGCGTACGGCGACCCCTCGATCTGGGCGGTGGCTCCCAGTGGTCGCCCGGCTTGTTCGCGGGAAAAGTTGGGATGATTGTCATTGATTTGAACTTGCCGGCTTCTTTGGCCTACAACAAAATTCAAAAAATATAGCCTTTTATTTTAAGGCTTACAATGAAAATCAAAAAAGATTACAACTTTTTATCCTTGTGAACAAACACGAGGATCTCTCGCTATATCGAGGTCCTCGCCATGGGTTCTTTGCCTCGTCGGGACTTTTGTGTCCGTGGACCACCGCAATTCCAATCCGTAGAGACCCGGTTCGAACTACAGATGTAGGCTCGCTTCACAAGGAAACGGCTACCGAGGGGATCACACTCACGGCGAGAGGATCGTCATGGGATCACACTCACGGCGAGAGGATCGCCGAGCGGTGAGATCTACTAGGAGAAATCACAACATATCCCCGAGGTTAAGACGAAGCTTAACCTAGAGGGTATCTCAGAGTTCGACCAATTCGCCACCTTCCGCCAGGATCGACGCCGATCGGACTTGCCGTTCTGCTCGAACGGCAAGGCCGACGTCAGGATCTCGTGAGAACTCTTTAGAAAATCCTCGAAAATCCCCGCCAAGCCCAAAAGCCAAATCCTCCAAATTCTCTCCCCAAGCCGCCCTCCATCAACAAGACCCCCCCTATTTATACAATAGGGGTCGCATGGCCGGCTTCGGCCACTTGGCAGCCACCTGCAAAGTTGGCGAGTGGCTGCGGCCATAGTGGCCGACCCTCCTCGACCACTTGGCGAGGCACCTCGACCAAGTTGGCGGGTTTGGCACCATGGTGGCCGGACTTCGGCAAGTTGGTAGGGTGGCTCGACCATTGTGGCCGAGCCACTTCGACCTTGGCGGTAGCTTTACCAAGTTGGCGGTAGCGCCCGTTTTCGCCCGTTTGCCGTTTTCTGCGGTCTCTCGGGTTTAGGCCACGCCTATTGACTCTTGGCCTTCTCCGGACTTAGGTTCCGTGCGTATTTGGTTCGGGACTAACTCTTGGTTTGTTCGGTTCCATGATCTGGGATCAATCGTCTATTCAAGTCCGGTTTAAACCGCGTGCTTGTGAGCGGGTGGGTTCCCGTCGAGTTAAGCGTCTTAGCGATTCGGCGTCCATTATCATCGATGGGTTGTCATTCGCGACTCCACATCGCGAGTTGGTTTCGGGATCTTGTAAGTATTTTTCAGCCTACTGCGCCCAAGTAGCGAAACTCTCCATTCGACGAGGTTCGCCAAGTAGCTAAGCCCTTCATTCGACGAGGTTCGCCAAGTAAGCTCTTCACTCAACCGAGGTTCGCCCGACAACGGCTCGACATTCAACCGAGGTTCGCCAAGTAGCAAACTCTCCACTCAACCGAGGTTCGCCTCGGCGGAGGCTCGACATTCAACCGAGGTTCGCCAAGTAGCAAACTCTCCACTCAACCGAGTTAGCCCTACGGCGATGAATCTTGACATTAAACCGAGGCTAGACCGCAAGCTTCAAAGCGAGACTTCGACCTCAATACGAGGTTACTTGCGTGGAAGCGAGTTGATCTCAACGATGTTGCGCGTGAAGCGAAGCTCAATGGTCATATGACGAGGTTCGCCCACTACGTGGTTTGACGAGGCTCGCCACAACAAGTGGTTTGACGAGGCTCGCCCACAACATCAAAGTTTGACGAGGTTCGCCCACTACGTGGTTTGACGAGGCTCGCCCACAACATCAAAGTTTGACGAGGCTCGCCCACAACATCAAAGTTTGACGAGGCTCGCCCGCAGCATCAAAGTTTGACGAGGTTCGCCACCCAGCGTTTCTTGCAGCGACTCCGCGTTCGTAGCGAGTTCCCGTCTTGTAGCGGCGCGTTAGCGTGCGCGACCTCCACGATTCTGCGGCGGCTCCGCTTCGCGTAGCGACCCTCGTTCCTTGTAGCGGTACGGCGCTTTTAATGCGAACACAAAGGCCATGAAAGCCACAACAACTACGTGGGTTAAGTAGTGGGCATCAGTTATGCCCACGTCCATTAACCCACGTTTCCACAATTCTAGCATGATAGTTACATGCTAAAAAACCCTTTAAATAGCCGTGAGCAGCTATGGAAAAAGGGGCTTTGAAGAGGAGATCTCGACTTGAAGACTTGCGCAAGAGAGAGATCAGCAACCTCATCAGCAACCTCTAGATCATTCGCAGCTTTGATCTGATCGTCAACGGGAAGCAATCTCGACTTGAGCATCGAGTGAAGCATCCTCTCGCCACCAAGAACCCATACAAAAGAGGAGTCAAATCAATCTCCTCTTCCTCTGTAATCGAGAAAATTTGATTGTAAACCCATTCATTCAATCAATAAACTTTTTCGACCCTACAGTTTGAAATCATAGGCTATTTATAGATTTGAAAAGGTATTTCCAACAGTCACAACCTTTCAAAACACCCTTTGGAATAAACAGTCACTTTTCAACAGCCTTCTTCCAATAGTCACTTGTCTATTGATATTTTAATAATTCAAAATTTTAAAATAACAATAAACAAAATAATATATTCAAAAATATATATAGTAAAAAGTTATAATATTTTAGCGGCAGCGGCAAGCGTGCTAAGTGCGTCTAATAATGGCGTCAAAATCGGCGCATTATTAGCGTTACCGCCGCGGTTTAAGGTCTATACTTTGGCCCATTTATCAAAGCCCAATAAACATTTAATGTTTTTAAACCTCTAAAAGAATGCTCAAGTATCCGATGTGGGACTATATTGTTTTTACAAACAAAATACTAACATTTCTTACATCCACATTGTGTTCCTGGAGGGATTGGCCTCCCACATTTAGCAGCAACAGCCACCGCTTTCTTCATATCAATAGCCATCTCAACTTCCTTTGTGACATGATCACATACACACTTCATATCCGCTCTCTTCACCACAGCACAACAATCTTTAGAAACATCTTGTGGGTTTGATCCCGCCCACTGCACATACTTGGAGCACTTGCTTGCCAATTCTTCAATTTGATCGTCGCATTGCTCCAAGCCATGAGCAAAAACTGCAAGATTAATCAACAGAATAAAAGAAATTATCAAGAGGGAATTGTTAGAACCTGCCATTCTTTCTCTTTTCTATGTTAGCTGTACTTGTGCTTTGTAGTGTTATATATAAATAAGTTATAGAGTTCTTGGTTTGTCACAAGCTATGCATGTTAAGGTTGAGTGCACGCTTGTTTATAGTGCTAGGTTGTAGAAGTCATACATTGTGTGTTATTTTGCTTGCAAAAGAGCTTTCGAAGTGTTAGGATGTTGAGCACGTCAAATAAGAAATTCTGTATTGAAACTCTATTCGAGACTTGGGGCTTAGAAATTCGGTATGTTTGTTACAGATTAATGTAATTGCAATAGATTTAGATCCTCTTCACTACTAAAAAGTAGTGGAGAGACCACGACTTTATCACAACAGTTCATAAGTCTAGTGGATGGTTATGATCTGGCTTTGAGTGTAAAGTACATGGGTTATGGTCAGTGCTAAGATTTAAAATGAATCATAACCACCGACTAGACAAATCGTTGACTATGATTAAAGTAGTGGTTTCTCCACTCCTTTTTTGGTAGTGGAGAGGATCCAAATCCAATTGCAACAGAAAACTCCTTGAGATCTTTCACTTGTGCTCACTCAGTGTTAGGATTAGGTAAATTGTAAGATAAATCGGACTCACTTGCTCAGTATATATACATTTACCACAAATTATAGTGAGCTTATAATAAACAAGAATGGGAAATGTATACATAAGTAACATAACAGAAACAGTAATTACAAAATTGCAAGATAAACCAGACTCACTTGCTCAGTGTATATGCAGTGACCGCAAATTATAGTGAGCTTATAATAAACAAGAACGGGAAATGTATACCTAAGTAACATAACAGAGAGTAATTACAAACTTGGGGACTAATTGCAAGATAAACCAGACTCACTTTTTTTATCAGATAATTTGCTAATTTTGGGGACTAATTTAAAAATTAGAGGATAATTGCATGGTACGATGTCTGGAGGATATATTTCGGCATAAAGCTAAGTCGGGGGATGAATACCAGAACAACCCAAAAAATTATATTTATTATTCTTTTCAGAATGAAATCCAAAACTCAGCCTTTGAAATTCTCCCAAATTCATATCACTAGCAACTATAATAAGCAATCAAAATATGGTAGTTTTTCTGTTCCCAATCCGAGAAGCCAATACAGTAAATTCATAGTAGTTCCTACAAATAATTTGCTCAGAAGTAGAAATAAATTATAGATGACAAGTAAATATAGGATTTATTTTCATATCCCACCCCAATATTTGCTTTGTTTTGATATCACCCTGCGAGATCTTCATATTTATATATCCCATGAAAATCAATTAAGTTCTTCTAAAAGATCCCCCAAGTGTCACTTCTGGAGCATAAACGCTGGAAATTCCCATTTCTTTTGTATTTCTTCACTTTACATTAATCTTTTTATGAACTTCTTTGTGCGACTTCTAAGGGTTACACTAATTTGAATTGTTTCAAAACAATTGATCATGATATGGTTCCATTTAGTTTTTTTGCCTTATTTTGTAAGGTTCTTACATCAATACCACCACTTTTACTGTTATCAAAATTGATACTTACTATCTTTAATATATTTTTTTGTCAATATCACCTTTACTTGCTAACATATTTGCAACACCTATTTGAGTTTTCAGCCTAAAAAACATGTAATTTGACAAAAATACCCTCACCCCAAACAGTGCAAAGCACGTGTCCAATTAATTATAAAAAAACAAAGACTTTTAAATTTTAGTCAACCAAATCTTTCATGTTTTGATATTAGATCCCAAAATCATCATAACTTGAAATTAGTCCCCCAAATCGACGTCCTCTTGAACCAATCAGCGTCTTTCTCGCTGGAGAGGGTTATAGGGAGGCCGATTTGTCTGTCTTTTGCTCTTTGGGTAGGGTTTTGAGGGGTTTTTTTCTTGGATTGGAGGGGGGGAAGGAGGGAGGATTGAGGGGAGGTGAGGTTAGGGTCTGGGGAAGGATTGAGGGTTTTTCCCCCCTTGGATTGGATGGAGGGAGGAGGATTGAGGGGATGAGGTTAGGATTTGGGGATTCGGGATTAGAGTTTGGGGTAGGATTTGGGGAGTTGGGTTAGGAGATTCATGGTTGATATATATATATATATATATATATATATATATATATAGAAGCCTGAACTTAAGTTCATAATGAATAGTAATGCACAACTTTTTATCCACTATCTTGTCTTGAGATTTGTGATGCACAAATCTCAAAGTGGCTTTATATCTTTCACGGATCCCAAAGCAAGATGAGTGGTTAGAAAAGTTGGTGCCAACTATTCATTATGAACTTAAGTTCATAGAGCCTTTCTATATATATATATATATATATATATATATATATATATATATATATATAGAAGGGGTGGGGTTTGGGGAGAGACTAATTTCAAATATGAAAGATTTGGAGGACTAATATTGAAAAACTCTTTAGTTTATAATTAATTAGGACACGTGCAAAGCACTTGTCTTAGTTAGGGAATAAAATGGATAGTTTGTGTGTTTTAAAATTTGGAAACTCAAATAGGTGTGACATGCAAAGATTTTAGCAAATAAAGATGGTATTGACAAAAAAAAAGCTCATTAAAGATGGTAAGTATCGATTCAATTTTGATAAAAGTAAATGTGGTTTTCATGTAAAAACCCTATTTTGTACAGTTGAAATGTATTTAATACAATGTAAAAAGCTTGCCCCACTTCTATTTCTAGAATATTTCTTGGTCTGAGGACTCCGCAAAGTTGCATATTCTACATAAATATCAAGATTCTAAAACTAAATCATAGGGTTAATTGTGCGTAGATCCTCTGTACTTTCGCATTGCGCCATTGAACACCCTTAAGTTTGATATATACCCCCAACCACCCCCTTCCCTCCCAAAAAAAAAAAGGCATCCCCGTCAACATTGGGTGTTTGTGACAACTCCACAAAACTAGTTTTTGTGGATACAACCTTTGCCCAAAAGCTATTTTTTAGTTTGGCAATAATTAAGCCAAAGTTGACAAGTTTAATAGTTTTCTTTAGTTCAAATTCTAATCTAAACTAGTACTCTTTTGGGCCAACCCCTACTTAGACCAACTTTGGTCTAGTTAAAGGAAAACTAGACCTGGCCTAGTTTCCTTTTGTAGTTGCCAAAACAGAGCCTCAGATATTTTTATGTACCTATTTTACTCCATGAGATAGAACATAAATGGAAAAATAACCCCTATGATCTTTGTTTCAGTACAAAGTCAGATTCTTTAGCCATCTCTTGTAATGTACTGTTAACTTTCATTGAATCAATGCCAAAAATCACACGAACAATCTCTAATCTAACAAAGCACTTCCAAAGTCCATAAGATATAGTTTACCAGAATGTGGTGGATACATCAGATAAAAGAAACTCATCAAAGATCAGACCCTCTTTTCACATGAACTTTCAATTTCGAATTATGGTGTTTACCAACACTTCAAATCTTCGGCAATGCTGAGGGATCTTGAAATATTGCGCAGATTAAAGATTGTATTCAGAACTCCAAACTCATGTTGAAGCAAATAAGATCTCATCTCTGTTAGTTTTTTTGAGTAACGTGACTATGAATAATTTTCTGCGCGAGCGAGCATAAAATTTGAAGGCTGATCCCTTTGCTGGCTCCTGAGAGCACTGCACAGATTAGAGACTGTTGGTTCCTTGGAAATGCTTTTCATCTCTTCTTGCTTCTGAGGGAGAAAAAACAAAGAAAAAAAGAACAGGAGCCTACCCATTAAGTCTCAGATAAGGAGGAAAAAAAAAAAGAAATAGCCTAATAAATAATTGACATGCAGAAAATTGAGGACTTTGCAGGTCGAATGCTTCTTCAATTTTTTCAAAAAATTCAGAGAACTTGCAGTAGGCATGCGCAAAAATGGGGGAAAAAAACTTTAAAGAGAAGAATTTAAGATGCACCTTGTGCTTGCAACATATAAAGCATGTAAAGTAGAATGCTTGATTTGTTTATCACAGTCACAGACAGTCTGACATAGGATGGTGTATGTAGTTTTAGGTTTAATTCCCCATTTTTTTCATTTTTAATATGCTTTCCAGGTTTATAATTACTTTTTCTGATAACACCAATCAACTTCTTCCTTGCCTATTTCTTGAATTTATTCTATTCCTTCTGCATTCTCCTCTTTATAATTCCAAATTCACATTGAAATTAATAAAATGGAGGTGTTATTCTACTAAGAAATACAATTTTAAACTTTATAAGGGATCTATTTGTCAACTTGTATGGGTAAATATGTTCAGGGCTGATTGCCTAGCTTTCTTTGGTAAAACAGCACCAATCTGCTGAGGAGAACAACAATAAACTGATCCAGAAATCACAACATCCAATATGTACATCAACTTCGAGTATTAGATTATATGATCGTGTAACTACAGCTTGTGGGTTCCATGGGCATGATATCGATCAGGATGTTGCTCTCAGAAGTACCCTTTTCAGTATGAATATTGTATTCATCCCGTGGTTCTAAAGGCAGCATCAAAGAGATTGAGGCTGACACATTTGGAAGATTGGGGAACTGTAAATAGAAAATTAAATAATTGGTTCAGGCATCATATTCATATAGATGAAACTACATAGAAATTTAAACACTAATGCCCTTTAACAAGAGGTTCATACAGGTAAATTTTCTCATATATTCGCATTTCCAGTACTGCAATATTGAGAATGTGTTACCCATTGACAATAACTTCCATGTTGTTGGTATATCTTTCAACATGCATGGGCCACAGGCAGTGCACTACTTACTTGCTATAACATTTATCTTAATGAGTAATTGGAACTTAACCAGGGCATTACTGCTTGATTAGAAGGCAAAGCTAGGTGAAATCCACCCAAGGATTTCATAGATGCAAGAATTTATGGAAATCATATTAGTGGTTTCAGTGGTCGAATTCAAACAAAGACACTATTTTGTCAAGCAGTTCAATCAAGTAGGAAGAACTCTCCTAAGAGACCTTAGAAATGGAGCATGGAATTTCCTCTTCTAAACATTCAAGAAAACTCAAAGCAAACTCAAACCAAAACATAATATAAAGCTATTAAAGGTAATCCCCCGCATTGAAGTGTCAGAACAAACAAACACGCGCGCACGCGCACCCAAAAAAAAAAGACAACAGCAACAACATTAACTGATGCAGAGTGAGGCCTCGATAGCAGCAATCAGGCAACCTGGCAAGGTGATTAGTGAAAGAAGACTACCTAATTGATTAATGCTCACAAGCCTCACTGCTTAAGTAAATTGCTCACCAGTTCTAGGAACAGAATATTGATTCCTACCAGGAAAACATTGAGCCATGAGAACATAAGGGAGCACAGGGATGAATTCGTCGACATAAATTACACAAAAAACCAACCTAAGTTCACCACATTTCCATGTGAAAAACAGTCTGTCATCCTGTTGAACTTTATATAATTTAGTCTAAGTTTGTCTCACTTTTGCACTATGCTAGCATATAGCTCTAAAGAGAGTTTTACTTGAACCCTTAAGAAGGTTATGCAGATAGATTTATTTCATACAACGTGTTGCACCTACTTACCACTTTTGCACATATTTTCTAGTCACTGATTCTATGGAAACTAATAATTTTAAGGCATTAATAAAACCTGGAAGTATTGGGAATGAAGATAGCATGGATTATTTATAAATTGCATCAACATATAAAATCGTTAGTGTTTAGTAGAAAAATTGAATGTTATTGAGTATTAGGGTAATGTTAAACCTACTTGGCAAGGGAAAGATAATGACAGGAAAAGGAAATCTGAAATAAATTCACGCAGGATATGTTAGAGCAAAGGCAAGAAAAAAAGGCATAGCAATATAAAAAGAATACAAGTTATTTACTAGCAAAACTTGGAAGTTGGGAGGTATATCATGCAATTTACTATTATCTCAAATTGTAAACAGGATAAAAAAGACATTTTGCAGAACACCACTCGGAGAAAAGTTTTAAAAAAAAACTCTCACTGGCATTCTGACCTTCATATTCGCAATCAAGAGATGAAGTGGAATAAAGCCCAATGGAGCTACCACCCTAAGAATGAGAACCAAGAGATGACCTCTGTTTCAATCAGCAGAAGTAGAAGTGACCGGAAAATTCTGCATGCAAATTGCATCATAAGCATCAATTTTCAAACCCAGAAACAGGAAAGTTTCCAACTCATCCACAAAGCATTCTGTTTGCCCACAAAAAAGGCCTTGTGACATCAGGAATCAGTTCCCTAAATGCTTTGCGCTTTTCCTTGGGTATTCCATTCTTCATGCCATCTTGCTGCTGTCTTCTGATGAAACTGTCAATTGCTCCATGAATATGACGTGTCATGTTCCGCTTCCTCCTCTTGGGTGAGAGCTTGGATTTCCCTTCTCAACCAACTCTCAAGCCAAATGTTTCTCCTAGACTCCTACAATACCGAAGAAGCTTCCAATACAGATGAACATCAGATTCGTTAATCAGGGCTCTTACGTCAGTGTTACACACTGCAGTCTAAAGTCCTGGCCTTGGCTAAAGTAATGCTGCTGAAAATTCTCCATTGAAACCGTAAACTACAGAAAAATTTTCTGTCTCGCAAAGTGGGCATTTGATTGAAGATTGAGCTTGAGAGTGCTTCCTAAGACCACATTAAACTGTTGAAAAATGCATCGGTAGCAAAACGAGTGGAAACAATGATCTAAATAGGCTTCTTCCTTTACTGGTCCAAGACATACGGGCAACGATCAGGGTCCTTGTGGTCCTTGCTGCTATAAGATGATGCCATGAGTTGCATCAATTTTATTACTTTTAACAAATGGTCAATTTCCTACTAAAATCAGATGAACATTCCTGCAGTCACCATTAATCGAAAAATGCTCAACATGTTTCCCAAATAGAAGCTCGAGACCATGTCATTTAGCACCGGAAGCTAAATTGTCTCTGCAGCTCTGACAAAAATCCAAAAGCCTGTAAGAGAAATTAAAATTTAAAATTGAGAGCTAAAAACACGCATGGAATGAGCAATAAACTATAAGGAATAAGGTAGGAATTGAAGAAGATATCGACGCCATTTTTATTGTTTATCGTACATACCATATAAATTATAATTGTATAATCAAGATCACTGGCCAGAGCCATTAGAATAAGAATATATGTTCTATCTGGCAAAGGTAATGGGACTTCTAGTCTCCTGTGATTGTCTGACTTCCATAAAAGCTCTAACTGTTCTTCTGCTTCGCCCTTGATAGCTTGCAGTAAAACATAATCTACTGACATGAACATATTTATAGACAACTATATACATTTTGCCAATCGCCTTGACGAAAGTTGACTGATATGATTCAGCAGAATTACTTCACATCTCAGTAACCATAATCCGCAAATCTAAAATTCCTTAACTCCACTTCTATGCGAAATTTATTGGCATAAAACCTTTAGTATTTCGGCTGAAACTAACAAAGCTGTCAGAGCTCAATGGTGAAAATGAGAGTTTTGGTTATTAGGCATGCTAGAATATGCATATGTAATTAAATTTATTCAAAATTAAGAATCAAATAGCCAAAGTTAAGTAATTGTTCACCCCATGAGGTCAACAGTTCCACATCCTATAGACTACAACAAACATCTGAAATTTTGCTACAGAAGAAGAATAATGTTTTATAATCTGAATTTTTTATTTTTTTATTTTTTGGGAGGTGGGAGGTCACCAGGCAAAAATAATAGGAGAAATGAAGTCGTGTCAGGACAGATTGATTCCAGTTCAGTCTCGCTAACAAAAAGGAAAGATTTAATACTGTTTTTCATCGACCACACAGTTGAACTAAGTAGTTAGTTGCTAGTTTATTCTTAAATTTAGAGGCAATTGTGTTCTTAATGCAATCCCAAATGACTCGTTCGAATTTTTAGACATAAAGTCAGATTAACTCATACTAATTTGAAAGGATACCATTGCAGCATTTTTTGATACCATATTAGACAATTGCAATGTAAGTACACCTAATCCACCTCTTTTCTCCTCAGCATGCATAAAACATGTAAGAACCAACACAAGATAAGCTCCAAATATTTTTTTCCACAGTTTCATTATTTGCAAGAAAGGATGTTCTATTGAAATCATCAATCAATACTATACTAATAAAGTAAAAACCTCGTTGCATATTTTTGGCACTTGGCAAATTCTAAGGGCTCTAACATTTAATAACTAATAATCCTTTTTTTCACCATCTCATTTTAATCCACAGTAATTGGTACATTCTGCTCTTCTCGAATGTCATAAGTACTATACCAAGCTCCTTCAAAATAGTCCCTTTAATATATAGTTCACCTGATCTTGAGACCATGCTAAATTTCAAGATGACGAAGCATTCTGACCGGTCAAGCATTGAAAATAAGGATATTGTACCTTTGTTTGAGAAAATATTGTTCACGATCCAAATTACAACAAACAAATATACAAAGCATGCCCTATGATAAATCTACAAATCAAATAATTGATATGCACTGGTTCCTATTTTGAGTAACTGATTCAGCTATTCCAAGGTAATCTGATAAACTTTTCAGCTTCTAGATTTTTTGCGAGCGACTACTAGATTCTCCTTTAATAACTTAAAGAAAGATGCATATCAAGCAATTTCAATGGAACTTGAGAACCAGCAGCCAGCTTTTCGATAGCAATCACAAAACTACAATTTATACAGATGCAGGTTTCTAGGATTAATACAAAGCTATATAAATTGAGTCAGAAAACTAATTATAAATAAGAGCTTTGTTACGTAACTTTCTGTTGGTTTAGGAGACATTCTGTTTTTGTAGATGCAGTTTGTTTCATTAAACTCTTATATTAATGAAATGCCGGGTTTTTTTCTAACTTGACATTGTTCCCAAAAAATTACAATAAATTAATAAATAAGAGCTTTCAAAATTCATAGTATAATAAACTGGACTGATGAATTAAAGAGAAGGCCAAAAGGGCTCAAGCTAAAGTTAACATCATCAAATTCAATCAAGGTTAAGCATAAGTTGAATTGTTGTAAATTACAGATTCAAGGTTCTCCAATTGCTGTGTACATCCTGTGAAGCATTAGCCGTCACTAATTAAACATTCGTCATTCAGTTACCAATTCTAGGGTTCTTTAGTTCATTAAAACATCGATTTGATCAATTACTCGAGAAGGCAAAAGGCAAGAAATCGCCAATTCTAGGGTTCTGGATTTGATAAAAACACCTAATTGTAAAAGAAGAAATCTGAAGATTGAGAACTTACCGTATCAGATTGTTGATACAACTGCTCGCCATGACGAAGGGAAAAATGAATTAAAAAGAAGAAGAACAAACCCTAGAAATCTTCACGATGAAGACGAAGGATTGAAAAATAAAAAAAATTTGGACCATTTCTCGATTTGTGCGTGTCATCCTTGCGCAGGGGCCATGCTAATCTTCTCTGTATCGTTCCAATTTTATCGGATGTCTCCGAAGAGACGACTTCTTCTGGCCCGTCTTTGAATATAAAGAGCTGTTGCTCTCCACTCGTAGCCAATGTGGGACTAAACCGTGCTTCCGCACTAAATTTGAGATTAGTGTTAATGATGACATGGCTTAATACAAGAGTACATTAAGATGGTGAGCTACTATTTCTTGTAATCCTTGCTTGCAAGTTAAGTGGACAGATGGTGCCATGAGATATACTTTCTTTTTTCGCAATTAAGTCTACGACTCTACTTTGAAGTGGTTTCATTAGTACTTTGTGAAGTTGCGTTTTTTTAGGCACATATTCTATATATTTCCGAGCTGCATTTATGGATATAAATAGTGCCTGTTTTTCTCTCAAAAAATTAGAAACAAAAAATGAAAATGAGAAATAAAGCTAACCAATTAGAGTCTGACACGAGGCATGTGCGTGGCGTGAGACTTTTCTTACCGAGAGAACCTTTGGTTTCTTTTCGATGTTAGTCCCAATTACCTTTCACATCTTGAAATTACTCTCTAAATAAAAAATTGCTATTTGGCCCTTAAGTTCTCATAAGTTGTTTCAAATTTATCCCCCTAATTGCTACTTCTAATTTTGATTCAGAGACTAATTTCAAAATAACTTAAGAAATTAAGGACCTAAGAGCAATTGAGAGAGTGATTTTGAAATAACTTGTGAATTAGGGGACCTAGAAACAATTTCAACAATTTGAGGGATTAGTTTTAAAATATGAAACATTTAAAGGATTAATATTGGAAAACCAAAGTCTTTCCCATTATTGCACTAAAAGTTTTACAAAAATAGATTAGAATTTTGGAGAAGTTGGTAAAATAATTTTTCTTCTTGATGAAATGAAAAGCAAGTGGTCATCAATTTCTGATGTAGAACACATTGCGGATATCTTCATGGAGAAACGGGATCGTAACAAGCCCAAACGCGGACCCGGCCGAGGAAAATAGGTTGCAACGAAGAACGGTCAGAACTTCCAACTGTAGTCGGATTTGGACGATTTTTTAAAATCGCGTATTTTTCGAGACGAGCCAACCAAACCCACCGAGGTTTGGTTTGTTTCGTCCGTTCTTCGCCAAATTCCTTCCGGATTGAGAGATATCATCGTTTTCACGATTTTTACTATTTTTAGTAATGTTTTAGAGTCTGTTTGGATTAGGAAGCAAATCCGGTTTGATTCCAAATTTGACCGATTTACTTCCCTAATCGTAGGGAGTCTTTTGAGGATAGTTTTCTTATTTCTATTTTTAGCAAAGTTCGGGTCAATTAGAATTCTTATTTCTATTTTTAGTAGGAGTTCGAGTCATTGTAGGATTCTTATTTGTTTTCTATTTAAACAAAGTCTTGTAAGCCCTAGAGGCATATCTTTTCATCAATAAAATTTTCGTTTAAAATATTTTCTTCGTGGATTCGGAGATCAACCCTCGGTGGATTCCGAGATTTTAACTTCCGCGCTGCGTCAATTTCATCTTTTAAAAACAATATAAAAAGTATAAACTAACAATATTTAATTAACTGTAAATATTAAAACATAAATTTCGTAAATTATTATAGGTTCTTTCAGAGAATAGGCAATATAGTTCAGTCTTTATCATAGTAATATGGCAATGCAAGTATACACACAAATTTGATCGATTTTCTGAAACTAAAAGGCATTACTCATCTTGATCACAGTAATTAGCAGAATATACCCTCACATAACATCTTTAGATTTACGAATGACATGTAAAAATATATAGACTGAGTTTTTGTTTTCGAGCTGTGCTAATGGGATGAAAATATGAAATAGATTGACAAAGGAAGAGAGACGTGATATTTTTATCGCAACCCTGTTCAAGTAACTCAAATTTTGCAAAAAGGAGTACGCGGCATGAGATTTTTTGCTAATCCCCATTGATAGATATATGTCATATTAGAAATGTCACATATAGATAAGTGTCACGAACTCACGATATTTTTTTTGTCACCTTGCGACACATATAGATAAGTGTTTAATTATTATTGCACTTAAATCCTAAGACTAAAATTTAAACCCATCAATCTGTACGGACTATTAGTCTTTTTAATTTTAATTTATTTTATATCTAATGACATAAATATGTGTCGTGACTTACGATCCTTTTTACTTATGTCATTATTATTTAATCCTTTGCAATTAAAAAGGTAGTTCTATATGCGTCGTAAAATGTGTGAACACATGCAACTTTTGTTATAGTGTGTAGTGGGATCTATTTTTGTGGAGTCTTTGTAAGAATTCGATATAGTAAGAGTTGAGTCGCAATTCTTACTAAAACTTCCTTTAAATGTGTGTCTTGAATTTGCAATTATTACTAAAATTTGCTTTAAATGCATGTCTTGAATCTAGATTTTGCTCTAATACCATCTTAAAGCTTTTTTTAATTGTTCAAAACTTCAAGTTGTGATAGAATCTTATATTCCAAAATTGCAGATGGAGTTCAGTGAAATTCCTAAAACTCGAGAACTCAGCTTAGAGGCTTCACATATTCATCACGTCATTGATGTACTTTCTTAAAATAGGAAATAGGAAAGATGAATGACTAAAGCAAGTAGCATATATAAGAATTAAAAGTTTAATTTATGCTATTTAATAATCATTTTCAACAAGCTGGGAGTGCCAACAAATCTTGAAGTTAACACTTGGGCATACTTTCTTTTCCAATTTATCAACATTTTCATAATGGAGTACACATTGTAACATAGTTTATTTTCCATCCAATTAGTTTATTTTCCATCCAAGCTTTCTTCTCACAATCGTAGGAGCTAATACAAGTACCAATTTCAATACTATGTTCGGATACAATTTCTCACCTAACCCTTTTGATACCATTCGCTACCAATTAAAATAATGCTAATATTTTCCATTTCAGTCTCTTCCTCTTTGGAGCTCATTCATGAGGAACATGATAAGCTGCAAACCAAAAACCAAAGTAAGTCAGAAACTCCCTGAAAAAAGATCAAACTCTATATGCAAGAAAAATAAGCTGAAAAAGAAACCAACACAATACCTATGTATGACACAAACTGTCAAAATATAATCTTAAAAAAAGCCTTCTGAATCCTTTCACCTTCTACTTTTTATTATCTTAAAACAACAAGAATACCTTAAAACCAAAGTAAGTCAGAAACTCCCTGAAAATAGATCAAACTCTATATGCAAGAAAAATAAGCTGAAAAAGAAACCAAAACAATACCTCTATATGACACAAATTGTCAAAATATAATCTTAAAAAAACCCTTCTGAATCTTTTTGCCTTCTACTTTTTATTATCTTAAAACAACAAGAATAAAATTGGATGTTTATTAACCGTCTATAATTATATATAATGTTCGTGCTAAATGACAAGTGTCAAATTTTGATCCTCTGCGTATGATTTTCTATGAAGGAACCTTTAGTGTACGCACCCTTTGTTAATTCGATGTCATGCATATTTTTTCGTTGGTTTTTAAACTCGTAAGGGAATCAAGTGATTGTTAGAATTAAACAATAGACAATAATATTCTCATACGGTTTCCAGTGAGTTAAAAAATAGTAGAAAAAACAGAAAAATGGTTAATTGCGACAGACACACTGTACTATCGCCCAATGCAGATAGACCCTTTGTAGTTCTATTGTTGTAGGTAGTCCCCTTGAGTGAAATTTTTTGACTCTTCTACCTTTAGAGAAAGAGAAACGGTGTTTTGACAAATATAGCTCCTAATGGTAAAAGAATAAAAAAATTCACTTGGCGGAGGGGGTTCTATCGCAATTGAGCGACAATATAGGGTCTATCCGTGATTGGGCGACAATACGGGGTGTCAATCTGCAATTGGGCAATAGTACATGCGACAACTATTCCTTACCTCCACATTGTGTTCCAGGAGGAATTGGCCTCCCACACTTAGCAGCAACAGCCAGAGCTTTATCCATATCAATAGCCATCTCAACTTCCTCCGTAACGTGATCACATACACACGTCATATCAGCTCTCTTCACCACATCACAACAATCTCTTGAAGCGTCCTCTGGCCTTGATGCAATCCATTGCACATACTGACCGCATTTGCTCACCAAGTCCTCAATTTGATCCTCACATTGCTCCGCTCGAGCAAAAGTACCAACACTAATCATCATTAGGATGAAAGAAAATATCAAGAATGACTTGTTAAGATCTGCCATTCTTCCTCTATTCTTTGTTGTTGTATGCGTGCATTGTGTGATATATATATAAATGAGGTGGAGATTTATTGTTTTGTCACAAACTATGCATGTTATGGTTGAGTGCACTTTTGTTTATAGTACTAAGTTTCAGAAGTCATGTGTTATGTGTGATACTTGTATTTATATTTAGATAGTTAGTAAGCTAAAGTGTTTGCGGGACATGGGTATTAAAGTATTTGGTAAGTTTATAATAGATTAAGTAAATACTCCTCTTATTTAACACCATTAAAGTTGAAGCCACACTAAACAGCAAGAACACCCCAAACTCTACTAGAAGAGTAAGTTTTTTTGCTTGGATAATTCTAGCTAAACTGCACTCTCCAAGTGACTTCTATACTACTACACACAAAAGTGTGGGTACTTCCATTTTGAATTGACGTCAAAATTGATGACTCATCAATGACTCCATAATCTTTAGGTGTAAACCGTGTAATAGCTTGGGAGTAGTTTGGAATGAATAGTTTAGTTACCACAATATTTTCCTTTTATATCTCAAATATTCTAGTTGTAGACCTCCCAAAATTTCCATATTAACTAAATTTAACGCTGTCAATTTTAATGGTGTCAAGTAAGAAGGGTAATAAAACAATTCAATGTGAAAGAATTAGAGAAAAAATAGCAACTATGCAGATCTAGGGTAAATCTGAAACTAGATATTTTTAGGCAAGAGAAGTGTGTTATGAAAACCAAATAACTTAAGGGTTTTCTCTAATTTTCAGGGTTTAGGGGTTATTATGCAACTTAAACCCAAATTTTAGGGTGTTTTATGAAATTTAGCCGACACAGAAACAATTGTAAGCACAACCGAGAATGCAAGGTGAAAGAATTAGAGAAAAAATAGCAAATATGCAGATATAGGGGTAAACCTGAAATAGGTATTTTTGGGGTACATAGGCAAGAGAAGTGTGTTACGAAAACCCCATGATTTAGGGGTTTTCTCTAATTTTGATGGTTTAGGGGTTTTTATGCAACTTAAGCCCAAACGTTAGGGTCTTTTACGAAATTTACCTGACACGGAAATAGTTGCAAGCACGACCAAGAATATCCCAGTTTTCCGAAAAATTCTTGGATGCGCCATGGAGATTTCTTATTTTATGAAAATTTTAATTGTATGAAAGTGAGGTAGTCGAACTGCCATATGTCGTAATTTGGTTGAGTTGGAGCATGCATTAATGGGTAACTCAGTTTCTTCAGTTTCTCTACTATGCAACTCTCTTCTCTTTTTGGCTATCATATATTTTCCCCCCATCCTTACTATCATTATTTTCCGTCTTCTGGAAAATCGAAAAAATAATCTTAGTGATAATATAATTGTTCTTGGTCTTCAGCTAAGGAAACCTAGCATTCTTTGGTAAAATAGTTAAATTTGAACTGGGTGGAGAGGGGGGATATTCTGCATATTTTCGACGTAAATTACAAAATAGGAAATTTTTACCGTGGTTTTCTGCATTTTTTTTGGGTTGGGGTGCTACAAATTCTGAAACTTTTAGGCGGGGTTTTGCAACTTTTAGTGATAAATTGAAAATTTTGAAACTTTCTAGGGTTCTCGTTGCAATTTTGGGCTGTAAACTGTAAAGTATGAAACTTTTAGGGCTTTTTTTTACAATTTTTGAGGGGTAAATTGCAATCTGAAAATTTTAAGAGATTTTTTATAAATTAACCATAATTAAGAGATTTGTTATTTTATAAAAATTTTAATGGCACTAAAATGATATAGTTAATTAAAAATAATGAGTACCACGGGTCACAATTTGATTGAATTGAAACATACATTAATCATACGCATCCAACAATTTCTCTAGTTTCCTTTCTCACTCTCATTTTGTACATCTCTTAAATCCCCCACTCTCTCTCGCGACCAATCAATGGCGGCGGCGGCGGCGGCGGCGGCGAGGAGCGCAGTCCTGAAGCACGTGAGGGTGAGGGTGGTTGGGTCCGGTGCTCCGCCGGTGAGCCTATCCCTCGGTTACCTCCTCTTCCACCGCCGCATGTCGGAGGAGGTGAGGGGATCTTTCCTCGACAAGTCGGAGGTCGCCGACCGAACCGTCACCGTCGTCAAGAACTTCCAGAAGGTCGATCCTTCCAAGGTATAAATTAACAAAATACCAAGTTCTTGATCTTTTTTTATCAATTTAAAATTAGGGTTTCGTCTGTTGTCTAGTGTTACTGCGCAAATCTGTAATTTTAACCTAATTTAGGTTATAAGAGCTGAAAAGGGTTTGGTAGAAGCTGGAAATTTTGAATCCTTAGGCCTTGTATTGATTAAAATGTAAATGCGCTGAATACCACCATGCTTTTGCAGTCCTGATATCCACACAACCTGTTTTTTTGCACTAGTATAGTCCCCAGTCGAACGCTACGGTTCCGATGTCACCCTAGTGGGTTTGCACTAGACTAGTCCTTGATGAACCTTACAATATTCTGCACCACTCTTACTTGTAATTGGAAAGCTGAATCGGATCGAAAGCTGAATCGGATCTCAAACATTTCTCAGAGAAATCGAACAAATATCACCTCTAAAACTAGTTGTTAGAGGGAGTAAAACCAAATCTCGTATAAATCCACAATTGACTTCTCGTTAGTCAATGTGGGACTAAATAGACCATATCATACCACCATGCTTTACAATCCTGATATCCACACAACCCTTTTTTGTGCACTAGTATAATCTTAGTTGAACATTTGCATTTCCGATGTCACCCCTTTGGCCTTGCACTATACTAGTCATGGATGAACATTACAATCTCAGAATCACCACCCTCGCTGCTCTCTCTTGCAACTGGGAAGATGGGTTGGCTTTGAACATTTATAAGAGCCTTAGAAGAAATCACTCTTAAAAGCTAGATGTTAGAGGGAGGGAACCCAAATCTCTTTTAAACGCACATTGATTCCCCATTTAATCCCACATTGACAAATGGACCCTAACAATTTTGCAAGTGGAAGCTCTTTATTTATATCATTATAATTTTCCGAGGATGTTGGTTTAACATGTTGTTAAGTAGAGGCTAAATGATAAACACTATTTGTTTATCATTATCATTCAAACTAGGTGTTGAGGATCAAATTTGAAAAGTAGACCCTAATGACTAGCTGTTGACTGATTGATGAAGTCATTTCGTTTTATAATGCAGTGGCTAGCTGATCAGTAGGGTTGGTTAACAGATGCCATGTCTCGTAATCTCTAATGGATTATGGTAATAGGTCCTGATCATTTAGCTATTCTGTTCTAACTGGGACCATTAAATTGATTTAACAAACAGGATGTATTAGCTCGTTTTTGCTGGCATGCGAGAGAATTCCTGAACTTCACTGAAGGCTAGTTCTATAGTCAGTTTTTTAAGTCTATAACTTAGAGATTTGACTCTGGACGATGATCTTCCTGGCATCTTGAGCTCTTCAAATTTTGAGATATATCCTTTCGTCCTTGAATTGACGCTAAAGAACATTTTCCCCAGTTGTTCCTCAATACTTCTCTTTTCAAATTCATAGTTATTGTTCTCTGAGCGTGATCATGTAAAGGCATTTATAAGCATGCTGGGTTGTCATTTCCAAAACATCCTCATTTCCTTATCGAGAACTTGGGGGGAAACATAGCCTTATTGTAGTTATTGGTGCAAATGGGTACACGTTTAGCCTGGCACATAAAGAAAAATATCAAAACCAGATAGTCTTGACGTAAACTAAAAGAGAAGGAAAAAAATCTATAAAGAATTTTTTAAGTTTGTGTTACACACCTTGGCTATCTAAATAATGCCTACATAGATCTTAATTAGGGATGACATGGTGAGTGGACACTGGAAATGTTAGGAACCAAGATTTGAAGTATCAGTTAATACCAATATGCATTGGTTGTATCATAGCAGATCATAAGTGTGTTGATCTGATTTAGTGGATATTGATGGATACTATCGATATTGGCTAATAACAACTAATATGAGCCGATATTGACTAATAATAGCTAATACAGGAAGGTAAGAAACATAAAATTATCTACTAGTGTTGTATTAGAGGGGGGAAATCAATACAGGAAACTTGTGAATTACCAAACTTTCTGAAACTGTCAATGCCCGACATCCAATACTTCACTGGGAACATTAGAGCTTACCGAACTCTCGAAACTATCACTATAAATTATTGGCTGATATAGTTACCAGTATCGAGATTCCAAATCTTGGTAGGAACATGCATAATAAATATAAACAGAGGCACCAAGAAGATGAGCCTGATCCCTTGAAAGAGTCAAAGGAGAAAGGAGGAAATTTTAGATTGTCAACTGAGTAAATAATAACACTTTTATTTTGTCGCAAATCTTTGTGTTCTGCTATTTGAATTCTTCTTCGCAATTCAGTTATGTTAAAGGCCAATCTCCTTTATTAATCAGCAACAAACATGTGTGCTGATTATCTGCAACACTTTTTTTTTTTTTGGTTAACCAACTCCTAGACAATAACTCTATTTCTCATTTGCATATGGTCCCAGGTGAAATGTAATACAACCCTCATAATGGCTTAAATTTTAATTTTAAATATTCTTAATGCCGAGTTTTGATAATTACAATAAAGCAATATAGGACACAGTTTTCCCTGGAGAATTTCCTATGAACCTTTTGTGATTATAGTATTGACAACATTCTCATAGTTGAGAAATTTGAGGTGCATAACTACGATATACTATACCTATGATTTTCTTTGATTAAGATAATATAAATAAAGAAATATGTGGTAAACTTGAAACTTAACATCAATGCTTATTTTGCTATGATCCCTTTGGTAAAAAGTATCTTCTCATGGTATTGCTTTTCATCTAGGTGTGCTTTTTATTTCATTCTGCACAAATATATAGCTTGAAAATAGATACCTTCATATCATATATACCTTCTTATAACATGGTAGGCTATTGGGCACTCCCATGAGCAAAGAAGGATTCATGAAAAGGTTTCATGAGGTTTTGGTACTTACTAGCAACTTGGTGCATTGTTGTGGTTCCAACTCTTTGTTAATTGATTCGCAGATTATTCCTGAAGTAGGGGGATTGGCGGGTAGTGAAGCTACATTTTTAATTTTGCAGTTTAAGGGAAATTATCCTAGAGCGAGGAAAGATGGCATTTGCCATAGGAACGACATGCATGTCTTACTTTCTTAAGCATAATATAAGCTGAAGAACCAAACAAAATACGTTAAATTGTAGATAACCCCCTCATCTATACCTTTACTTGCACTTATCACTCATCAACCATTTTATCACTTAACACCCCTGTATTCACATTTTGAGATGGATAAATTGGAGATAACCCCCTCGGCCTCATGAATCCAGGAGTATGAAGTGCTACTAAAATAGTGGAGGGGGTGATAAGTGCAACTTACCCAACAAAGTATAAAATCTAATGACTACTTTGTTGCTTTGGCAATTCAACTTTTTTTACGCATTGCGTCTTCGTGTAACTTCCAGTAATAATCAGATTGTGCCATATGAAAGCACATGAAAGATGCTCAATTTTTAGTCACTAGGCTGATATATTTTGTTATGGGCTCTAATTGCAAATACTTCTTTATTACTCAAATTTCCTTCATGTGACTATGTCTGAGTGCAGGTGACAGCAACTGCTCATTTCCAAAATGATCTCGGTCTGGACAGTTTGGATACTGTAGAAATTGTTATGGCCTTAGAAGAAGAATTTGGATTTGAGATTCCTGATAATGAAGCAGACAAGATCAGCTCCATCAATCTTGCTGTAGACTTCATTGCTTCTCATCCCCAGGCGAAGTGAATGAACGAACCATATGAGACAATCCTAAGCTTTTAAAATTTCTTTTTATTATTGAACAAAGCAAGTCTTAAAAGACTACTTTAAGTACTATTTCTGGCATTGTAGCTGCATTATTTTGTACCCCATAATTTTTTTTTAAAACGTGAACATGTGAGAATTGATTGAGATGGTGTTGCAGCCAATGCGCTTTGCTAAATAAGCCCACTTATCAGAATCTATTCTAATCTCTTTTTTTTTCCCCTGCAAAATCTCTTTGGACTTTTTAGTTTGCAAAGTAGTGATATAATCTATTTCTTCTTCCTCATCTTTCTACTGTGGTTTATAGTATTGTTGATTGAATGCCTGATTCTGTTTTGCTGTTTGAAGATGGGGAATTTAGATACTCAAATCATGCGAATGGAGGCATGTTTTATTGTGCAATCAGAATACATTCACGTGCATAGCACGTGCAAATATCGTGTGGGTATATATGTACATATTCTTTTTTATTTTTGGCAATGACTGATGAGAAAGTTTGTGTTAATTCCAATAAGCTGAAACTACCAAAATTAACAATAATTTGTAACCAAGGCCTTCGTATAGGTTATCCAGTAGCCAAGTACGCATGCTACATTAAGAAAATATTAAAAACAAATGCAATTATAATACAGGTTTCTGACATGATATAATATTTAGAAAACATTGGCAAAAAGTACTCATATAATTTCATATTATCGATTTAATGCCGAGGGAAACAAATTATAGTATCGAATTAACAAATCAGCTGAATAATAAATCTCATTATCCAAGAATGAAGTATTGGGATAGTGGATATACAGCTTGAGCATGCATCCAATATGTGCTGAATACTTAATTGTTGTTAATTTTTTTTTTTAAAGATATGTTAGAAGGAGAGAGATGAATATATCTATGGAGACAATATCGCCAATGCATCACTTGGAACTTTCCATGGTTCATAAATCAAAGTTCTTAACCTCTAACCTTAAAGATGCCTAACAGCAAAATCTGACCAGCATTGGAATTGTGTTCTTAGCTGGCTGATGATTCAAACTTAGAATTACCTTCACCATCATTATACGTCTAAAACAACAATCTATAACAAAATAAATGCAAACACAGAGAAGTAAGCTCCATTGTTTACAAGGGAAAATAGCCGGTCCTCAAAGTTGAGAGGAAAACATTTCATACTCTATATATAAAAGAGCCTTGAGCCCTTTTGTTTGTGTCGTCCTGCTTGGGTGGACCCTCTGCTCCGTGTGGATGCGGTGGAGTTTAAATTTACACCGCCTAAAGAAGGCCAAACCTCATCCATTGGAGCCCACAACACTTCTAATTATAATTATATAAAAAGCCTTAGCCGCGAAAAGCTTGGGCTGAAAGAGTTTGCCTAAAATTTTTGGGACATGTTTGCCCTTCGCTTCTTATCTAATTGCAGCTCTAACCATAAAGCCTGGAGTGTCTGCTCAAGTGGCAACTCACATGCTAAGCCTAACATCATCACGTAGCTTCTTTTGTTGGGTTTGCTCTCTCATAAAAAAGAAAGGCTAAATTTCAGAAAAACCTCTTAATTTTGGACGACTATCAGATAATACTCATAACTTTCAAAATATTAGGGAAACCACCTTAAGTTCAGACAAAAAATGCCCTTGAACTTTCAACGAGTTTTTTTATTTAAGTGGGAAATTAAATCAAATTGAGGCTATTGTGGAAGCACCCCCAAGGACTTGGCAGGTTTTTGTGAAATTTATCATATATTATATGTATGCTAGTAAATGTGTTGAGATATATACAACATATCTTGATGTAATGAATTGTGAATCTGTGTGCATTTAGATCCATAAAACTAAAAATATTAAATAGCTATACATCTAGAGATACAAGAAACTGCCAAAATAGCTATCTTATATTGTTTAATATAAATTTTAGAGAATGATTTTAGAAATTCTAATTTTAAAGGGTATAGGAGTGAAAAATCGGTGACACCTCTTTATATGTGCCATTATAGAGTATTTTTTCCACAAAGTGAGACGTGATTACAAGTTTAGGGTATCAAAGTGTTTAAGAAATACTTTTAAGGTATCAAACTAAAATAGGATCAAAACTTTGGGTACCAAAGTGCTTGAAAAATATTTTGAGGCGTCAAAGTGAAAAAGTAGGCAAACTTTGGGGTACCAAAGTGAAAATAACCCACCAAATAACGAAAAGATTTTTTATACTAGTCCCTTAAAACTTTTATATTTTGAAATTAGTCCGGCAATTGAGATTAGCCCCTCAAATCATTCAAATTGCTATTATGTCCCCGATTCATAAGTTCTTTTGAGATTAGCCCTTTAATCAAAAGTAGAATTGCCAATCAGAGGAACATATTTGAAACATTATGAGGATGGAGGGACCAAATTAAAAGTCTGATGTATAACAACTCCACGGAGCAGGCACGTGCGATGCACGCGCCCTTCCTACTAGTAAATTTACAAAAACCTTACAAAAAAAATTCAATATCCTCTCAATTTGGAGTATCCACAATGATTGCTTCTTCTAATCCGAAATTTATTCCTTAAATAGCCTTATCCTAAGAAGATCGTCAGGCTACCATAGAGTTTTGCACATTAAACTAAACTCTCATACTCAATAACCAACCTCATTCTCAAACAAGGAAAATTTTAGGCTGCTTCTTCGTCAAGTTGAAGGACAAAAAAAATGCAGGATTAGTTACAACATGTTCAACATCGTAATGAGAACTCAACAAAATGAGAACTCAACACCTCATTTATCGATTTTTAGTAAATCATAAGTTTTGCTCGCTCACATTTACCAGATTCAATTACAAAGAATGCATGTCATTTACTCGTATCTTTTAAGCTCTAAACAGATGACAACCCATCCAAAAATCCTACTCCAGGTCATTCAGCCATCTGTCGCAATGTACTCGACAGTTTTGATTGAATCAGCATGATTTAGGAGCCAAAAGAACTCAAATCCAATTATAGTCATTGGTTGAGCACTTTCATTTAGTTTGAATCTTTTCCATATACTGTTTAGCTTTAATAATACACATTTTCAAACTTCAGGCTTATAACTAGTTTCATTCTCTTAAAAAACTACGTAGCAAGTACCCAAATTTAACTGGAAAATAGAAAGTTATGTACCTCTACATGTAATAAGCAAGAACCCAATAAAACAATGGAAAGAGTATTGAATAAATGTACAGAAATTCTAATGCAGGATTTGTTGACCATAATCATAATAAGTAATAAATGAAGATTATTTTTAAGTTACACACCTTACAGGCTGGCAGTTCGCCGCCTCCCTGTGCAAAGACAACAAGAAGCATGGATAAAATTTTATGTAAATAACTATAAAATAAATAACTTGTGGTAATATAAGAATCTTTTGCAACACAAATAAAAAAGATCAAGCCACTGAAGCATATGAAATCAATATTTACTGGGTTCATGACATGGAACTTTGAACAAACAGATAAGAAGGGGCCAGGCTTAATTCTATCAATGTTTGGGACCTTAGTGGAATTGGAAAATCCATGAACTATTTATTTATGTGCCTGTGGCGAGATAGGGATGTAAATATACATTTGAAGTGATGTAAAGCTAAGACTGATAAAAAATAAAATTTCGTCATTTTCAAAAGATAGGAAGAGAGAACTACTTCAATAACAAAGACATTCACAATTCTAATTAAATTAAATAATCACACCCACCAAACTTTACAGCCATTTTTGTTCACCACAAAACTGGCAACTTAAGTGTATTACGAGAAGGTTAAAGTCTTGACACTTACATGTTATGTTCGTCGCTTACGATTGGTAGACAGTGTCAACAAGTGTTTAAGAGTTACAACTTACAAGGTATGTGATACGTATCGGGCGGTGACATGAATTTGGGTACACAATTCAGCACTACCTTTTGGATTCGAGGGGTAGGTTTCTTTGGTACGGAAGTTTTGTACATGGTACATTGTAAATTTTTTTGGGCTAAATTATCAAATTGACATTTTTGGCAGGACCCTATTGAAATTATGGTATTAATATCGAAACTAATACCAATCTAGTTATTTTTCCTATATAAAATAATACCAAATTGATGTCAAATATCGATATTAATACCATAACGTTTTCAGTGAAAGAAAAAAAAACCCATATTGTAAGCATGGTCCTACTAAAAATACCAATCTGGTAATTTAGTCTTTTTTGGGTGCACTTATCATTTTTCGAAGTGTATAGTAAAAACTAGAAGCTAAAAGCTAATTATGCATTTCAATATTGTTTGCTACAAAACATTTCAATGCTTCACTTTCAAAATTTTCTTATCTTCTCGTTTCATCCATCTGTTTTCTTCCATCAAGATTTTCAATGCTATGATGTGGTTGTCAATGGTCACTCGACCAGTGTGTATACTTTGGTTGAGGGGATTGCATCTTGTAAGTGGTACACCAATTTTGGCATACCAATTCGCGTACAGGAGTAAATTAGTATGTAGATGTACCGCTTTGCTAAATGCTAGAACTGTATTACATCCTGGGAATTTCGCAACTACGGTTCGACTTGAACTTCCTTCCAACGTAATTAGAGGTATAATTCATGAGGCTATGGAAAACAATTTATATCTTCTCGTAAAACATTATATAGTAGAGAATTTTAATTGTTAAAATTTAGGGTTATTTTGATATTCCTCCCTCAAATCATCAATATTTTGATATTACTCCCTCAAATCTTCAATATTTTGATATTACTCTCTAAAATCATCATATAGCTATTACCTCCCCCAAATCACATAAGTTAGTCGAACTAGTTCCCTGTTAGCATCCAAAGGCTTTAACTAGGGTTGGGTTAGAAGTAACCATCCAAATCAGCATCGGGTTTTTGCATATCAACCACCAATGTGCTGAACAGTGAGCACTCTGACAATTACCAAAAAGAGCTTTGCCCCGACATCATGAGACCAGGCCAAAATTTCATTGACAGGAAGAACAGAACCTAAGGAAAAAAAAAATCAAAGTGATTTATAAATGTTATCTTCTTCATGTTTGCGTATTCTATGTCTAAAATAAAGCAATAGAAAAACATAGCCATTTGATTGTTACCACCAAGAAACTCTAAAGGGTTATCAGACAACAATGAACCAAAACTATAAACTGTACTACATATAAAGGATGTATAAATTTTCATTATCCAATTTTGAAACCAAATTCCAGAGGATAATATAAAACCAAAGTACTTACCATGCAGTTACTGTTAGTTTAGCTTGTTTCTGCCAAAGCACTGAATTGATGCATATTCCAGCTAAGCCACTCCCTCCGAATACAATATGTATCAACAAGATTCAAATGGGAACAATAATAAATACATCTCCAAATCCATGACAATACTTCTTCACCTGTCAAATCACCCAAATGCATGAACACAATATGTAGATTCAGCAAGAACAAATCCACTCTTGATATATGAATGTCGCATTTTCAAAGAAGCAATCTCTTCAGCATTCTCAACCCCTTCTCTCTCAAGACCATAAAAACTACTGATCTAAAACTGCAAGTGATTCGCTAGAAGAAAGCATGGGATATAAAGTTTAGATATGTTATCTGGAGAAACAAAACAGAAACCAAGCAATAATAAATGAAAATCACCAAATTCATAAATTAGAAAGAACAACCCAAAAAAAAAGCTAAAAAGTCAATGCCTGAACAGTAAACAAATAGGTTGACTGAATAAGAGAAGAATGAAATTTTAACATACAAGGCAAGTAGGATTTAGGGGGAAAAAGATGAATATCTTACTAAGAACACTACTGTTGATGAAACCAAAAGGGAATTATTTCCGCTTCATAAGAAACAGACATGAGTTATGGGTAACTGTATCCAGAGGAATAGACCAAAAGAGAGAGAGAGAGAGAGAGAGAGAGAGAGAGAGGGAAAAAAGATCCAGAGAAAGAAAAGGATCCAGTTTATTTGTTAGAAAGAGGAACCAAAACAGGGATAGGCTTATGAGAGGATTGTCATATATATAACAACCCTGTTACATGATGAAGATAACTCTGGCAATAGAGAACTAAGTATGAGAACCAGAGAAGCAATTGGCTAACAACAATATATTACATGCCACCTTGAAAGCTCTTCTCCAATTCATATTATTGCCTTTAAAAGTTTTGAAAGTAGAAAAATGTTGATAGGATCCTTGAACTGGATATTTGGTGGAAATTGATGAGGTCAGAAGATGGAGTAGAAATTTGGGACTTAAAAGATACTTCTACCTAATTTCATCTAAATCTCTGGTCATTAAGAATTATGTCTCAAGGTGCTAGCCAGATTGATAAATCTTGGCACATGGATGAGGCGCCGCCAAGGGAAAAAGATTGGCTTTTGCAATGTACTGTGTTGAGATTGTTATGAATTAAAAACAAGTGTATTTCGGCGAAGGGGCATTGAAAAGGAAATAGAGAATTATGTTAATTTGAAGCCTTCGACAGAGGTTTCGAAGTGCACATATTCGACCTTGAACAGGGAGGTAGGCCAGCTATAACAATTTCAAGGAATATGGGTCCTACAAAACAAAAGAATCCATTTGAGCAGTTACAAAGGCATCAAGAATGCCTGTTGGCTTGACCAAAGGAAGAATCCTTTAGTTTTGGCAAGTACGAGAAGACAACAGGATAAAGAAAAGCTCGGTGATGATGATCATATATGACCCCTAATCCCCACTAAATGAATCTCAGAGGGAAGCGGATGGACAGACCAATATTTCAGAAAGCCTTGTCAAAGGAGAAGGAAAAAGAAGTCCAGGAGAAAGAGAGCATGCATTGAGGAAATAGCATCAAAATTCAGAAATCATGGAGCTTATTGGTGAGACCGATTTGAATAAGAGAAGTAAATGCTACTAGTGTATCAAAGAAAAGGATTCACAACTTGGAATATGCACATCTCAATTACCATAAAAGATATACACGTCTCTTTCCTACTCATAATTTGGAAGAAATTAGATAGTAAAGGCACCAACATGAAGAATATCAGTATACTAATGAAATGTACTGAACCTTAACACCTTCAGGAAAGCGAAAATAGGTACCTCACTCTCCTTATACCTACTTGCTCCCAGATGGTACCTGAAAAGAATCTGTTAAGCAAGATAGAGATATCAGCTTGGAAATTGCAAGAGGGGAACCAAATAACAAACAGGCGAGGAAAATGAACATAAAGGGTCAAGCCAACTGATCTAGTTATCATATATAAATCAGACAATTAGACTACTGCAGAAGTCAAGAAGAATGATTAGCATCAGAAACTACAGATACATGAAAGACCTCTGTTTAAGAACATAAGAAATCTAGACAGGACAACAAATAGTAAGGGATAATTTCCAATAACAAGTCTATCTCATCCATAAACATGGAGTTTATTCCAATCTTTGTGGTCGCTGATGGATTCTGTGGGAGACTGGACAAAGTTCCAAAGTTATTTGCCAATTGTTGACTATTATGTGAAGAGTATCTTGTATGTAACAACCTTTATTAGTCATATGTAGCACTCTTTTAGAAAAGAACCATAGTAAAAGCTTCCTTGTTCATGTATTCAAGTTGGAGTAGTACTAGTATGAACAGCCTCATTAAAGTCTTCATCTAAGGAACAATAATGGATATGCAACTGACTTAGAAGCTTAAAATTCTATAGGAGATGCTGACAAGAAAGAAACATAGTTTTAGTTTGTAAAGAAGAAATAGAGGTCTCTATTCTTTCTTCCATTGCATAGTTTCATTTCATCATCTTCTGTATATTAGAAATTTTATATCTTCCTGTTAGGTTAATTTAATCTTTGGATCAGTTCCTTTGTACTGATGTTTGTTATGGTTCCCAGTAGTGGTGGATCCAGGATTCCTAGAGAGTGGAGTAACTATAATTAAGATTATGAACTCTATTATTTGGTCTAAATAGAGAGTATTTGAGGCCAAACTAACAAAAATAGACTCATCATTGAGAGGGTAAAATCAATTATAACATTTGTATTCAAACTGTAGATGACGAACTCCAATAATTTTAATTGTCTCAAAAGTTCGTTAGAAACAGACCTTGAAACACAAAATTTTTGAATGCCAATGTCATAATAGTTTGATCCCTCAATGATGAATCTAATTATGGCTAGTTTGATGCTTCAATATCCTATAAATTTTACTAATTTTTATTTGGACCAAATTCATAGACAATTCCTTAGCAAAGTGGTATCACTTGACACCACTATGCTAAGACTAAGAGTAGATTTGCCTCTGGTTCCCAGTCCGCTTACCTATTTCACATTTTTAATGAGAAAATAACTATATATTCTATAAGTTTAAGCACAAATATAAGTCTAGTGCTCAAACCATGATATTTTGGAAATATTTGATTATTTTGAGAAATTATATGGTTTTGATTTTAATTTAATAATTTAATAATATTCATCTCAATTTATTGTTGCATAGTTATTCATTGCTAATGTGGCTACTACATGTGCTCTTGAAGTGGCATTCATCCTTCTAAGTCATTGCTACAATATTGGTACAAAGTCATTCAAATATTATCTAGTTTTTCCTCCTCTATCTGGAAATTCCTTATTTAGCATATTTACCTACTGTATATGCACATAATCCATATCATTTCAACTTATCATAATGTTGCACATTGTCCTTAATCATGTGATTCATCTTGTAATCCATCTCATTCTTTATGGTTAGATTTATTACACATGGTCATGAAAGAGACCACCAATCCCAGAATACCAAACCTCGTCACCACCTCTACTAAATGGAATTGAGAAAGTTATGTACCTCTACATGTAATAAGCAAGAACCCAATAAAACAATGGAAAGAGTATTGAATAAATGTACAGAAATTCTAATGCAGGATTTGTTGACCATAATCATAATAAGTAATAAATGAAGATTATTTTTAAGTTACACACCTTACAGGCTGGCAGTTCGCCGCCTCCCTGTGCAAAGACAACAAGAAGCATGGATAAAATTTTAATGTAAATAACTATAAAATAAATAACTTGTGGTAATATAAGAATCTTTTGCAACACAAATAAAAAGATCAAGCCACTGAAGCATATGAAATCAATATTTACTGGGTTCATGACATGGAACTTTGAACAAACAGATAAGAAGGCCAGGCTTAATTCTATCAATGTTTGGGACCTTAGTGGAATTGGAAAATCCATGAACTATTTATTTATGTGCCTGTGGCGAGATAGGGATGTAAATATACATTTGAAGTGATGTAAAGCTAAGACTGATAAAAAATAAAATTTCGTCACTTTCAAAAGATAGGAAGAGAACTACTTCAATAACAAAGACATTCACAATTCTAATTAAATTAAATAATCACACCCACCAAACTTTACAGCCATTTTGTTCACCTCAAAACTGGCAACTTAAGTGTATTACGAGAAGGTTAAAGTCTGACACTTAACATGTTATGTTCGTCGCTTACGATTGGTAGACAGTGTCAACAAGTGTTTAAGAGTTACAACTTACAAGGTATGTGATACGTATCGGCGGTGACATGAATTTGGGTACACAATTCAGCACTACCTTTGGATTCCAGAGGTAGGTTTCTTTGGTACGGAAGTTTTGTACCTGGTACATTGTAAATTTTTGGGCTAAATTATCAAATTGACATTTTTGGCAGGACCCTATTGAAATTATGGTATTTGTTCTCTCACCAGTGATATTATGGTATTAATATCGAACTAATACCAATCTAGTTATTTTTCCTATATAAAATAATACCAAATTGATGTCAAATATCGATATTAATACCATAACGCTTTCAGTGAAAGAAAAAACCCATATTGTAAGCATGGTCCTACTAAAAATACCAATATGGTAATTTAGTCTTTTGGGTGCACTTATCATTTTTCAAGTGTATAGTAAAAACTAGAAGCTAAAAGCTAATTATGCATTTCAATATTGTTTGCTACAAAACATTTCAATGCTTCACTTTCAAAATTTTCTTATCTTCTCGTTTCATCCATCTGTTTTCTTCCATCAAGATTTTCAATTCTATGATGTGGTTGCCAATGGTCACTCGACCACTGTGTATACTTTGGTTGAGGGATTATGCCTTGTAAGTGGTACACCAATTTTGGCATACCAATTCGTACAGGAGTGAATTAGTATGTAAATGTACCGCTTTGCTAAATGCTAGAACTGTATGACATCGTGGGAATTTCGCAACTATGGTTCGACTTGAACTTCCTTCCAACGTAATTAGAGGTATAGTTCAGGAGGCTGTGGAAAACAATTTATATCTTCTCGTAAAACATTATATAGTAGAGAATTTTAATTTAGGGTTATTTTGACATTCCTCCCTCAAATCATCAATATTTTGATATTACTCCCTCAAATCTTCAATATTTTGATATTACTCTCTAAAATCATCATATAGCTATTACCTCCCCCAAATCACATAAGTTAGTCGAACTAGTTCCCTGTTAGCATCCAAAGGCTTTAACTAGGGTTGGGTTAGAAGTAACCATGCAAATCAGCATCGGGGTTTTGCATATCAACCACCAATGTGCTGAACAGTGAGCACTTTGACAATTACCAAAAAGAGCTTTGCCCCGACATCATGAGACCAGGCCAAAATTTCATTGACAGGAAGAACGGAACCTAAGGGGAAAAAAAAAATCAAAGTGATTTATAAATGTTATCTTCTTCATGTTTGCGTATTCTATGTCTAAAATAAAGCAATAGAAAAACATAGCCATTTGATTGTTACCACCAAGAAAATCTAAAGGGTTATCAGACAACAATGAACCAAAACTATAAACTGTACTACATATAAAGGATGTATAAATTTTCATTATCCAATTTTGAAACCAAATTCCAGAGGATAATATAAAAAACCAAAGTACTTACCATGCAGTTACTGTTAGTTTAGCTTGTTTCTGCCAAAGCACTGAATTGATGCATATTCCAGCTAAGCCACTCCCTCCGAATACAATATGTATCAACAAGATTCAAATGGGAACAATAATAAATACATCTCCAAATCCATGACAATACTTCTTCACCTGTCAAATCACCCAAATGCATGAACACAATATGTAGATTCAGCAAGAACAAATCCACTCCTGATATATGAATGTCGCATTTTCAAAGAAGCAATCTCTTCAGCATTCTCAACCCCTTCTCTCTCAAGACCATAAAAAAACTACTGATCTAAAACTGCAAGTGATTCGCTAGAAGAAAGCATGGGATATAAAGTTTAGATATGTTATCTGGAAAACAAAACAGAAACCAAGCAATAATAAATGAAAATCACCAAATTCATAAATTAGAAAGAACAACCCAAAAAAAAGCTAAAAAGTGAATGCCTGAACAGTAAACAAATAGGTTGACTGAATAAGAGAAGAATGAAATTTTAACATACAAGGCAAGTAGGATTTAGGGGAAAAGATGAATATCTTACTAAGAACTCTAGGGTTGATGAAACCAAAAGGGAATTATTTCCGCTTCATAAGAAACAGACATGAGTTATGGGTAACTGTATCCAGAGGAATAGACCAAAAGAGAGAGAGAGAGAGAGAGAGAGAGGGAAAAAAGATCCAGAGAAAGAAAAGGATCCAGTTTATTTGTTAGAAAGAGGAACCAAAACAGGGATAGGCTTATGAGAGGATTGTCATATATATAACAAGCCTGTTACATGATGAAGATAAGTCTGGCAATAGAGAACTAAGTATGAGAACCAGAGAAGCAACTAACAACAATATATTACATGCCACCTTGAAAGCTCTTCTCCAATTCATATTATTGCCTTTAAAAGTTTTGAAAGTAGAAAAATGTTGATAGGATCCTTGAACTGGATATTTGGTGGAAATTGATGAGGTCAGAAGATGGAGTAGAAATTTGGGACTTAAAAGATACTTCTACCTAATTTCATCTAAATCTCTGGTCATTAAGAATTATGTCTCAAGGTGCTAGCCAGATTGATAAATCTTGGCACATGGATGAGGCCAAGGAAAAAGATTGGCTTTGCAATGTACTGTGTTGAGATTGTTATGAATTAAAACAAGTGTATTTCGCAAAGGGCATTGAAAAGGAAATAGAGAATTATGTTAATTTGAAGCCTCGACAGAGGTTTGAAGTGCACATATTCGACCTTGAACAGGGAGGTAGGCCAGCTATAACAATTTCAAGGAATATGGGTCCTACAAAACAAAAGAATCCATTTGAGCAGTTACAAAGGCATCAAGAATGCCTGTTGGCTTGACCAAAGGAAGAATCCTTTAGTTTTGGCACGAGAAGACAACAGGATAAAGAAAAGCTCGGTGATGATGATCATATATGACCCCTAACCCCCACTAAATGAATCTCAGAGGGAAGCGGATGGACAGACCAATATTTCAGAAAAAATGTCAAAGGAGAAGGAAAAAGAAGTCCAGGAGAAAGAGAGCATGCATTGAGGAAATAGCATCAAAATTCAGAAATCATGGAGCTTATTGGTGAGACCGATTTGAATAAGAGAAGTAAATGCTACTAGTGTATCAAAGAAAAGGATTCACAACTTGGAATATGCACATCTCAATTACCATAAAAAGATATACACGTCTCTTTCCTACTCATAATTTGGAAGAAATTAGATAGTAAAGGCACCAACATGAAGAATATCAGTATACTAATGAAATGTACTGAACCTTAACACCTTCAGGAAAGCGAAAATAGGTACCTCACTCTCCCTCATACCTACTTGCTCCCAGATGGTACCTGAAAAGAATCTGTTAAGCAAGATAGAGATATCAGCTTGGAAATTGCAAGAGGGGAACCAAATAACAAACAGGCGAGGAAAATGAACATAAAGGGTCAAGCCAACTGATCTAGTTATCATATATAAATCAGACAATTAGACTACTGCAGAAGTCAAGAAGAATGATTAGCATCAGAAACTACAGATACATGAAAGACCTCTGTTTAAGAACATAAGAAATCTAGACAGGACAACAAATAGTAAGGGATAATTTCCAATAACAAGTCTATCTCATCCATAAACATGGAGTTTATTCCAATCTTTGTGGCGCTAATGGATTCTGTGGGAGACTGGACAAAGTTCCAAAGTTATTTGCCAATTGTTGACTATTATGTGAAGAGTATCTTGTATGTAACAACCTTTATTAGTCATATGTAGCACTCTTTTAGAAAAGAACCATAGTAAAAGCTTCCTTGTTCATGTATTCAAGTTGGAGTAGTACTAGTATGAACAGCCTCATTAAAGTCTTCATCTAAGGAACAATAATGGATATGCAACTGACTTAGAAGCTTAAAATTCTATAGGAGATGCTGACAAGAAAGAAACATAGTTTTAGTTTGTAAAGAAGAAATAGAGGTCTCTATTCTTTCTTCCATTGCATAGTTTCATTTCATCATCTTCTGTATATTAGAAATTTTATATCTTCCTGTTAGGTTAATTTAATCTTTGGATCAGTTCCTTTGTACTGATGTTTGTTATGGTTCCCAGTAGTGGTGGATCCAGGATTCCTAGAGAGTGGAGTAACTATAATTAAGATTATGAACTCTATTATTTGGTCTAAATAGAGAGATTTGAGGCCAAACTAACAAAAATAGACTCATCATTGAGAGGGTAAAATCAATTATAACATTTGTATTCAAACTGTAGATGACTGAACTCCAATAATTTTTATTGTCTCAAAAGTTCGTTAGAAACAGACCTTGAAACACAAAATTTTTGAATGCCAATGTCATAATAGTTTGATCCCTCAATGATGAATCTAATTATGGCTAGTTTGATGCTTCAATATCCTATAAATTTTACTAATTTTTATTTGGACCAAATTCATAGATAATTCCTTAGCAAAGTGGTATCACTTGACACCACTATGCTAAGACTAAGAGTAGATTTGCCTCTGGTTCCCAGTCCGCTTACCTATTTCACATTTTTAATGAGAAAATAACTATATATTCTATAAGTTTAAGCACAAATATAAGTCTAGTGCTCAAACATGATATTTTGGAAATATTTGATTATTTTGAGAAATTATATGGTTTTGATTTTAATTTAATAATTTAATAATATTCATCTCAATTTATTGTTGCATAGTTATTCATTGCTAATGTGGCTACTACATGTGCTCTTGAAGTGGCATTCATCCTTCTAAGTCATTGCTACAATATTGGTACAAAGTCATTCAAATATTATCTAGTTTTTCTTCCCTCTATGGAAATTCCTTATTTAGCATATTTACCTACTGTATATGCACATAATCCACATCATTTCAACTTATCATAATGTTGCACATTGTCCTTAATCATGTGATTCATCTTGTAATCCATCTCATTCTTTATGGTTAGATTTATTACACATGGTCATGAAAGAGACCACCAATCCCAGAAGGACACGTCCACCGATACCAAACCTCGTCACCACCTCTACTAAATGGAATTGAGAAAGTTATGAACCTCAGAAAAGCACAAAAGGATTATCAAGTAAAGTAATGGAAGAAATTCAACAAGCATAGCAGAACACTGAAACAAATGCAAGGAAGTCATATGACTCATATCATGTTTTGTGATGATAAGAATCGTCTATTATGTCATCTTTTGACTCAAAAAAGATGAAACTGCCAGCAAACACTCTATAAATGTTGAAGTAGCATGTCTGAACTTCCATTATCGCCAATATTATGCACGCTATTATGCCCCTTTTTGTTAAAACCTCTTAGCTTGTGATTCATTTCCACCATATAAGTCCACAAATCCAGAATCCTCCTCTTTGACACCTATGATCATACCTCCCTAGAATGAGATAGGGTTGAAGGACTCTCATTATAGGCGTTCCTCCATACTAAACGACACATCAATGATCAAACCCTACCTTCCCTATTTTTATACTGATGCACCCCACCCCCACCCCCACGCTTTCTTATTCCATTTTCATTCCCTCTATTTAGATTGTCATTTAAATGCCTAATCGTAAAGAGTGTGGAAAGAAACATTGATTACCATTACAAGTTCTCACAGATCCTTAAAATACTTGAATAGATTCCAACATTATGATTCACCTTGGCAAAGAGAGAGTCACAAGCAACGAAGGGAAGTGAATTCTTCTTCAAACTTCACCAAGATTAGTGATGTTTATCTATCTCCCACAAGCAATCTGTTCACACCCTTCTAATATTGTTTTGAGCATTTATGAATAGGTTACCTTTCCATTTCAAAAATGTTTTAACCATTTAACAAACAGATAAGAAGGGCCAGGCTTAATTCTATCAATGTTTGGGACCTTAGTGGAATTGGAAAATCCATGAACTATTTATTTATGTGCCTGTGGCGAGATAGGGATGTAAATATACATTTGAAGTGATGTAAAGCTAAGACTGATAAAAAATAAAATTTCGTCACTTTCAAAAGATAGGAAGAGAACTACTTCAATAACAAAGACATTCACAATTCTAATTAAATTAAATAATCACACCCACCAAACTTTACAGCCATTTTTGTTCACCTCAAAACTGGCAACTTAAGTGTATTACGAGAAGGTTAAAGTCTGGACACTTAACATGTTATGTTCGTCGCTTACGATTGGTAGACAGTGTCAACAAGTGTTTAAGAGTTACAACTTACAAGGTATGTGATACGTATCGGGCGGTGACATGAATTTGGGTACACAATTCAGCACTACCTTTTGGATTCCAGAGGTAGGTTTCTTTGGTACGGAAGTTTTGTACCTGGTACATTGTAAATTTTTTTGGGCTAAATTATCAAATTGACATTTTTTGGCAGGACCCTATTGAAATTATGGTATTTGTTCTCTCACCAGTGATATTATGGTATTAATATCAAACTAATACCAATCTAGTTATTTTTCCTATATAAAATAATACCAAATTGATGTCAAATATCGATATTAATACCATAACGCTTTTCAGTGAAAGAAAAAACCCATATTGTAAGCATGGTCCTACTAAAAATACCAATATGGTAATTTAGTCTTTTGGGTGCACTTATCATTTTTCAAGTGTATAGTAAAAACTAGAAGCTAAAAGCTAATTATGCATTTCAATATTGTTTGCTACAAAACATTTCAATGCTTCACTTTCAAAATTTTCTTATCTTCTCGTTTCATCCATCTGTTTTCTTCCATCAAGATTTTCAATTCTATGATGTGGTTGCCAATGGTCACTCGACCACTGTGTATACTTTGGTTGAGGGGATTGCGTCTTGTAAGTGGTACACCAATTTTGGCATACCAATTCGCGTACAGGAGTGAATTAGTATGTAAATGTACCGCTTTGCTAAATGCTAGAACTGTATGACATCGTGGGAATTTCGCAACTATGGTTCGACTTGAACTTCCTTCCAACGTAATTAGAGGTATAGTTCAGGAGGCTGTGGAAAACAATTTATATCTTCTCGTAAAACATTATATAGTAGAGAATTTTAATTTAGGGTTATTTTGACATTCCTCCCTCAAATCATCAATATTTTGATATTACTCCCTCAAATCTTCAATATTTTGATATTACTCTCTAAAATCATCATATAGCTATTACCTCCCCAAATCACATAAGTTAGTCGAACTAGTTCCCTGTTAGCATCCAAAGGCTTTAACTAGGGTTGGGTTAGAAGTAACCATGCAAATCAGCATCGGGTTTTGCATATCAACCACCAATGTGCTGAACAGTGAGCACTCTGACAATTACTAAAAGAGCTTTGCCCCGACATCATGAGACCAGGCCAAAATTTCATTGACAGGAAGAACGGAACCTAAGGGGAAAAAATCAAAGTGATTTATAAATGTTATCTTCTTCATGTTTGCGTATTCTATGTCTAAAATAAAGCAATAGAAAAACATAGCCATTTGATTGTTACCACCAAGAAAATCTAAAGGGTTATCAGACAACAATGAACCAAAACTATAAACTGTACTACATATAAAGGATGTATAAATTTTCATTATCCAATTTTGAAACCAAATTCCAGAGGATAATATAAAACCAAAGTACTTACCATGCAGTTACTGTTAGTTTAGCTTGTTTCTGCCAAAGCACTGAATTGATGCATATTCCAGCTAAGCCACTCCTCCGAATACAATATGTATCAACAAGATTCAAATGGGAACAATAATAAATACATCTCCAAATCCATGACAATACTTCTTCACCTGTCAAATCACCCAAATGCATGAACACAATATGTAGATTCAGCAAGAACAAATCCACTCCTGATATATGAATGTCGCATTTTCAAAGAAGCAATCTCTTCAGCATTCTCAACCCCTTCTCTCAAGACCATAAAAACTACTGATCTAAAACTGCAAGTGATTCGCTAGAAGAAAGCATGGGATATAAAGTTTAGATATGTTATCTGGAAAAACAAAACAGAAACCAAGCAATAATAAATGAAAATCACCAAATTCATAAATTAGAAAGAACAACCCAAAAAAGCTAAAAGTGAATGCCTGAACAGTAAACAAATAGGTTGACTGAATAAGAGAAGAATGAAATTTTAACATACAAGGCAAGTAGGATTTAGGGGAAAAAGATGAATATCTTACTAAGAACTCTAGGGTTGATGAAACCAAAAGGGAATTATTTCCGCTTCATAAGAAACAGACATGAGTTATGGGTAACTGTATCCAGAGGAATAGACCAAAAGAGAGAGAGAGAGAGAGAGAGAGGGAAAAAAGATCCAGAGAAAGAAAAGGATCCAGTTTATTTGTTAGAAAGAGGAACCAAAACAGGGATAGGCTTATGAGAGGATTGTCATATATATAACAAGCCTGTTACATGATGAAGATAAGTCTGGCAATAGAGAACTAAGTATGAGAACCAGAGAAGCAATTGGCTAACAACAATATATTACATGCCACCTTGAAAGCTCTTCTCCAATTCATATTATTGCCTTTAAAAGTTTTGAAAGTAGAAAAAAGTTGATAGGCTCCTTGAACTGGATATTTGGTGGAAATTGATGAGGTCAGAAGATGGAGTAGAAATTTGGGACTTAAAAGATACTTCTACCTAATTTCATCTAAATCTCTGGTCATTAAGAATTATGTCTCAAGGTGCTAGCCAGATTGATAAATCTTGGTACATGGATGAGGCGCCGCCAAGGGAAAAAGATTGGCTTTTGCAATGTACTGTGTTGAGATTGTTGTGAATTAAAAACAAGTGTATTTCGGCAAAGGGGCATTGAAAAGGAAATAGAGAATTGTGTTAATTTGAAGCCTTCGACAGAGGTTTTGAAGTGCACATATTCGACCTTGAACAGAGAGGTAGGCCAGCTATAACAATTTCAAGGAATATGGGTCCTACAAAACAAAAGAATCCATTTGAGCAGTTACAAAGGCATCAAGAATGCCTGTTGGCTTGACCAAAGGAAGAATCCTTCAGTTTTGGCAAGTACGAGAAGACAACAGGATAAAGAAAAGCTCGGTGATGATGATCATATATGACCCCTAATCCCCACTAAATGATGGACAGACCAATATTTCAGAAAGCCTTGTCAAAGGAGAAGGAAAAAGAAGTCCAGGAGAAAGAGAGCATGCATTGAGGAAATAGCATCAAAATTCAGAAATCATGGAGCTTATTGGTGAGACCGATTTGAATAAGAGAAGTAAATGCTACTAGTGTATCAAAGAAAAGGATTCACAACTTGGAATATGCACATCTCAATTACCATAAAAAGATATACACGTCTCTTTCCTACTCATAATTTGGAAGAAATTAGATAGTAAAGGCACCAACATGAAGAATATCAGTATACTAATGAAATGTACTGAACCTTAACACCTTCAGGAAAGCGAAAATAGGTACCTCACTCTCCCTTATACCTACTTGCTCCCAGATGGTACCTGAAAAGAATCTGTTAAGCAAGATAGAGATATCAGCTTGGAAATTGCAAGAGGGGGAACCAAATAACAAACAGGCGAGGGAAAATGAACATAAAGGGTCAAGCCAACTGATCTAGTTATCATATATAAATCAGACAATTAGACTACTGCAGAAGTCAAGAAGAATGATTAGCATCAGAAACTACAGATACATGAAAGACCTCTGTTTAAGAACATAAGAAATCTAGACAGGACAACAAATAGTAAGGGATAATTTCCAATAACAAGTCTATCTCATCCATAAACATGGAGTTTATTCCAATCTTTGTGGTCGCTAATGGATTCTGTGGGAGACTGGACAAAGTTCCAAAGTTATTTGCCAATTGTTGACTATTATGTGAAGAGTATCTTGTATGTAACAACCTTTATTAGTCATATGTAGCACTCTTTTAGAAAAGAACCATAGTAAAAGCTTCCTTGTTCATGTATTCAAGTTGGAGTAGTACTAGTATGAACAGCCTCATTAAAGTCTTCATCTAAGGAACAATAATGGATATGCAACTGACTTAGAAGCTTAAAATTCTATAGGAGATGCTGACAAGAAAGAAACATAGTTTTAGTTTGTAAAGAAGAAATAGAGGTCTCTATTCTTTCTTCCATTGCATAGTTTCATTTCATCATCTTCTGTATATTAGAAATTTTTATATCTTCCTGTTAGGTTAATTTAATCTTTGGATCAGTTCCTTTGTACTGATGTTTGTTATGGTTCCCAGTAGTGGTGGATCCAGGATTCCTAGAGAGTGGAGTAACTATAATTAAGATTATGAACTCTATTATTTGGTCTAAATAGAGAGTATTTGAGGCCAAACTAACAAAAATAGACTCATCATTGAGAGGGTAAAATCAATTATAACATTTGTATTCAAACTGTAGATGACGAACTCCAATAATTTTTATTGTCTCAAAAGTTCGTTAGAAACAGACCTTGAAACACAAAATTTTTGAATGCCAATGTCATAATAGTTTGATCCCTCAATGATGAATCTAATTATGGCTAGTTTGATGCTTCAATATCCTATAAATTTTTACTAATTTTTTATTTGGACCAAATTCATAGACAATTCCTTAGCAAAGTGGTATCACTTGACACCACTATGCTAAGAGTAGATTTGCCTCTGGTTCCCAGTCCGTTTACCTATTTCACATTTTTTAATGAGAAAATAACTATATATTCTATAAGTTTAAGCACAAATATAAGTCTAGTGCTCAAAACATGATATTTTGGAAATATTTGATTATTTTGAGAAATTAAATTATATGGTTTTGATTTTAATTTAATAATTTAATAATATTCATCTCGTTACGATTGTTGCATAGTTATTCATTGCTAATGTGGCTACTACATGTGCTCTTGAAGTGGCATTCATCCTTCTAAGTCATTGCTACAATATTGGTACAAAGTCATTCAAATATTATCTAGTTTTTCTTCCCTCTATCTGGAAATTCCTTATTTAGCATATTTACCTACTGTATATGCACATAATCCATATCATTTCAACTTATCATAATGTTGCACATTGTCCTTAATCATGTGATTCATCTTCTAATCCATCTCATTCTTTATGGTTAGATTTATTACACATGGTCATGAAAGAGACCACCAATCCCAGAATACCAAACCTCGCCACCACCTCTACTAAATGGAATTGAGAAAGTTATGAACCTCAGAAAAGCACAAAAGGATTATCAAGTAAAGTAATGGGAGAAATTCAACAAGCATAGCAGAACACTGAAACAAATGCAAGGAAGTCATATCATGTTTTGTGATGATAAGAATCGTCTATTATGTCATCTTTTGACTCAAAAAAGATGAAACTGCCAGCAAACACTCTATAAATGTTGAAGTAGCATGTCTGAACTTCCATTATCGCCAATATTATGCCCGCTATTATGCCCCTTTTTGTTAAAACCTCTTAGCTTGTGACTCATTTCCACCATATAAGTCCACAAATCCAGAATCCTTCTCTTTGACACCTATGATCATACCTCCCTAGAATGAGATAGGGTTGAAGGACTCTCATTATAGGCGTTCCTCCATACTAAACGACACATCAATGATCAAACCCTACCTTCCCTATTTTTATACTGATGCACACCCCCCCCCCACGCTTTCTTATTCCATTTTCATTCCCTCTATTTAGATTGTCATTTAAATGCCTAATCGTAAAGAGTGTGGAAAAAAACATTGATTACCATTACAAGTTCTCACAGATCCTTAAAATACTTCGAATAGATTCCAACATTATGATTCACCTTGGCAAAGAGAGAGTCACAAGCAACGTAAAGGGAAGTGAATTCTTCTTCAAACTTCACCAAGATTAGTGATGTTTATCTATCTCCCACAAGCAATCTGTTCACACCCTTCTAATATTGTTTTGAGCATTTATGAATAGGTTACCTTTCCATTTCAAAAATGTTTTAACCATTTAAGAAGCAGATAAAAATGAGTAAAATTTATGACTCTTTATCTGAGAGAATATCAACAGTCTGATATACTTTTGCCTCATATAATGACTATGATATATAAGCAGGAGAGTTAACAGCTAAAAGCATTATAGTACAAGATGTGTTAAATGACTAACCAAATTATTAATGTAGCATCACAACACTCATCTAACTCCAATTCAGGCTCAAAACTATGTTAACTGGATGAAATACTAACAACATCATTCTTCCAAGAAACAGAAAAGATAGTGAGCAGCGAGCGCTAGTCCATAATATTCTTGTCAATATCTAACCACAAATTTGTCATTGCAGTAGGATAAACAAGCATTTCAATGAGCTAACAACAAACTCTAGAAGTAAAATTGAGATTATACTGGAAAATTTGCATCAATTCAGCAGACCTGAAGTTACCAGAGTAGGCAAACGTGCTTGGCGTTGAATCTTCCTAAGATCTAGGATTTCAGATTTGGCTACCTCTGACTCCCAAGTCTTTCTCGTTGCAAATGCATCCTCTTCAGCTTCAACATTCGCATATGAGGAAAAGCCCACAACAAAGAAGTGTTCAAATCGTGACATGGGGCTCTTATGCTGTTTATGAACCTGCACAGAAGTGACAACCCAGTTACTATATAATCAATCATATTGTATTTGGTCAAAAAGAATATTCAGAAGGCCTCACACCCATATTGCATGAGGATCACCTGATGTAATTTAATAATAAATCACTTGAAAAGAAAATAATACTGATGAGTGGATTGAAGAATCCTCTGTGAAGTGTTTACAAGATATCTGCTATAACCTAAGCTAAGTGATCTCACCTGCAGTTTCATACTTGCAAAGGAAATTTATAAGTTTCATAAGCTATTAATGAACAATTATCAACAGTATCCTCTATTATGTGTTTACAAGAATGCTATAAGCCAAACGATCTTTGTCCTAATCTCATAAATTCTTAAAGGAATTGATAAGTCCCAAAAGTTGACAGTCAATCATCTATCAACCTTGAAACTCTACTGCAATCAAAAGGGTGACACTAGGATTGCAGTGTTCAACCAGAACTAGACTAGTGCGCGAACAACCCACATCGGCATCAGACTGCGAAAGCAAGGTTGTATATTTAGGGTCCATTTAGCCCCACATTAACTACATGAGGAGTCAAATTTGGATTGAGATTTTGGTTTCTCCCCATCAACAACCAATATAAATGTAACATTCTAATATGAAAACAAACATAGAGAACATCTTTAAAAAATATTCAAAATTTTCAAGAAAAAGAAAGCAAAAACCACAAAACTAAAGAACAGAACCTCAGCTTGGGATTGGATCTGATACCACTGTCGCTTCTGATTGGCCATCAGCTCAACATTCCAAGAGCTCCTAATCCCTTGCTCCCCATTATAATTATTACAATGACTATTCCCACAGGGCCAGAACTCCTCCCCTCCTCGAAATTCCCGCCATTTCAACCCCACCTTCACGCCCTCTGCGCCTGTCACCTCCACCGCTGGAAGTTGCCGCTGCATACATGACGAGGCCCCGTCGCGATGAGCACCTCAGCAACTCTGCCGCCACTTCCGCCGTTGCCGGACACTGGTGCTTGCCATCATCGTCCATACATGTTCCAGCTAAGCCGCTCCCTCCGAATACAATATGTATCAACAAGATTCAAATGGGAAGAGTAATAAATACATCTCCCAATCCATGACAATGCTTCTTCGCCTGTCAAATCACGCAAATGCATGAACACAATATGTAGATTCATCAAGAACAAATCCACTCTTGATATATGTATCTTGCATTTTCATAGAAGCAACCTCTTCAGCATTCTCAACCCTTTTCTCTCAAGACCACCAACTAGCGCCCTATAAGTAACATTATTAGGAAAAATGCCATCATGCTTCATTGCGATTAGCAATTGGCATGCTTCATTAACATCTCCAACATTACAAAATCCTTGTATGAGAGTGTTGTACAAGATCAAGTCAGGCTTCAACCCCAAACCCAACATTTTGCGAAATAGAAAATTGGCATCTTGCATGCATTGCTTTGTACAAAAACCATGTAGAAGAGCACTACAAGTAACAGTGTCAGGTTTGATTTTCTTCTTACTCATGTTGCACCATATAAGATAGGCTTCAGCTAAATTCCCCTCTTTGGAATAACTATGAATTAAGCTCGTTACTGTAATCTTGTCAGGAGAAAACCCCCTTCTAACTAGTTCATCATAAATTACTCTACAATCATTCATATAGCCTCTCTTAACAAGGCCATGCATGATAATGTTATATGTCACAATATCGGGAGAAACACCATCCTGGGTCATCATATACTTAAGCTCATAAGCTCGGTGCATAAAGCCTTTCTTACTGTATCCATTAATTAACACATTGTAAACAAATACATTAGGTTGCAACCCATCTCTCTTCAGTGCATTAAAAACACTTTCTGCGCTGCAAGATCTTCGATTTTGCAACAGGCTTCAATCAACACTGTATAAGTTAAAACAGTAGGTCTAATCCCTCTTTTCATCATTTGAGCGAAAATCTTCATAACTTTACCTATTTGACATAATTTACAGTGACCATCCATTATGGTAGTGTAATTAAAAGAATCAGGATGAATGCCTAAATTAAACATCTCCATGAATATCTCATTGGCTTCCTCCATATTCCCGCTTCTGCACAACGTCAAAATGAAGCTATTATACGTAAAGACATCAGGAACTCGACCAGGAAGGCTCAATATACTTTTGGCCTCTACCAATTTCCCATCCTTACAGTACCCATCGATGATCGAAGAGACCAAAATCGTATCGGGCAAATTACCCATCTGAATTAATTTATATAACAAAGACGTCGCCTCTTTCAAGAAACCCCTCTTGCACAAAGCATCAATGACCATCGTATAAGCGATAACATCTGCACACCCAGCACAGTTCTTCATCCCAAAAAGCAGTTTACAAGCACTCTCAAAATCGCCGTAAGCACAAAACTCCCGAATAAATACTCTCAAACACGACACCTTCGACCGATCTTCCCACTCGGGCATTTCTACAAACACCTGCCACGCACATTCCATCCTCTTCCTTTTCAACAAAACCATAAGAAGAGAATTATAAACCTCGATACTCGGATAAAAACCCAACTTCCCGATTTTTCTTATCGTCTCAATACCCGAATCAATCAAGCCCAAATCAAGATAACACTGAACAAGCATACTGTACACAACCCCCAACCCATCTCTACTCCTACTCGTCTCCTTCAACTTTTCCAGCACCAAACTTCTCCATTCATCATTCCCCGCAATTTCTTTCACAAATTTCATTGCTACATGGTTCATGTTGCCGGAGACGGCGATGTGGATCATCGTGCAGGTGGCGAGGAGGCCGTGTTTGGCGCCGGAGAGGCGCTGAGAGTGGCGGAAGAAGTAGAAGGGGAGGGCGGCGTCGGAGGTGGAGTTGAAGAGGTGGGTGAGGATCGAGGAGAGGTTTTCTTGGCTGAAATGGGTGCTGAGGATGTTGGGTTTTTTCAAAATGGAGGAGATTTTGGAGTTGAGTTGGGATTTGGAGAGCCATGGGCGATCGAAAGAGTAGAGCTTTTGGGGTTTGGGATGGAGGAATAGCGGAGAGAGGCGGCGGAGGGAACATGGGGGCATGGTTTGAAGGAGAGGAGAGAGAGTGGGTGGAATAGCGGGGCTGGCTGTAAATGGAAACGGGTCGGGTCCTACGATCCCCGCTATCATATGATTTTTCTAAATATGTACATAAGTTTTTAGAGCAAACTATGATGCGAAATGATGGAAAAATCTAAGGACACTCGCAAGTGATAGACAGTCGCGGATGTTCAACCTGGGTTAGGTTTGGAATTGGAGTATGTGGCATCTTTTTCGGGGCTAGTGACCGCCATAGTAGAAGTCTAGCCGAGTTGGTAAGCTGCTTATAAGTAGTACTCCACGGTCACAGTTTGACTTTCTTGAGAAACACCCGCATGAATTTAATTTCCGGAATTATTCAAGGTCGTGCGTTGGGGGGTGCCCTTAGGGGGGGGTTGATGCCCATGGTATGAAGGATCGTGGGGAAGTTCCCTCGCCCAAAAAAACATTATTTTCTATAAAATGGTGCCTGAGCTTTTTCTTGTGAAAAGACCCTCTATAGTATCACTGAATTGTGAATAGAACCCCTATGGTCCTGTTTTTGCAAATAGACCTCCTAAGCGATTTTTTTCCTCTTTAAATCGTTAAAAAAGTTTAAGGAGGCAGGTAGACTCCCTATAGCTATATTGGTGAGGATAGATCCTCAACTGCTAATTTATTCTGTTCTTTAAAGGAGTCGAAAAAGTTCACTGAGGGATGTATTCGCACATTGGCCAGTACTACAAGGGCTCCATTTGCCATAAATACAAGGGGTCTATTCGCAATTTGGTGATACTACAGTTCACAATTAACCCTTTTCAATATTGGTCCTTTAAATCATTAAGATTTTGAAGTTAGTTCCCCAAATCATTGAAAGTGTTATTAAGTCCCTTAAGTCATATTAGTTAATTCAAATAAAACCATTTTTGTTATTTCAAATTCGTTCCTATGAACTTAATATAGAAGGCCCTCTTCTATCAACTCTAAATCACTACAATTAAACTACAATACCAACATATTCAATATCAGTGCAATCAAAATATTTTACATATTATAACAGTACATATAAATAATGAACTGCGCAAGTAAGGATTTGTTTGGTAGGAGGGGAGGTAGAGTAAGGTAAGAAATAAAATTAAAAATCCTATTTGGTAGGGAGTTTTTAGAGGGTAGGATAAAGTAGAGTAAAATAAGGTGATGAGAGAGAACATGCAAAATGAACTAGAAAGTGAAGAGGGAGAAAATCCCTCCAATTTGGAGTGACACAAGAGTGAAGAGAAAAAGATGCAAAATGAACTAAAAAGTCTGTACATCCCCTTACTCCCTCTCCGACCAAACAAGAACCACAAAAGATATATCGTTTCTCACACCTCATTGAACTTTATCTTATCTTACATTCCCTCCTTGTACCTCCTAACAAATCAAACCTAATAAGGGAACAAATGTGTCCTTTGTTACTTGTATAAAATTGTAGTGATTTGTGTAATGCTGGGACGCTGGGAAGCGGTAGGGCCACCCACGAACAAGAGCACCACGAGCACGCTGGCTTGGGCTCATGTTTCACGTGGGGCCCGCTTCCATGTGAATTCTCTCTCACCCGCTCTCTGAAAAATAATTTCACTATTAATCCCACATCGCCGGAGTTAGGACTAAGAGGGAGAGAGAACACTATAAATTGAGACCTAGCGAGGAGGGTTTTGGAGAGGGAAGTTATTTTGGAGCCTTTTGAGGGAGATATTTGTGAGGGTTTAGAGTTTGTTCTAGGGTTTTGGTGTGAGATTTGTACCCTATTTGTATTCTCTTTCTCTAATAGTAGATCTCCTCCTCCTTCCCCGTGGACGTAGGCAACTCTTGTCGAACCACGTAAAATTGGTGTTTTCTTTGTTGATTTGACTTGTAATAGTTTTAGGTCCTCTCATGTGGTCACCCTAGAACCGATGAGAGGAAGAGTAAATATCCCACTTTGTTGAGATATTTGCTTGATTCTTGTTTCCTTGGTGAGACGGGAATTCTTATTGCGATCTAGCTCTCTTGTTGTGGCCATTGTTCGGCAGAGGTGCTGCCGAAATTTTCCGCCGCGCACAACAAGTGGTATCAGAGCCCAGATTTCAGATCTAGGGTTTTGAAGTTTGGTGGAGGAAGATTCTTGTGTGAAGCTTAGTTCTTGGAGTTCTCGGCTTCGGTGGAGATAGCATTAGGAGTTGCCGTTGGAGATTTCGCTTTCCTCGTGGTTAGGAAATCTATTTAGAATCCGATCTAGGGTTCTGAGGGTGATTCTTTAATCCTATCAAAGTTGTTCTTTCTCTACAATTTGGAGTTAGTTTGCAATGGGAGAAGAAAGTGAAAGCAGTCAATATCAGTACAATACAAATGCAAGTTGGTTTTCGAACACCAAAATTAATGTGGTGAAGTACGACAAAATCAACTTTGGTTTGTGGATGAGCGACGGTGATGCTCAATGCTCAAAATTTGGAGGAGACCATCATGGTCCAAGAGAGGCCACCTAAATATGAAGAGGATGTATGGGATAAGATGAATAGGAACCGGGGTGATCGGTCCGCAATGAGCTGATGTGATTGGGGTGACGCCCGCAATGAAGATGTGGAAAATTCTCAACAATAAGTATCTCGCCGAAGAATGTTGCAACGCGTTGCACTGCTGCGACTCTTCGTTTCTGGATCCGGGAGCACCTCACTAGCGGCTCATGTGAACAACTATACTAAGTTGTTGTCCGACTTGGCAAATGTTGATGAGAAGATAACGGATGAGTACAAGGCGGTTATTTTATTGGGCTCCTTACCCGATGAGGAGTATGACACCTTTGTACTCACTTTGTTGAACGGACGCATTTCTATCGCCTATAGTGAAGTTACTAACGATTGACCAACCATGATTTGAGGAGGAAGGACGATCCCCGGCGTAGTACCGTGAGGCCTTGTCGACAAAGTAGGCCCATCCAAAGGTGTCAATAGAGGGAGGTCAAAGTCAAGAAGGCGCCACCAATTGTCGAACCACATTCTGCAGAGAGCGGTGACATTGGAAGAGAGATTGTCCAAAGCTCAAGGAGAAAGAAAATGGCAAGAAAAGGGCCGAAGGCCAATGAGGTGAATATTGCTAAATGATTCCATTGACCGCTATTTCTCTATTGATTATCAGGTGTGAATATGTGGAAGCATCGATTGGATGCTTGATTCGGCTACTTATCATGTGACCCCTAGGCTAGGTTTGCATCTTTTGAGAAAGTCCACTTCGGTGTTGTTATCATGGAAAATGATCAACCCCGTATTTGTGGGATAGTACCGCATGCGGATTAGGATGCACGATGGAGTAGTTCGTGAGTTGAAGGAGGTGAGATTTGTTCCTCACCAAGAAAAATCTTATCCGGCTGAGCTTTGGAGCTGGGATTCAATGTGACTTTCAAAAGCGGTGGAAGGTTACTAAAGGATCTTTAGTGGTGATGAAGGAGTCCGCATTGAAATTTATACTATCCGAATGGGAGCACCGACGCCGCCTGTTTCTTGAGCTTGAGGCCATGAGTAGGCTTTTGGTAATTGGAAGGCACACGTGAAAGGTCCCAGCGCTATGCAAGGTGGGCTATTAAAGGAGCCAAGAGTGGAAAAGTTGAGTTCTGAGCATTGTATTCTTGACAAGCGCGACAAGTTGAAGTTCTGAACAACCATCCATCGGACGAAGGGGTAGACTGGCATGTGCACATAGACGGGGTCCCACCAAGCACGCACTACGGTAGACATTGGTTCGTCACATTTGTTGATGACTATTCTAGGCGATGTTGGGTGTACACCATGACGAAGAAGAGTGAAGTCCTAGATATATTCGTGGAGTGGAAGAAGAGATTAGAACCGCGACCGGGAGAAAGATCAAGACGCTTGAGATCCGACAACGGTGGTGAGTATACTTTAGACCCCTTTAGCGCCTATGTCGAGACGAGGGCATAGAGAGACACTTCACTACCGCGTCAATGGCAGCGAAAGTAAAGAGGAGGTTGAATCGGTCTTTCTGGAGAAGGTTCGATGTTTATTGGCATAGTGGTTTGGAGAAGATCTTTGGGGGAGGCACTTATATGCGAGCCACCTCATCAACAGTCAGCCTTCATCGCGATTGGGGAAAGACCCTATGGAGAAGTGGTCGAGAGAGCGCACGCAGATTATAAGCTAAGGTATTAGGGTGCCCCGATTTTATCATGTGAGAACAGATAAATTGGAACCGCGAGCTAGGAAGGCCATATTTGTAGGATTCGCCGTGTCAAAGGATACAAGCTATGGGATCCAGTTGATAAGAAGATTGTGCTGAGTAGAGACGTCACATTTGATGAGGCTTCTATCTTGAAGCTTCCCAACTCTCATCTGGAGAGTGACCACGAAGGAGATATCGCAGTGGTGGAGATCGATGCAGCCCACATTGTCCGGATGGTACAATATCCATTAGAGTGCCGACCGAGGTGACGCCAAAGGCACTACACGGAGGATATGAGGACGTGATGTGCAGATCAGGACCACGCTCAAAGTTCGGGATTCTATTGCGGTTCGGAGACGAGGAGAAACATACATATGCCGCCACGCAGATGTCAACACGCTTGCATATGCACTTCCTGTGGAGAGTATCGATGAGATGATACCTACTACATTCGGAGAGGTCGAGGCGAGTTCGAGGCTGATTCGCGGGCGTGTAGCTATGCAGGAAGAGATGGAGTCTCTTCACAAGAACGATACATGGGAGCTTGTTGAGCTTCCAAAGGGACTAAGGCAATTGGTTGCAAGTGGGTATACACTAAGAAGGAGGGCATTGAAGGCACTCCATTGAGGTTCAAAGCTAGGTTGGTTGCAGGGCTGCATGGGAGGAAAGTATTGATTATAATGAGGTCTTCTCTCCGTTGGTGAAGCATTCGTCGATTCGGATTTTGCTAGCATTGGTGGCACGGATGGATTAGAATTAGATCATTGGATGTGAAGATGATTTCTTCATGGTGATCTTGATGAAGAAATCTATATGACCCACCATTGGGATTCGAAATGCAGGAAAGAAAAGTTGGTTTGCGATAAAGAAATCGCTATATGGTTTGAAGCGCCTCGACAAAGGGTATAGGCGATTCGATGGTTTTATGCTTGGTCATTTGTACACTGAGCCGTTTGATTCTTGCGTATATTTTCACAAGTTGAAAGGAGGCGACGATATCTATTTGTTACTATATGTCGATGACATGTTGGTTGCCTCCATTTCCAGATCTGCTATAAATGAACTGAAGGCACAGCTTTCAAAAGAGTTCGAGATGAAGGATTTGGGTGAGGCTAAGCGCATTTTGGGGATGGAGATCGGCAGAGACAAGAAGAAGGGCAAAATTTGTTTGACATGCATTGCTTATTTGAAGAAGGTTCTACAATGGTTCCATGTTAGCATGGATCTGGGCCGGCCGATGTACCATTAGGAGCCCATTTGAAGCTTTGACCTTTCACCAAGACAGCTTGAAGATCGAGAGTTAATGCCCGAAACCAGAAGTGTTAAAGCTTGATGTAGCAGTATGTATGGATCCAGACACGCGCGGAGCATGGTTTCGAGATACGCACGATCCAGAGTGGGTCATTGGAACGCCGTGAAATGGATTTTGAGGTACATTCAGGTACGCTCAATATTGGTTTGGTTTATGAGCGACACTACAGCAAGGCCAGCGTTGGTTATGTTGATTCGGATTATGCCGGATTTGGATAAATGCCGGCGTATGTGTTCACTTTGACCCGCGCGCCGGGTGTGTGGAGATGCACCTTGCGCCTACTTGCTGTTTTGTCTACGACGGAGGCGAGTATATGGCAATTACTGAGTCTGAAGGAGGCGATTTGGCTTCGAGGACTTTTGGAGGAACTTGGTATATCGCAACGTCCGTCACCATTCATTGTGATAGCATGAGTGCTATCTATCCGCTAAGAACCAGTTCTTCATGAGAGGACGGCACATTGACGTTCGTTATCACTTCGCTCGTGATGTACTTGAAGATGGTGATGTGGAGATTGTGAAGGTCCACACGAAGGATAATCCGCAGATATGCTTACAAAGGTGGTTCCGAAAGCAACAAGTTTGATCATTGCGCAGACTTGTTGCACATTCATGATTGTTGAGGTCAGGCGGCCATTTGTGAACTACGTGAAGGCTTGATTCCCGGGCAGGATACGTGAGGCGTTTCGCTATGATGCGTTGGTGAGTTGATACCATGTTTGGAGAATGGTCGCGTTTCATTTGGGTCCCTGGCTGTTGTGGATGAGTCCGTTGTCGTGGATTTATTCCACTTCGGCCCCGGACGCAAACAAGTGAGACATTTGGTTGTTTGGTGTCAGCCTTTGGGAAAACTTCACCGAGGTGGAGAATTGCACGCTGACGCTTTGTAGGGGCCACCCACGAACAAGAGCACCACGAGCACGTCGTGGGCTTGGGCTCATGTTTCACGTGGGGCCCGCTTCCCATGTGAATTCTCTCCACCGCTGAAATCCTCCAGAAAAATTCGACTATTAATCCCACATCGAGTTAGGACTAAGAGGGAGAGAGAACACTATAAATTGGGACCTAGCGAGGAGGGTTTTGGAGAGGGTTGGGTTAGGGTTTTGAGCCGCCTTTGAGGGAGATATTTGTGAGGGTTTAGAGTTTTGTTCTAGGGTTTTGGTGTGAGATTTGTACCCTATTTGTATTCTCTTTCTCTAATAGTAGATCTCCTCCTCCTTGCCCTGAGGAAAGAACTCAGAACCACGTAAAATTGGTGGCCATTTGACTTTGATAAATTTTGGTTCCTCGCCAGTCGGGCCCTAGAACCCGATGAGAGGAAGAGTAAATATCCCACTTTGTTGAGATATTTGCTTGATTCTTGTTCCTTGGTGAGGCGGAATTCTTATTGCGATCTAGCTCTCTTGTTGTGGTCATTGTTCTTGTAGCCAAATTTCCTCACAAGACACAACAATTTGTAATATGCTAATTTGTTTTACGAAGGGGTTGTTTCAGTTTGTCTTTTTATCATATTATAACTGCATTACAATTGTAATCTTTTAATTAAACAAACAGTCGCTTCGTTTCTCACTTTGAATATATAGAAATTTAAATGAGAGAGTCAAATACTCAACATTATTTGCAAGTTGGAGGGATATAAACAGTAGTTGGTGTATGCATGATGAAGCTCAGTAGACTGCATTGATTTAGCTTGTCACACAATTGATTGAACAACCTACATCAGGTTATAAAATACAACGCAAGCAACCAGCACCTCATTATAAAATATACAACGCAAACCTTCCGAGCTTTGATTATTTGGATCTGACAAGTTGCTAGTTTACCATTTGAAAGTTCGGTCTTGTTTTTACTCAAAACTCAAAAGTTAGATGAGAGCTCATATTCCATCAACACTAAACTAATCTTATATTTTAGACAGAGTTATAAATACATGCTTTTCCCTAGGAAATATGATGATATTTATATAAGTATTTCAAAAAAATGTCTCGAGTCAGTCAGGCTACCACACCAAACCAGATTTACATAAATCAATTTTGATCAAAGTTCATAATCTTAGTTTAACACCTTCAATACTTGGATATATTCAGCCCTAACCTGGCTAGATTCTAGTCTAGGGGGTGCGGTCCGGAATTAACTAGATTATGACTGGTCTAAAAATATGGAAATTTAAAAAAAAGATAACCAAATTGAATCTGACTCAAGCTCGAAACAAATAAAAAAATCACCAAAATTTAGCTCTAAACTAGTTATAATTGAAGATAGCCAAACTAAATGTAACAAAAGATATATCGTTTCTCACACCTCATTGAACTTTATCTTTTCTTACATTCCTCCTTGTACCTCCTAACAAATCAAGCCTAATAAGGGAACAAATGTGTCCTTTGTTACTTGTATAAAATTGTAGTTGTATATCTAGCTGTGATTTGTGTATCGCGTGGACGGCGCTTGTAGGGGCCACCATCGAACAAGAGCACCACGAGCACGCCGTGGGCTTGGGCTCATGTTTCAATGGGGCCCGCTTCCCATGAATTTCTCTCACCATGGAAATCCTCCGTAATAATTTCACTATTAATCCCACATCGGCCGGAGTTAGGACTAAGAGGAGAGAACACTATAAATTGAGACCTAGCGAGGAGGGTTTGGAGAGGGTGAAGTTAGGGTTTTTGTCGCCTTTTGAGGGAGATATTTGTAGGTTTGGAGTTTTGTTCTAGGTTTTGGTGTGAGATTTGTACCTTTGTATTCTCTTCTCTAATAGTAGATCTCCTCCTCCTTCCCGTGGGACGTAGGCAACTTGCTTCGAACCAATGAAAATTGGTGTTTTGCTGATTTGACTTGTAATAGTTTTAGGTTCCTACGTCAGTCCTAGAACTCCGATGAGAGGAAGAGTAAATATCCCACTTTGTTGAGATATTTGCTTGATTCTTGTTTCTTGGTGAGACGGGAATTCTTATTGCGATCTAGCTCTTTGTTGTGGCCATTGTTCACAGAGGTGTCCAAAATTTTCGCCACAAGACAACAAGTGGTATCGAGCCCGATTTCAGATCTAGGGTTTTGAAGTTTGGTGGAGGAAGATTCTTGTGTGAAGCTTAGTTCTTGGAGTTCTGGGCCGGTGGAGATAGCATTAGGAGTTGCCGGAGATTTCGCCTCGTGGTTAGGAAATCTATTTAGAACTGATCTAGGTTGGTTGGGTGATTCTTTAATCCTATCAAAGTTGTTCTTTCTCTACAATTTGGAGTTAGTTTGCAATGGAGGGAAAGTGAAAGCAAAGAAGTCAATGGCGAAGTACAATACAAATGCAAGTTGGTTTTCAACACCAAAATTAATGTGGTGAAGTACGACACAAAATCAACTTTGGTTTGTGGATGAGCCGACGCATGATGCTCAATGCTCAAAATTTGGAGGAGACCATCATGGTCCAAGAGGCCACCTAAATATGAAGAGGATGTATGGGATAAGATGAATAGGAACGCTGCGTGTGGTGATCGGTCCTGCTTGGAACAGAGCTAAAATATGATGTGATTGGGGTGACGCTCAGAATGAAGATGTGGAATTCTCAACAATAAGTATCCGCGAAGAGTGTTGAGAAACGTGTTGCACTTGCCGCGAAGACTCTTCGTGTTTCGTGATGTCCTGAGCACCTCACTAGCGGCTCATGTGAACAACTATACTAAGTTGTTGTCCACTTGGCAAATGTTGATGAGAAGATAACGGATGAGTACAAGGCGCTTATTTTATTGGGCTCCTTACCGATGAGGAGTATGACACCTTTGTACTCACTTTGTTGAACGGACGCATTTCTATCACTAGTGAAGTTACTAACGCATTGACCAACCATGATTTGAGGAGGAAGGACAAGGAGACTTCCCGCGGCGAAGTACTTCAGCGCAGGCCTTTCGATTTAAAGGTAGAAGCCCATATCCAAAGGTGTCAATAGAGGAGGTCAAAGTCAAGAAGGCGCCACCAATTGTCAAAGAACCAATGCGATTCTCAGAAAGAGCAGGACATTGGAAGAGAGATTGTCCAAAGCTCAAGGAGAAAGAAAATGGCAAGAAAAAGGGCCCAAGGCCAATGAGGTGAATATTGCTAAAGGCGATGATTCCGACGATTCATGCTATTCTCTATTGATTACTCAGAAGGTGAATCATGTGGAAGCATCGATTGGATGCTTGATTCGGCGCTACTTATCATGTGACCCCTAAGGCTGGTTTGCATCTTTTGAGAAAGTCGACGGGTGTTGTTATCATGGAAAATGATCAACCTGGTATTTGTGGGATAGGTACTGTGCGGATTAGGATGCACGATGGAGTAGTTCGTGAGTTGAAGGAGGTGAGATTTGTTCCTGGTGAAGAAAAATCTTATCTCGGTTGGAGCTTTGGAGGCTAAGGGATTCAATGTGACTTTCAAAAGCGGTGTAGGAAGGTTACTAAAGGATCTTTAGTGGTGATGAAGGAGTCCAATTGAAATTTATACTATCGAATGGGAGCACCGAGATTGGCCACGTTGTGATTGTTTCAGTGAGGTAGAGCTTTGGCACTATAGGTTAGGGCACAATTGAAAGGTCCCGCAGAGCGTTATGCAGCGGGGGCTATTAAAGGAGCCAAGAGTGGAAAAGTTGAGTTCGTGAGCATTGTATTCTTGACAAGCGGACAAAGTTGAAGTTCGAACGACCATCCATCCATGGGCGAAGGGTATTACGGACTATGTGCACATAGGCGTTTGGGGTCCCACCAAGAGCGGCATCACTTGGTGGTAGACATTGGTTCGTCACATTTGTTGATGACTATTCTAGGCGATGTTGGGTGTACACCATGGCGAAGAAGAGTGAAGTCCTAGATATATTCGTGGAGTGGAAGAAGAGATTAGAAGCTGCGGTGGGAGAAAGATCAAGGCGTTGAGATCCGACAACGGTGGTGAGTATACTTTAGACCCCTTTAGCGGCTATGTCGAGGCGAGGGCATAGAGACACTTCACGGTTAGTCATACACCGCGACAAAATGGGGTGGCGAGAGGTTGAATCGGTCTTTCTTTGGAGAAGGTTCGATGTTTATTGGCGCATAGTGGTTTGGAGAAGATCTTTTGGGCTGAGGCACTTACATATGCGAGCCACCTCATCAACAGTCTGCCTTCATCTGCGATTGGGGGAAAGACCCCTATGGAGAAGTGGTCGGAGGCGACGAGATTATGACCAGCTCAAGGTATTAGGGTGCCACGCATTTTATCATGTGAGCAGATAAATTGGAACCGCGAGCTAGGAAGGCCATATTTGTAGGATTCAAGCGTGGTGTCAAAGGATACAAGCTATGGGATCCAGTTGATAAGAAGATTGTGCTGAGTAGAGACGTCACATTTGATGAGGCTTCTATCTTGAAGCTTCCCAACTCTCATCAGGTGGAGAGTGACCCGAAGGAGATATCGCAGTGGTGGAGATCGATGCGCCCACATTGTCCGGATGGTACAATATCCATTAGAGTCCGGTGAGGTGGCGCCAGGCGAAACCAGTGGTACCTGAGGATATGAGTACAGATGTGCGGGATCGAGGACCGGCGGCCGGGTTGAGTTCTATGCGGTTGAGAGAGGAGAAACATACATATGCCCGGCCACGGTATGCGACACAGTTGCATATGCACTTCCGGTGGAGAGTATCGATGAGATGATACCTACTACATTCGAGAGGTCGGCGAGTTGGGAGGGTGATTCGTGGCGGTAGCTATGCGAGGAAGAGATGGAGTCTCTTCACAAGAACGATACATGGGAGCTTGTTGAGCTTCCAAAGGGACGGAAGGCAATTGGTTGCAAGTGGGTATACACTAAGAAGGAGGGCATTGAAGGCACTCCATTGAGGTTCAAAGCTAGGTTGGTTGCGAAGGGCTATGCAGGGAGGAAAGTATTGATTATAATGAGGTCTTCTCTCCGGTGGTGAAGCATTCGTCGATTCGGATTTTGCTAGCATTGGTGGCACAGTATGGATTAGAATTAGATCAGTTGGATGTGAAGATAGCATTTCTTCATGGTGATCTTGATGAAGAAATCTATATGACCCGACCATTGGGATTAGGCTGCGAGGGAAAGAAAAGTTGGTTTGCGAGACTAAAGAAATCGCTATATGGTTTGAAGCAGTCTCCTCGAAAGATGGTATAAGCTGATGGTTTTATGCTTGGTCATTTGTACACTGGAGCCGTTTGATTCTTGCGTATATTTTCACAAGTTGAAAGGTAATTATATCTATTTGTTACTATATGTCGATGACATGTTGGTTGCCTCCATTTCCGGATCCGCTATAAATGAACTGAAGGCACAACTTTCAAAAGAGTTCGAGATGAAGGATTTGGGTGAGGCTAAGCATTTTGGGGATGGAGATCGGCGAGACAAGAAGAAGGGCAAAATTTGTTTGACCTGATTGCTTATTTGAAGAAGGTTCTGGCGGTTCCATGTTAGCATGGATCTGGCCGATCGGTGTACCATTAGGAGCCCATTTGAAGCTTCGGTGACCTTTCACGAAGACGGTTGAAGATCGAGAGTTAATGTCGAAAACTCCATATGCAAGCGGTTGGAAGCTTGATGTACGCAATGGTATGCGAGACGGATTTGTCACGAGCGGTGAGCATGGTTTGAGATACATGCACGATCCAGAGTGGGTCATTGGAGCGCCGTGAAATGGATTTTGAGGTACATTGAGGCAGCTCAATATTGGTTTGGTTTATGAGCGGGACACTCTGGTGTGGGCGGTTATGCGTTGGTTATGTTGATTCGGATTATGCCGGATTTGGATAAATGCGGTCTGGCAGGTATGTGTTCACTTTGACGTCGGCCGGTGTGTTGGAGATGCACCTTGCGGTCTGGTTGCTTTGTCTCTGACGGGCGAGTATATAGCAATTACAATTTGTGAAGGAAGCGATTTGAGCCGAGGACTTTTGGAGGAACTTGGTATATCGCGAACGGTCCGTCACCATTCATTGTGATAGCATGAGTGCTATCTATCGAAGAACCGGGTTCTTCATGAGAGGGCGAAACACATTGGCGTTCGTTATCACTTCGCTCGTGATGTACTTGAAGATGGTGATGTGGAGATTGTGAAGGTCCACACGAAGGATAATCCGGCAGATATGCTTACAAAGGTGGTTCCGAGCAACAAGTTTGATCATTGCAGAGACTTGTTGCACATTCATGATTGTTGAGGTCGTTGGCGGCCATTTGGTGAACTACGTGAAGGCTTGATTCCTGGGGCAAGAGGATACGTAGGCAGTCAGTTATGATGCAGCCGATTTGGTGAGTTGATACCATGTTTGGAGAATGGTCGCGTTCTCATTTGGGTCCCGGCTTGTTGTGGATTGAGTCCGTTGTCGTGGATTTATTCCACTTCGTCCTGGACGCAACAAGTGAGACATTTGGTTGTTTGGTGTCAGCTCAGTTTTGGGAAAACTTCACCGAGGTGGAGAATTGTACGCGTGGGACGCGTTTTGTAGGGGCCACCCACGAACAAGAGCACCACGAGCACGTCGTGGGCTTGGGCTCATGTTTCACGTGGGGCCCGCTTCCCATGTGAATTCTCTCTCACCCGCCCGCGTGAAATCCTCCGTAAAAATAATTTCGACTATTAATCCCACATCGGCCAGAGTTAGGACTAAGAGGGAGAGAGAACACTATAAATTGGGACCTAGCGAGGAGGGTTTTGGAGAGAATTTGAAGTTAGTTTTGAGCCGCCTTTTGAGGGAGATATTTGTGAGGGTTTAGAGAGTTTTGTTCTAGGGTTTTGGTGTGAGATTTGTACCCTATTTGTATTCTCTTTCTCTCTAATAGTAGATCTCCTCCTCCTTGCCCCGTGGACGTAGGCAACTTGCCGAACCACGTAAAATTGGTGTTTTTGCTGTTGATTTGACTTGTAATAGCTTTTAGGTTCCCTCGGCAGTCGGTCCAGAAGCGATGAGAGGAAGAGTAAATATCCCACTTTGTTGAGATATTTGCTTGATTTTGTTTCCTTGGTGAGACGGGAATTCTTATTGCGATCTAGCTCTCTTGTTGTGGTCATTGTTGTTGAGAGTCTTTGAAATTTTCCGCCCACAACAATTTGTAATATCGCAATTTGTTTTACTGAAGGGGTTGTTTCAGTTTGTCTTTTTATCATATTATAACTGCATTACAATTGTAATCTTTTAATTAAACAAACAGTCGCTTCGTTTCTCACTTTGAATATATAGAAATTTAAATGAGAGAGTCAAATACTCAACATTATTTGCAAGTTGGAGGGATATAAACAGTAGTTGGTGTATGCATGATGAAGCTCAGTAGACTGCATTGATTTAGCTTGTCACACAATTGATTGAACAACCTACATCAGGTTATAAAATACAACGCAAGCAACCAGCACCTCATTTTAAAATATACAACGCAAACCTTCCGAGCTTTGATTATTTGGATCTGACAAGTTGCTAGTTTACCATTTGAAAGTTCGGTCTTGTTTTTACTCAAAACTCAAAAGTTAGATGAGAGCTCATATTCCATCAACACTAAACTAATCTTATATTTTAGACAGAGTTATAAATACATGCTTTTCCCTAGGAAATATGATGATATTTATATAAGTATTTCAATAAATAACTACAATTAAACTACAATACCAACATATTCAATATCGGTGCAATCAAAATATTTTACATATTATAGCAGTCTGGATAAATAATGCAGCAGCTAGCAACTAAGGATTGGTTTGGTAGGAGGAGGTAGAGTAAGGTAAGAAATAAAATTAAAAATCCTATTTGGTAGGGAGTTTTTAGAGGGTAGGATAAAGTAGAGTAAAATAAGTGATGAGAGAGAACATGCAAAATGAACTAGAAAGTGAAGAGGAGAAAATCCTCCATTTGGAGTGAACAAGAGTGAAGAGAAAAAGATCTGAAATGAACTAAAAAGTGCATGCACATCCACTCCTCTCTCGACCAAACAAGAACCACAAAAGATATATCGTTTCTCACACCTCATTGAACTTTATCTTATCTTACATTCCCTCCTTGTATAACAAATCAAACCTAATAAGGGAACAAATGTGTCCTTTGTTACTTGTATAAAATTGTAGTTGTATATCTAGCTGTGATTTGTAATATGCGCAATTTGTTTTTACAGAAGGGGTTGTTTCAGTTTGTCTTTTTTATCATATTATAACTGCATTACAATTGTAATCTTTTAATTAAACAAACAATCTCTTCGTGTCTCACTTTGAATATATAGAAATTTAAATGAGAGAGTCAAATACTTAACATTATTTGCAAGCTGGAGGGATATAAACAGTAGTTGGTGTATGCATGATGAAGCTCAGTAGACTGCATTGATTTAGCTTGTCACACAATTGATTGAACAACCTACATCAGGTTATAAAATACAACGCAAGCAACCAGCACCTCATTATAAAATATACAACGCAAACCTTCCGAGCTTTGATTATTTGGGTCTGACAAGTTGCTAGTTTACCATTTGAAAGTTCGGTCTTGTTTTTACTCAAAACTCAAAAGTTAGATGAGAGCTCATATTCCATCAACACTAAACTAATCTTATATTTTAGACAGAGATATAAATACATGCTTTTCCCTAGGAAATATGATGATATTTATATAAGTATTTCAAAAAAATGTCTCGAGTCAGTCAGGCTACCACACCAAACCAGATTTACGTAAATCAATTTTGATCTAAAGTTCATAATCTTAGTTTGACACCTTCAATACTTGGATATAATTCAGCCCTAACCTGGCTAGATTGTAGTCTAGGGGGTGCGGTCCGGAATAAACTAGATTATGACTGGTCTAAAAAATATTGTGAGAAAAAAAAAAGGATAACCAAATTGAATCTGACTCAAGCTCAAAACAAAAAAAAAAAAATCACCAAAATTTAGCTCTAAACTAGTTATAATTGAAGATAGCCAAACTAAATGTAACTTAAAATTAGTTATATGAAAACCAGTTTATACTTATTGAGATCAAGTATAACTAGACTAAACTATCCGATTTAGTTTATAAATTGCCAAACTAACATCTACATTTAGATCACTACGCTCTAACTCACTCAATATTTTTGATTGCGAGCATATACATACACTACACAAACATACACACGTATTCATGTTTGTATCGGGTCCAAAACGACGCACCCAATAGAAACCAACACATTGGCAATCTCATTTTGACGTATTAATATGAATTTGATATATCCTATTTTACTATATCAGTATATCACTCCATATATATTTGAACTACGAATTCTATCATAACGCTCAGCACTGTGCGGATGATACAAACAGAGAGCTGTTTATAGAATTGCAATGCATGAATAACTAATATTTTATGTAAAAAAGTTTAAAATTAAAGTGCACTGGTCCACCCCATTCTTGTGTTCCTACATGATCCTGGTGAGATTCAAGGGGCAGTTTTTTATGGGACCACCATTTTGTTGATCCTCATTACTACATCAAACCAGTGGTCCAACTGTTTTCTACTGCTAGCAAAAATTTATCCTACTCATTTCAACATCTTTATAGGAAAAAAATCCAAAGCAACAAAAATAATTATTTTTGTGTGACCGGATCCCACGGTAAAATTAACCAACTGGTCCTTCGCAGAGGTTGTTCATGTGCGGGGCGCTCGCCGTGACAGCTAGAGATTGCCCAGCTAGCATGGTTAACTTTTGCCACTTGTAGAAGTTCTTTCGATATCGCACAATTAGACATTGAAATTAGTATAAGAAAATTCTATGATTTCTATGGCAAATTAAATTACTAATCGTATAGATTTAGGACATTTAGACTAATAAAATCGAACAATTAATTAATAAGACTAATAAACTATTTGACAAAAAATTTAAATACTCTGTCATTTATGTGACATTGTAAAACCATTACATGGAAGAAAAAAGAAGGTTTACTTTAATATATGAGAATAATGAACATTCTCGTATGTATCATATTTAGAAATGTTTCAAGAAGTATATCGTGATATTCATAGAAAAAAATATATTGTGATAGCATCTAGTGTATGACGACATATGTTTTAGATACTAGATGCTTTTCTTTAGAAAAATCTAGGCTTACTATTGAGAAAATCCCTCTTAACTTTGGGCGATTATCGGTTATACTCTCATAACTTTCAAAATATCATAAAATCTCATTAAGTTGAGGGTTATCAAAAATCCCCTTAAGTTTAGGGATCATCGAGAAAATTTCTTGTAGTTTTAGAATTTTATTAGAAACCCCTTTACATAATTAATCGTAATTTTAACATGGGTGAGTAAAATTATGAAAGGGGATGTTTTTCCCACCAAAATTGCGAGTCCAACTTTTCAAGGAGTTTTTGATAAGATCTTAAAGTTATGTGGGGTTTTATTGTTTTAGGGAGGAGGGGGTCTTCTGATGTTTTAAAAACTATAGAAATTATTTGACATTAATCGTCTAAAGTTATGGGCAGTTTTCTAATGTTTATCCAAAAAGCTAAACATCTTCGAACAAGAAAGAACAAAAATTAAAAATAATGTAGTTTACGTCACTGAGTTATAGTTTCCCATGTCCCACCTCTTGTTATCAGTAAATTCTAAATCCAGATCATTTAGGTTTAGATACTAGTATCTCTTTACACAAAATAACTTAATAACTGGATAAAAGAAATGTAAATTAAGACGTCAAAGAAAATAGTAATGATATTTGATGCTGTAATGATTTCCCAAGACTCTTCACTTTTGCACATACCAATAAATCTACCGGATAGGACAAAAAAGTTAATCAATAATCTTTTTACGTCGACATGTACGAACAAAAGTAAGAAGATTTGCAGGGAGTGATAGCCTTTGTTGTCCGGATTTAGATCTCTTCATTATCAACGAAGTAGTAAAGAAATCACTACATAAATCATAGTCTTTGATTTGCATAGTGGGGATTGTGATTCATTCCAAATTTAGGACTCATCATATCCCAATGAATTGCAATGTTTTCTTAATCTACACTCAAAGACAAATCTCAACTAAAAATTAACTGTTATCTATACTACTATATAAAAAACTAACTAAGGGTAGTGCAAATTTGGATGAGTGGTGGATAAGTCCCCCTTTTCATAACTAAAAGGGTAAAAATATCATTTTATAATAAGTGATCCTTTCTCTTTTCTTTTTTGCTTCTAGAATACTCTATATCATTCAATGTCATAAGAAAAAGAGCCCACACAATTGAATGTTTTCTTCACATGATTTATTTATACTAATGCGTAAAGAAAATCAATGGAGAATTTTAGGTTTAAAGAGTTAAATGCACACTCTCTATAAAAAGATGAAATTATCTTCAAATATATTTATTGATGCAAAAATAAAATGTTTGTATAGCACGTGCATTTCCACGTGTCAAAGTTCTAGTAATATAGTAAAAGTCTCTCTACTAGTTTTTGATAGTAAAGAGAATTCATCCATGTCGTCCCTTGGATGCCTAAAAGAATTATGATGACTCAAGACATTGATTACATTTACACAACAATGATTTTTTGTAAATTAAATATTTTCATTAATCGCACCTAACATTACTCAAGTATTGTCACTTACATGTGCGGATTGAAGGTGTGGGGGCAGTGGGGGCAATTGCCATCATTGACTTCCTATGATTAATACTTAAATAATAGGCTCTTATTTTCAAATTGCCCCCTCAATATTTGATTTTATTGATCCCTCAGCCCAAGGGTTTTGAAAATAAATGCCTAAATGAACGAACTCAAAACCATTTACCAAAATGCTTTACCCAATACCTAAACTCTCATCAATGATCGATTCTCTAAATTTAAACGAAAATCCCCACAATCGAGAGGAGTCTACTTGAATTGTGAGGTATGTGGAGGAACAATTGTGACGCATTTTATCATGTGAGAACAGATAAATTGGAACGCTGACTAGGAAGGCCATATTTGTAGGATTCAAGCGTGGTGTCAAAGGATACAAGCTATGGGATCCGGTTGATAAGAAGATTGTGCCGAGTAGAGACGCCACATTTGATGAGGCTTCTATCTTGAAGCTTCCCAACTCTCATCGTGGAGAGTGACCCGCGAAGAGATATCGCGAGTGGTGGAGATCGATGCGACTCCACATTGTCCGATGGTACAATATCCATTAGAGTCTCCGGCGGGTGGCCTTGACGGCACGAGCGGTATTTCGGAGGATATAGTACGGAGATGTGCGGGATCGAGGGCCCGGCGGCTCGGGTTCGAGTTCTATGCGGTTGGGAGGCGAGAGGAGAAACATACATATGCGGCCACGGTATGCCGACCGCAGTTGCATATGCACTTCCGGTGGAAGTATCGATGAGATGATACCTACTACATTGAAGAGGTCGGCGAGTTGGTGATTAAGTGGCGGGTAGCTATCAGAAGAGATGGAGTCTCTTCACAAGAACGATACATGGGAGCTTGTTGAGCTTCCAAAGGGACGGAAGGCAATTGGTTGCAAGTGGGTATACACTAAGAAGGAGGGCATTGAAGGCACTCCATTGAGGTTCAAAGCTAGGTTGGTTGCGAAGGGCTATGTACGAGGAAAGTATTGATTATAATGAGGTCTTCTCTCGTTGGTGAAGCATTCGTCGATTCGGATTTTGCTAGCATTGGTGTACCGGTATGGATTAGAATTAGATCGTTGGATGTGAAGATGCATTTCTTCATGGTGATCTTGATGAAGAAATCTATATGACCCGACCATTGGGATTAGGCTGAGGAAAGAAAAGTTGGTTTGCGACTAAAGAAATCGCTATATGGTTTGAAGCGGTCTCCTACTGATGGTATAAGCGATTCGATGGTTTTATGCTTGGTCATTTGTACACTCGGAGCCGTTTGATTCTTGCGTATATTTTCACAAGTTGAAAGGAGGTGCGGTATATCTATTTGTTACTATATGTCGATGACATGTTGGTTGCCTCCATTTCGGATGCTATAAATGAAGAGGCACAACTTTCAAAAGAGTTCGAGATGAAGGATTTGGGTGAGGCTAAGCGCATTTTGGGGATGGAGATCGGCGAGACAAGAAGAAGGGCAAAATTTGTTTGACAGATTGCTTATTTGAAGAAGGTTCTACAATGTTCCATGTTAGCATGGATAATGGCCGCCGCTGTACCATTAGGAGCCCATTTGAAGCTTTCAGTGACCTTTCCCGAAGGCGGTTGAAGATCGAGAGTTAATGTCGAAAACTCCATATGCAAGCCGCCAGTTGGAAGCTTGATGTACGCAATGGTATGTACGACCGATTTGTCACGTGCAAAGGAGCATGGTTTCAGATACATGCACGATCCAGGGAGTGGGTCATTGGAACGCCGTGAAATGGATTTTGAGGTACATTCGAGGCACGCCAATATTGGTTTGGTTTATGGCGGGACACTACAGGTGAAGCGATTGTGCGTTAGTTATGTTGATCGGATTATGCCGGATTTGGATAAATGCGGTTCTGACGAGGTATGTGTTCACTTTGACCCGTGCGCCGGTGTGTTGGAGATGCACCTTGCGGTCGTTTGCTTTGTCTCTACGGCGGGCGGTATATGGCAATCTGGTGAAGGGGCGATTGGCCGAGGACTTTTGGAGGAACTTGGTATATCGCGAACGGTCCGTCACCATTCATTGTGATAGCATGAGTGCTATCTATCCGGGAAGAACGGGTTCTTCATGAAGGGCGAAAGCATTGGCGTTCGTTATCACCGTTCGTGATGTACTTGAAGATGGTGATGTGGAGATTGTGAAGGTCCACACGAAGGATAATCCGCAGATATGCTTACAAAGGTGGTTCCGAGCAACAAGTTTGATCATTGCGCAGACTTGTTGCACATTCATGATTGTTGAGTCGTTGGCGGCCATTTGGTGAACTACGTGAAGGCTTGATTCAGGGCAAGAGGGATCACGTGAAGCGGTCGGTTATGATCACAACCGATTTGGTGAGTTGATACCATGTTTGGAGAATGGTCGCGTTCTCATTTGGGTCCCGGCTTGTTGTGGATTGAGTCCGTTGTCGTGGATTTATTCCACCGTCTGGGCCTTGTTGGTAAGATTTGGTTGTTGGTGTCGGCTTCGGTTTTGGGAAAACTTCACCGAGGTGGAGAATTGCACGCTGGGGACGCTTTTGTGGGCCACCACGAACAAGAGCACCACGAGCACGCCGTGGGCTTGGGCTCATGTTTCACGGGGCCCGCTTCCCATGTGAATTCTCTCTCACCGCTGAAATCCTCCGTAAAAATAATTTCACTATTAATCCCACATCGGCCGAGTTAGGACTAAGAGGGAGAGAGAACACTATAAATTGGGACCTAGCGAGGAGGGTTTTGGAGAGGGTGAAGTTAGGGTTTTGAGCCGCCTTTTGAGGGAGATATTTGTGAGGGTTTAGAGTTTTGTTCTAGGGTTTTGGTGTGAGATTTGTACCCTATTTGTATTCTCTTTCTCTAATAGTAGATCTCCTCCTCCTTCCCCGTGGGCGTAGGCAACTTGCACGTAAAATGGTGTTTTCTTTGTTGATTTGACTTGTAATAGCTTTTAGGTTCCCTCGACGGTCGGTCAGAAATGATGAGAGGAAGAGTAAATATCCCACTTTGTTGAGATATTTGCTTCAGATTTTTGTTTCCTTGGTGAGACGGGAATTCTTATTGCGATCTAGCTCTCTTGTTGTGGTCATTGTTCAGCAGAGGTGCTGCCGAAATTTTCCGCCGCACACAACAATTTGTAATATGCGCAATTTGTTTTTACAGAAGGGGTTGTTTCAGTTTGTCTTTTTTATCATATTATAACTGCATTACAATTGTAATCTTTTAATTAAACAAACAGTCGCTTCGTTTCTCACTTTGAATATATAGAAATTTAAATGAGAGAGTCAAATACTCAACATTATTTGCAAGTTGGAGGGATATAAACAGTAGTTGGTGTATGCATGATGAAGCTCAGTAGACTGCATTGATTTAGCTTGTCACACAATTGATTGAACAACCTACATCAGGTTATAAAATACAACGCAAGCAACCAGCACCTCATTTTAAAATATACAACGCAAACCTTCCGAGCTTTGATTATTTGGATCTGACAAGTTGCTAGTTTACCATTTGAAAGTTCGGTCTTGTTTTACTCAAAACTCAAAAGTTAGATGAGAGCTCATATTCCATCAACACTAAACTAATCTTATATTTTAGACAGAGTTATAAATACATGCTTTTCCCTAGGAAATATGATGATATTTATATAAGTATTTCAAAAAAATGTCTCGAGTCAGTCAGGCTACCACACCAAACCAGATTTACATAAATCAATTTTGATCAAAGTTCATAATCTTAGTTTAACACCTTCAATACTTGGATATATTCAGCCCTAACCTGGCTAGATTCTAGTCTAGGGGGTGCGGTCCGGAATTAACTAGATTATGACTGGTCTAAAAAATATTGCGAGAAATTTAAAAAAAAAAAGATAACCAAATTGAATCTGACTCAAGCTCGAAACAAATAAAAAAAATCACCAAAATTTAGCTCTAAACTAGTTATAATTGAAGATAGCCAAACTAAATGTAACTTAAAATTAGTTATATGAAAACCAGTTTATACTTATTGAGATCAAGTATAACTAGACTAAACTATCCGATTTAGTTTATAAATTGCCAAACTAACATCTACATTTAGATCACTACGCTCTAACTCACTCAATATTTTTGATTGCGAGCATATACATACACTACACAAACATACACACGTATTCATGTTTGTATCGGGTCCAAAACGACGCACCCAATAGAAACCAACACATTGGCAATCTCATTTTGACGTATTAATATGAATTTGATATATCTTATTTTACTATAGCAGTATATCACTCCATATATATTTGAACTACGAATTCTATCATAACGCTCAGCACTGTGCGGATGATACAAACAGAGAGCTGTTTATAGAATTGCAATGCATGAATAACTAATATTTTATGTAAAAAAGTTTAAAATTAAAGTGCACTGGTCCACCCCATTCTTGTGTTCCTACATGATCCTGGTGAGATTCAAGGGGCAGTTTTTTATGGGACCACCATTTTGTTGATCCTCATTACTACATCAAACCAGTGGTCCAACTGTTTTCTACTGCTAGCAAAAATTTATCCTACTCATTTCAACATCTTTATAGGAAAAAATCCAAAGCAACAAAAATAATTATTTTGTGTGACCGGATCCCACGGTAAAATTAACCAACTGGTCCTTCGCAGAGGTTGTTCATGTGCGGGGCGCTCGCCGTGACAGCTAGAGATTGCCCAGCTAGCATGGTTAACTTTTGCCACTTGTAGAAGTTCTTTCGATATCGCACAATTAGACATTGAAATTAGTATAAGAAAATTCTATGATTTCTATGGCAAATTAAATTACTAATCGTATAGATTTAGGACATTTAGACTAATAAAATCGAACAATTAATTAATAAGACTAATAAACTATTTGACAAAAAATTTAAATACTCTGTCATTTATGTGACATTGTAAAACCATTACATGGAAGAAAAAAGAAGGTTTACTTTAATATATGAGAATAATGAGCATTCTCGGTATGTATCATATTTAGAAATGTTTCAAGAAGTATATCGTGATATTCATAGAAAAAATATATTGTGATAGCATCTAGTGTATGACGACATATGTTTTAGATACTAGATGCTTTTCTTTAGAAAAATCTAGGCTTACTATTCGAAAATCCCTCTTAACTTTGGACGATTATCGGTTATACTCTCATAACTTTCAAAATATCATAAAATCTCATTAAGTTGAGGGTTATCAAAAATCCCCTTAAGTTTAGGGATCATCAAAATTTCTTGTAGTTTTAGAATTTTATTAGAAACCCTTTACATAATTAATCGTAATTTTTAACATGGGTGAGTAAAATTATGAAAGGGGATGTTTTTCCCACCAAAATTGCAGTCCAACTTTTCAAGGAGTTTTTGATAAGATCTTAAAGTTATGTGGGTTTTTATTGTTTTAGGGAGGAGGGGGTCTTCTGATGTTTTAAAACTATAGAAATTAGTTGACATTAATCATCTAAAGTTAAGGAAGTTTTCTAATGTTTATCCAAAAGCTAAACATCTTCGAACAAGAAAGAACAAAAATTAAAAATAATGTAGTTTACGTCACTGAGTTATAGTTTCCCATGTCCCACCTCTTGTTATCAGTAAATTCTAAATCCAGATCATTTAGGTTTAGATACTAGTATCTCTTTACACAAAATAACTTAATAACTGGATAAAAGAAATGTAAATTAAGACGTCAAAGAAAATAGTAATGATATTTGATGCTGTAATGATTTCCCAAGACTCTTCACTTTTGCACATACCAATAAATCTACCGGATAGGACAAAAAGTTAATCAATAATCTTTTACGTCGACATGTACGAACAAAAGTAAGAAGATTTGCAGGAGTGATAGCCTTTGTTGTCCGGATTTAGATCTCTTCATTATCAACGAAGTAGTAAAGAAATCACTACATAAATCATAGTCTTTGATTTGCATAGTGGGGATTGTGATTCATTCCAAATTTAGGACTCATCATATCCCAATGAATTGCAATGTTTTCTTAATCTACACTCAAAGACAAATCTCAACTAAAAATTAACTGTTATCTATACTACTATATAAAAAACTAACTAAGGGTAGTGCAAATTTGGATGAGTGGTGGATAAGTCCCCTTTTCATAACTAAAAGGGTAAAAATATCATTTTATAATAAGTGATCCTTTCTTTCTTTTTGCTTCTAGAATACTCTATATCATTCAATGTCATAAGAAAAAGAGCCCACACAATTGAATGTTTTCTTCACATGATTTATTTATACTAATGCGTAAAGAAAATCAATGGAGAATTTTAGGTTTAAAGAGTTAAATGCACACTCTCTATAAAAAGATGAAATTATCTTCAAATATATTTATTGATGCAAAAATAAAATGTTTGTATAGCACGCATTTCCACGTGTCAAAGTTCTAGTAATATAGTAAAAGTCTCTACTAGTTTTGATAGTAAAGAGAATTCATCCATGTCGTCCCTTGGATGCCTAAAAGAATTATGATGACTCAAGACATTGATTACATTTACACAACAATGATTTTTGTAAATTAAATATTTTCATTAATCGCACCTAACATTACTCAAGTATTGTCACTTACATGTGCGGATTGAAGGTGTGGGGGCAGTGGGGCAATTGCCATCATTGACTTCCTATGATTAATACTTAAATAATAGGCTCTTATTTTCAAATTGCCCCTCAATATTTGATTTTATTGATCCCTCACCAAGGGTTTTGAAAATAAATGCCTAAATGAACCGAACTCAAAACCATTTACCAAAATGCTTTACCCAATACCTAAACTCTCATCAATGATCGATTCCTCTAAATTAAACGAAAATCCTCATGCCTTCGCTTCTACAATCGTGAGAGGAGTCTACTTGAATTGTGAGGTATGTGGAGGGAACAATTGTGAAGAATTTTAATAAGGAACTTTTATTGCCTCTATTTTATTTCTACTCAACACATTCTCAGATCAAGGCCATTAATATTAGGTTTTTCAAGTCTTCCAAATCCATCATACTTCGAGATTAGTCATCTTTATCTTCATTTTTTAAAATTAGTCCCCCCAAATACATTAAGTATTTGAAATTAATCCCTCAAATCTTTCAACATCGTACTAACTAGAGGGACTAATATCAAAACACTCGAGATTTGGGAGATTAATTTCAACGTATGAAGATTTGGGGGACTAATTTCAAAATATGAAGACTTCGAGTGCAATTTTAAAATTTCTACGATTTGGGGGACTAATATTGAAAAACTCCTAATATTTAGCTTAAAATATCATATACTACGCACACTTGTAAGCTTTAAACTTGCCCCCAGTGACCAAAGTTTCTAGATCTGCCCCTGGTCACTTAGACTCCTAAACTCTAGAGTGTGTCAAGTGTGAAGTGTGAATGAAGGTATGATTAAGAAGGATTATTTGCAACTTACCCCCCTTTTTTGCTTTTTATAGAATTCGGAGTTTCATGCAAAAGCCTAAAAGACTTCAGAAACTACAAAGATATTTAAACCTCTCACTGAAATTTATGAATGTCAGTTTTATTTGCAGAAAAGGCCAACGTATAAAGCAAACCGCAACGACCGTCTCGTCCACGTGGGACCTCCCTCGTCTCCCTCCCCATAACGCTCCGAGGGCATTTCGGTCATTTCCAAACTCCTACCTTCCAAAAAATATATTTTAATCAATTAATTATACAAACTCCAACTCAGTCTCTCTTCTCCTCCTCACTTGAAAAAAAAAAAAAACTATAAACAATAAAAAAGAACTCCTCAAAGCGATCGATCTTTACCACGAAGAAGACTTTGAGGAGAGAGAAACGAGGGGTAGAGAGAAACAATGGCGGAGGGAGGCGAGAAGGCGCCGGCGCCGGCGCCGGCAATGGCGGACGGCGGCGAGAGCGTGAAGCTGTTCGTCGGCCAGATCCCGAAGCACATGACGGAGTCTCAGCTTCTCGCGATGTTCAAGGAGTTCGCGATCGTTGACGAGGTCAACATCATCAAGGACAAGGCCACCAAGGCCTCGAGAGGTTCGCTCTGTCTTCAATTTCCCTTGTTTCTTCGGCTTTGGGACTGGATCTTGGAAATTTGAGAATGTGTCTGTGATTTAAACCCTAGGTTGCTGCTTCTTGAGTTGTCCGTCGAGAGAGGAGGCGGATAAGGCGGTGAATGCTTGTCATAATAAGAGGACGCTGCCGGGGGTGAGCTCTCGGATCTGTTTGGTTTTGGATTTTGTTTCTGGATCTGGTCGATAGATCTGTTGGTTTCGTTGGATTTTGGTTTGATTTTTTCCTTTTTTGAAAAAATTCAACTCTTTATTTGAATCGATCTGATAAATTTGACCATTTATTGATGACATTGCGACTTTTCTAGATCAAATGCCAAGTAATTGCTTGAAAAGAGGAGGAATTTTGGTTAATTTAGTATAATGTGGTAAATCGATTTTTTCGATGCCGCAAAAGAAAGTAGCCTGCGTGCAATAGTCCTTACTCTCCATGCATGCTCAGAATAGTAATGCAAATTTCATTACAATTGTGGAAACTAACAGTCAAATTATCGAACAGAGAACCTTAGACTATTAAAAAAACTGAAGATAATGCACCAGGACAAAAGTATAAGTGTAAGTTGAGCTAGATTTACCACTTTAACTGATCAAACACTGCATGCATTGGAAGGGATATGAGTATCTAGTGCAAACTTCGGTTATTTCTCTGTATCCGTTTGCTTGTATTGATGTATAATGTTCATAGTATGTGCAATTCCTGAAAATGAAGATTGTTAACAGATGTTAATATGGGTTTAAGTACCAGTTATCCAAAAATGTAGGTAAAGGAAAAAGCACGGATGCAACAATGTGTGTTCAGAATGCATGCAGAGATTGATTGTGCGGAATGATATTGTGAAAACTATTGTCATAGACTCATATGCTTGCTAGTCTTGTGAGTTATGAATTTGGCAGCCTAAATAGTAGGGTTATCCTCTCTTCCTAAGAAATATATGTTAAGTTAAATCAAGTGATTGGAGAGAATGGAGGAAAACATTGTCTGATTAGGTCATACCCACTCTAGTAATTGTAATGATAGGGTACTAAGACGTGAAGAAGCTAACCAAAATTTCTCCAAAGATAAGTGGAAGGGAAGCAAGTGCAACGCTTGCACTCTTCGAAAGAGAGAGTATATCCAAGGAAATGCCCTGACTGTACTTTTGAGTAAAAAGGAAAATACATAAATGGGGTGCATAGGAATTAAGTCTCTCGACAGAGTAATTGTTGGTGGTTAATATATTTGGCAAACACACACGTACATATATAACGTGATCTTTAAATCTGTAAGTAAAATTTTCTAAGCCAGTTTGGTAATGATTTATGGTCGGCCTGTGTTTACCGTCTCCTAGTGCTTCCACTTTAGTTTTAATTTTTTTCCTTTTTGTTCTATTGAAGATGGAACAATTTATTAAGTGAATCAAGTTTCCTTTTGTGCATGAATTGATGAGAATATGTTAGTATAAAATAATGATCACGAATACAAGTTTCCTCTTATATAAAAGAAAGTAAAAATTGCAAGTGTTGGATGGTTTGTTGGGCCCCAATAACTGGAATAAGAGGTATCCTTCCTTGTTTTCTCTTTTGGATTATATCTATATGTTCTCTACTCTTTATTGTACGTTCTATATATCCTCATGAGCTAAGATGATGACTTGATATAATTAGACCTGTGCACATGTGAAAGTTATCGTTAATTGAAGCTGTCTACTCTGTCTTATTCAGGCTTCTAGTCCATTACAAGTGAAATATGCAGATGGCGAGTTGGAAAGATTAGGTTTGATACTTCTCTTATGAATTAGAACTCCTCTGTTGATTTTTTTTTAATGATACACCCAGTGCTTTAGTACCTTTTTCTGATTTTGCCCCCCTAGCTGGTACACAATTCTCTTACATAATTCTCTTCTGTAGAATGTAAATAGTTTTGGTCTGAGTTGATTAGATATATTGGCTTGTGTACAGAACACAAGCTTTTCATTGGTATGCTTCCAAAGAATGTATCTGAGGAAGAAGTTTCTGCTTTGTTTTCAAAGTATGGTAATATTAAAGACCTACAGATTTTGAGAGGGTCTCAACAAACAAGCAAAGGTAAAGTTGGCTCTTAAACATGTGGATCCATCTAGTGCACCTTTCTTTTTATTTGCTTTATTTTCCAATATGTTTATGTATTGCCTTTTATTTAATGTAGCAGGTTGTGCTTTTCTGAAGTCTGAGACTAAAGAACAAGCTCTTGCTGCCTTGGAGGCTATGAACGGAAACATAGAATGGAGGTCTGTCTTTGTACAAATTATCTTCTTGAATTCATTCTCTTTAGTAATGCAGTAGCAGCTAACTTATAAATTTTAATATTTGTCCACCAAACACACCGCATAACGTAGGATACCAGCTCCTGGAATAGCTTATAGTGCAATTATGGTTAGTTAGCGTCTGGGCTTCACCTATGATTAGTGAACTCTCAACTTAGGTCTACCCGTTATGGTGACAACTTAAGAGGAGTTTGTTGAAGGGAGAATGTTAGAGGTTGCAGCAAATTCTGGGTCATAGACTAAGACCACAAGTAACTCAAGTAACTTAGATGCTGAAGAGTGTATCCGTATGGAGAACTTGATTCAAGCCATGATTACACTGAGATTTTGCAAAGCGATGTTACACTGAGACTATGCAAATGAAGACATCAAAACTGTAGTAAAAGTCATATGGTGAACACGATCCTTAGAAAAATCTAAGAGCCACCATGTTAGGTGATACTGAACTGTTTTAAAATCATAACACTGCTTAAGGTAGGTGGATTAAACCAAAACAAGAATTGTAATGAATAACTGGAAATACAAATAAAAATTATGGGTATGTTGATTAACTTGGAATGCAGTTGACTCGTGTTTGGTTTGGATATATATAAAATCTGACCGGAACATGATATGGTCATGCATGTAAATTCCAATGCATATCCTAAGCACAATAAGCTCTGAAAGTGATTCACACTTGATAAGGTGATTGGATTCAACTTCAGGTTCCAGTGATTATTCTTTTTTTGTTGAATTCTAAAAAACAAGAGAAGCATAATTAAAGCATCCCAGATACTAACTAGTCAGAACCTTCTTTCAAGTAGGGTAGGACTCTGACTTTACTGCAAAACATGCAAAGGGTTTAAGTATGGCTTGAATAAATCCATATAAAAGTTGACCGAAAAATTCTAGGACACGTTGGACAACTTATCAACTTAAGCTTTTTGTCAGGTTGAGTTCTAGGCTTTTAGACTATATGAACTTCTGGAATGTGATAACTCCCCTAGAGGTTCAATTACTCACTAATAAGTGTTATCAGGACTTGATTGTGGTCTAATGATAGTGGGTAGTCCAGTGGGAGAAGGGGCGGCGTGAGGGTCACATGCGATGGAAGCCTCAAATTATCGGATTATGGATGATGCCACATGCGATTCTTGCAAAAGATTATTCCCTGGAGGCAAATCAACTATGCTCACAAAAGGGGGGAGTTATTGCCACTGTATTGACTCACTTAGGCCCTGTTTGACAAGAGAGATTAAGTTGTAGGTGTTATGAGTTTTTTTGGAAGAGTCAGTGCTCTCGCAATTTATGTTCTTTCTGGTTGTTTGGATCCCAATATGTTGGTGTAGGATTGGCAATTTTGGGAAGGATTTGTGTGTTATTAATGGGCATATATAATTTCACTGTGGAATAGGAGTTACGTGTGCCAAAAATAAAAAAAAATAAAAATAAAAATAAAAAATATAAACAAGTGGTTTTACCTCTGTAAGATAGCACCCAAGTAATGGTTATTCTCAACTCCAATCGTTTTGAATTGGAAAGAAGTAAGGAGAGTGACCCTAACTTTTTCTAACTCTTCTTGCTAAACAAACCCTTTGCTCACTGCTATAAAAGTCACCCTGCTGCAGGCAATTTCTACTACAGGTTCAAATCAGTGGGGTTCACCCAACCCATTGACCTATCCAACTTTTTACTTTTTCTGGTCAATTTGGGCATCAGGACCCAGCTTGATTCTTATATGTTTATTAACTGGGGTCATAGTAACATATAAGGCATTAATATAAATTGTATATTGGAAATACATATTATGGGTAATGACATCTAATTTCTGAGATACAAAAATCGAGATTGACTTTTATAACTTGCACAGGTTATTAAAATCTGCAATTATGCTTTCTCTATGTTCATGTGGTTCTGAATGTCCATTTGCAAGTGTCTAAGAAAAAGAGCCCACACAATTGAATGTTTTCTTCACATGATTTATTTATACTAATGCGTAAAGAAAATCAATGGAGAATTTTAGGTTTAAAGAGTTAAATGCACACTCTCTATAAAAAGATGAAATTATCTTCAAATATATTTATTGATGCAAAAATAAAATGTTTGTATAGCACGCATTTCCACGTGTCAAAGTTCTAGTAATATAGTAAAAGTCTCTACTAGTTTTGATAGTAAAGAGAATTCATCCATGTCGTCCCTTGGATGCCTAAAAGAATTATGATGACTCAAGACATTGATTACATTTACACAACAATGATTTTTTGTAAATTAAATATTTTCATTAATCGCACCTAACATTACTCAAGTATTGTCACTTACATGTGCGGATTGAAGGTGTGGGGGCAGTGGGGGCAATTGCCACCACTGACCTCCTATGATTAATATTTAAATATTAGGCTCTTATTTTCAAATTGCTCTCTCAATATTTGATTCTATTGATCCCTAAGCCCAAGGGTTTTGAAAATAAATGCCTAAATGGACCGAACTCAAAACCATTTACCAAAATGCTTTACCCAATACCTAAACTCTCATCAATGATCGATTCCCCTAAATTCTGAAATGAAAATCCCTGCGGCCTTCTACAATCATGAGAGAAGTCTACTTGCGAATTGTGAGGTATGTGGAGGGAACAATTGTGAAGAATTTTAATAAGGAACTTTTATTGCCTCTATTTTATTTCTACTCAACACATTCTCAGATCAAGGCCATTAATATTAGGTTTTTCCGAAGTCTTCCAAATCCATCATACTTCGAGATTAGTCATCTTTATCTTCATTTTTAAAAATTAGTCCCCCCAAATACGTTAAGTATTTGAAATTAATCCCTCAAATCTTTCAACATCGTACTAACTAGAGGGACTAATATAAGAACACTCGAGATTTGGGAGATTAATTTCAACGTATGAAGATTTAGGGGACGAATTTCAAAATATGAAGACTCTGCAATTTTAAAATATGTAAGATTTGGGGGACTAATATTGTCCTAATATTTAGCTTAAAATATCATATACTACGTACGCTTGTGAGCTTTAAACTTGCCCCCAGTTACCAAAGTTTCTAGATCTGCCCCTGGTCACTTAGACTCCTAAACTCTAGAGTGTGTCAAGTGTGATGTGTGAATGAAGGTATGATTAAGAAGGATTATTTGCAACTTACCCCCTTTTTGCTTTTTATAGAATTCGAGTTTCATGCAAAAGCCTAAAAGACTTCAGAAACTACAAAGATATTTAAACCTCTCACTGAAATTTATGAATGTCAGTTTTATTTGCAGAAAAGGCCAACGTATAAAGCAAACCGCAACGACCGTCTCGTCCACGTGGGACCTCCCTCGTCTCCCTCCCCATAACGCTCCGAGGGCATTTCGGTCATTTCCAAACTCCTACCTTCCAAAAAATATATTTTAATCAATTAATTATACAAACTCCAACTCAGTCTCTTCTCCTCCTCACTTGAAAAAAAAAACTATAAACAATAAAAAAGAACTCCTCAAAGCGATCGATCTTTACCACGAAGAAGACTTTGAGGAGAGAGAAACGAGGGGTAGAGAGAAACAATGGCGGAGGGAGGCGAGAAGGCGCCGGCGCCGGCGCCGGCAATGGCGGACGGCGGCGAGAGCGTGAAGCTGTTCGTCGGCCAGATCCCGAAGCACATGACGGAGTCTCAGCTTCTCGCGATGTTCAAGGAGTTCGCGATCGTTGACGAGGTCAACATCATCAAGGACAAGGCCACCAAGGCCTCGAGAGGTTCGCTCTGTCTTCAATTTCCCTTGTTTCTTCGGCTTTGGGACTGGATCTTGGAAATTTGAGAATGTGTCTGTGATTTAAACCCTAGGTTGCTGCTTCTTGAGTTGTCCGTCGAGAGAGGAGGCGGATAAGGCGGTGAATGCTTGTCATAATAAGAGGACGCTGCCGGGGGTGAGTTCTCGGATCTGTTTGGTTTTGGATTTTGTTTCTGGATCTGGTCGATAGATCTGTTGGTTTCGTTGGATTTTGGTTTGATTTTTTTCTTTTTTGAAAAAATTCAACTCTTTATTTGAATCGATCTGATAAATTTGACCATTTATTGATGACATTGCGACTTTTCTAGATCAAATGCCAAGTAATTGCTTGAAAAGAGGAGGAATTTTGGTTAATTTAGTATAATGTGGTAAATCGATTTTTCGATGCCGCAAAGAAAGTAGCCTGCGTGCAATAGTCCTTATTCTCCATGCATGCTCAGAATAGTAATGCAAATTTCATTACAATTGTGGAAACTAACAGTCAAATTATCGAACAGAGAACCTTAGACTATTAAAAACTGAAGATAATGCACCAGGACAAAAGTATAAGTGTAAGTTGAGCTAGATTTACCACTTTAACTGATCAAACACTGCATGCATTGGAAGGGATATGAGTATCTAGTGCAAACTTCGGTTATTTCTCTGTATCCGTTTGCTTGTATAGATGTATAATGTTCATAGTATGTGCAATTCCTGAAAATGAAGATTGTTAACAGATGTTAATATGGGTTTAAGTACCAGTTATCCAAAAATGTAGGTAAAGGAAAAAGCACGGATGCAACAATGTGTGTTCAGAATGCATGCAGAGATTGATTGTGCGGAATGATATTGTGAAAACTATTGTCATAGACTCATATGCTTGCTAGTCTTGTGAGTTATGAATTTGGCAGCCTAAATAGTAGGGTTATCCTCTCTTCCTAAGAAATATATGTTAAGTTAAATCAAGTGATTGGAGAGAATGGAGGAAAACATTGTCTGATTAGGTCATACCCACTCTAGTAATTGTAATGATAGGGTACTAAGACGTGAAGAAGCTAACCAAAATTTCTCCAAAGATAAGTGGAAGGGAAGCAAGTGCAACGCTTGCACTCTTCGAAAGAGAGAGTATATCCAAGGAAATGCCCTGACTGTACTTTTGAGTAAAAAGGAAAATACATAAATGGGGTGCATAGGAATTAAGTCTCTCGACAGAGTAATTGTTGGTGGTTAATATATTTGGCAAACACACACGTACATATATAACGTGATCTTTAAATCTGTAAGTAAAATTTTCTAAGCCAGTTTGGTAATGATTTATGGTCGGCCTGTGTTTACCGTCTCCTAGTGCTTCCACTTTAGTTTTAATTTTTTTCCTTTTTGTTCTATTGAAGATGGAACAATTTATTAAGTGAATCAAGTTTCCTTTTGTGCATGAATTGATGAGAATATGTTAGTATAAAATAATGATCACGAATACAAGTTTCCTCTTATATAAAAGAAAGTAAAATTGCAAGTGTTGGATGGTTTGTTGGGCCCCAATAACTGGAATAAGAGGTATCCTTCCTTGTTTTCTCTTTTGGATTATATCTATATGTTCTCTACTCTTTATTGTACGTTCTATATATCCTCATGAGCTAAGATGATGACTTGATATAATTAGACCTGTGCACATGTGAAAGTTATCGTTAATTGAAGCTGTCTACTCTGTCTTATTCAGGCTTCTAGTCCATTACAAGTGAAATATGCAGATGGCGAGTTGGAAAGATTAGGTTTGATACTTCTCTTATGAATTAGAACTCCTCTGTTGATTTTTTTTTAATGATACACCCAGTGCTTTAGTACCTTTTTCTGATTTTGCCCCCCTAGCTGGTACACAATTCTCTTACATAATTCTCTTCTGTAGAATGTAAATAGTTTTTGGTCTGAGTTGATTAGATATATTGGCTTGTGTACAGAACACAAGCTTTTCATTGGTATGCTTCCAAAGAATGTATCTGAGGAAGAAGTTTCTGCTTTGTTTTCAAAGTATGGTAATATTAAAGACCTACAGATTTTGAGAGGGTCTCAACAAACAAGCAAAGGTAAAGTTGGCTCTTAAACATGTGGATCCATCTAGTGCGCACCTTTCTTTTTTATTTGCTTTATTTTCCAATATGTTTATGTATTGCCTTTTATTTAATGTAGCAGGTTGTGCTTTTCTGAAGTACGAGACTAAAGAACAAGCTCTTGCTGCCTTGGAGGCTATGAACGGGAAACATAGAATGGAGGTCTGTCTTTGTACAAATTATCTTCTTGAATTCATTCTCTTTAGTAATGCGAGTAGCAGCTAACTTATAAATTTTAATATTTGTCCACCAAACACACCGCATAACGTAGGATACCAGCTCCTGGAATAGCTTATAGTGCAATTATGGTTAGTTAGCGTCTGGGCTTCACCTATGATTAGTGAACTCTCAACTTAGGTCTACCCGTTATGGTGACAACTTAAGAGGAGTTTGTTGAAGGGAGAATGTTAGAGGTTGCAGCAAATTCTGGGTCATAGACTAAGACCACAAGTAACTCAAGTAACTTAGATGCTGAAGAGTGTATCCGTATGGAGAACTTGATTCAAGCCATGATTACACTGAGATTTTGCAAAGCGATGTTACACTGAGACTATGCAAATGAAGACATCAAAAACTGTAGTAAAAAGTCATATGGTGAACACGATCCTTAGAAAATCTAAGAGCCACCATGTTAGGTGATACTGAACTGTTTTAAAATCATAACACTGCTTAAGGTAGGTGGATTAAACCAAAACAAGAATTGTAATGAATAACTGGAAATACAAATAAAAATTATGGGTATGTTGATTAACTTGGAATGCAGTTGACTCGTGTTTGGTTTGGATATATATAAAATCTGACCGGAACATGATATGGTCATGCATGTAAATTCCAATGCATATCCTAAGCACAATAAGCTCTGAAAGTGATTCACACTTGATAAGGTGATTGGATTCAACTTCAGGTTCCAGTGATTATTCTTTTTTTGTTGAATTCTAAAAAACAAGAGAAGCATAATTAAAGCATCCCAGATACTAACTAGTCAGAACCTTCTTTCAAGTAGGGTAGGACTCTGACTTTACTGCAAAACATGCAAAGGGTTTAAGTATGGCTTGAATAAATCCATATAAAAGTTGACCGAAAAATTCTAGGACACGTTGGACAACTTATCAACTTAAGCTTTTTGTCAGGTTGAGTTCTAGGCTTTTAGACTATATGAACTTCTGGAATGTGATAACTCCCCTAGAGGTTCAATTACTCACTAATAAGTGTTATCAGGACTTGATTGTGGTCTAATGATAGTGGGTAGTCCAGTGGGAGAAGGGGCCGACGTGAGGGTCACATGCGATGGAAGCCTCAAATTATCGGATTATGGATGATGCCACATGCGATTCTTGCAAAAGATTATTCCCTGGAGGCAAATCAACTATGCTCACAAAAGGGGGGAGTTATTGCCACTGTATTGACTCACTTAGGCCCTGTTTGACAAGAGAGATTAAGTTGTAGGTGTTATGAGTTTTTTTGGAAGAGTCAGTGCTCTCGCAATTTATGTTCTTTCTGGTTGTTTGGATCCCAATATGTTGGTGTAGGATTGGCAATTTTGGGAAGGATTTGTGTGTTATTAATGGGCATATATAATTTCACTGTGGAATAGGAGTTACGTGTGCCAAAAAATAAAAATAAAAAATAAAAAATAAAAAAATATAAACAAGTGGTTTTACCTCTGTAAGATAGCACCCAAGTAATGGTTATTCTCAACTCCAATCGTTTTTGAATTGGAAAGAAGTAAGGAGAGTGACCCTAACTTTTTTCTAACTCTTCTTGCTAAACAAACCCTTTGCTCACTGCGTTATAAAAGTCACCCTGCTGCAGGCAATTTCTACTACAGGTTCAAATCAGTGGGGTTCACCCAACCCATTGACCTATCCAACTTTTTACTTTTTCTGGTCGAATTTGGGCATCAGGACCCAGCTTGATTCTTATATGTTTATTAACTGGGGTCATAGTAACATATAAGGCATTAATATAAATTGTATATTGGAAATACATATTATGGGTAATGACATCTAATTTCTGAGATACAAAAATCGAGATTGACTTTTATAACTTGCACAGGTTATTAAAATCTGCAATTATGCTTTCTCTATGTTCATGTGGTTCTGAATGTCCATTTGCAAGTGTCTAAGTAGAGGAGGCTTATGATTCACACGCTCAAACTCCAAAGCCAAGATTTCACCAATTTCCTTCAGAACATCAGACAAAATAAAAAAAATCTTGTATTTATGACTTTAAACAACAAGCATATGACTAGATATCTACATATTGTTTAAATTGAACAATGTAATTGGTGCCAGTTTGAGCTTCAGTAAGCTGTGTATCTGCAACTAGTCCATTTTCTCCACTTTCATTAGTAAAATATCTTGGACAGTGTATGCTTGCTGTATAGAGAGTGGGATTATCCACCTGCTATTGTTGCTTAGCTAGCACATGATGCATATCATATTCTAACATTTACATCATGCTCTTATTGTTCACAATGCTGATATTTCAACATGCACTGGAAATTCTACTAGGTCTCCGGTTCTGTTTGAGTTAAAATCATGGTACATATTGTGTTTAGTTAATTTACTAATTCCAGTCTACGTTTCAGGGATCAAGTGTACCTTTGGTTGTCAAGTGGGCTGATACCGAGAAAGAAAGGCAAGCTCGAAGAGCTCAAAAACTCAATCTCATGCCTCTAATGCACACATCAGCAACCTTCATTGTTTGGTGCATTGCCAATGGGATATATGCCTCCATACAATGGATTTGGTTATCAGGTCTAATTTCACAAGTTTATTATTATTATTATAGTTTAGAATGTAATGAGATAATTGAGATAATGTTTCCTTGAGTATTTGTTTGGTGATCTTGTTAGTTATTGATGATAGTCTGCTAGTTGCTTGCTTGTAGAGATTTAGATATTTCATCCAATACTTAACACATGTTTTAACTTGTTCTAGGACTTTGAAGGATTTGTGTGTTATTAATGGGCATATATAATTTCACTGTGGAATAGGAGTTACGTGTGCCAAAAATAAAAATAAAAAATATAAACAAGTGGTTTTACCTCTGTAAGATAGCACCCAAGTAATGGTTATTCTCAACTCCAATCGCTTTTGAATTGGAAAGAAGTAAGGAGAGTGACCCTAACTTTTTTCTAACTCTTCTTGCTAAACAAACCCTTTGCTCACTGCGTTATAAAAGTCACCCTGCTGCAGGCAATTTCTACTACAGGTTCAAATCAGTGGGGTTCACCCAACCCATTGACCTATCCAACTTTTTACTTTTTCTGGTCGAATTTGGGCATCAGGACCCAGCTTGATTCTTATATGTTTATTAACTGGGGTCATAGTAACATATAAGGCATTAATATAAATTGTATATTGGAAATACATATTATGGGTAATGACATCTAATTTCTGAGATACAAAAATCGAGATTGACTTTTATAACTTGCACAGGTTATTAAAATCTGCAATTATGCTTTCTCTATGTTCATGTGGTTCTGAATGTCCATTTGCAAGTGTCTAAGTAGAGGAGGCTTATGATTCACACGCTCAAACTCCAAAGCCAAGATTTCACCAATTTCCTTCAGAACATCAGACAAAATAAAAAAAAATAAAAAATATAAACAAGTGGTTTTACCTCTGTAAGATAGCACCCAAGTAATGGTTATTCTCAACTCCAATCGCTTTTGAATTGGAAAGAAGTAAGGAGAGTGACCCTAACTTTTTTCTAACTCTTCTTGCTAAACAAACCCTTTGCTCACTGCGTTATAAAAGTCACCCTGCTGCAGGCAATTTCTACTACAGGTTCAAATCAGTGGGGTTCACCCAACCCATTGACCTATCCAACTTTTTACTTTTTCTGGTCGAATTTGGGCATCAGGACCCAGCTTGATTCTTATATGTTTATTAACTGGGGTCATAGTAACATATAAGGCATTAATATAAATTGTATATTGGAAATACATATTATGGGTAATGACATCTAATTTCTGAGATACAAAAATCGAGATTGACTTTTATAACTTGCACAGGTTATTAAAATCTGCAATTATGCTTTCTCTATGTTCATGTGGTTCTGAATGTCCATTTGCAAGTGTCTAAGTAGAGGAGGCTTATGATTCACACGTTCAAACTCCAAAGCCAAGATTTCACCAATTTCCTTCAGAACATCAGACAAAATAAAAAAAATCTTGTATTTATGACTTTAAACAACAAGCATATGACTAGATATCTACATATTGTTTAAATTGAACAATGTAATTGGTGCCAGTTTGAGCTTCAGTAAGCTGTGTATCTGCAACTAGTCCATTTTTCTCCACTTTCATTAGTAAAATATCTTGGACAGTGTATGCTTGCTGTATAGAGAGTGGGATTATCCACCTGCTATTGTTGCTTAGCTAGCACATGATGCATATCATATTCTAACATTTACATCATGCTCTTATTGTTCACAATGCTGATATTTCAACATGCACTGGAAATTCTACTAGGTCTCCGGTTCTGTTTGAGTTAAAATCATGGTACATATTGTGTTTAGTTAATTTACTAATTCCAGTCTACGTTTCAGGGATCAAGTGTACCTTTGGTTGTCAAGTGGGCTGATACCGAGAAAGAAAGGCAAGCTCGAAGAGCTCAAAAAACTCAATCTCATGCCTCTAATGCGACACATCAGCAACCTTCATTGTTTGGTGCATTGCCAATGGGATATATGCCTCCATACAATGGATTTGGTTATCAGGTCTAATTTCACAAGTTTATTATTATTATTATAGTTTAGAATGTAATGAGATAATTGAGATAATGTTTCCTTGAGTATTTGTTTGGTGATCTTGTTAGTTATTGATGATAGTCTGCTAGTTGCTTGCTTGTAGAGATTTAGATATTTCATCCAATACTTAACACATGTTTTAACTTGTTCTAGGACTTTGAAGGTTTTGTTTGTAAAAATAGCTGCATCAGTCCTAATTGAGTTCTTTTATATACTGCTTATTTGTTACTGACGAGTTCTAGATATATGCAACTTCAGACCAAGTTTTATCTTCTGCTCATTTTAACAGTTACAGTTTTCATCTTGATAGTTCGTTAGTTTTCTACCTGCTGTCTCTAATTGTTTCTTCCACAGAATGAAAAATAAAACCATTACTTTCTGTCTGCTGGTAGGCCTCTGGAACTTATGGACTTATGCAGTACCCTTTAAGTCCAATGCAAAATCAAGCTTCTCATAATATGATTTCACCAGTCAACCAAGGAAACACATTGCGAGGGGTTAGTCCTGAAGCATCACCAGGTGCGGTGCCTAGAAATTTTGCTGCATTGCAGTCTGCTGGCTATGTAGGTTCAGGATATACTGGTGTTCCAGGGCTTCAGTATCCCCTAGCATACCATGGGAATATGATGAGTCAGAGGCCATTAGGAAATTCCCATGGCTTAGTTCACCCTGTAAATGTGACTAATAATGCATCAACTTCGTCAGGAAACCTTACAAGTTCTGGGAGTCAGACGGAAGGTTCACAGATATTCTTTGCTTGTCATTCTGCATCTCTCTTTCAGCTAATGTTCTGATTACTATATCCAAATGACTGGCAAATTCTTGTTTTATAGGGCCCCCTGGAGCTAATCTATTTATATATCATATCCCTCAAGAATTTGGCGACCAAGAGCTATCAACTGCTTTTCAGGGATTTGGCAGGGTATTAAGCGCTAAAGTTTTCATTGACAAAGCAACCGGCGTCAGTAAATGCTTTGGTAAGTAAGGTATGCATATACTTTTATTGCAAGAAATTTCCTTTAGGCTCACTTATTACCTTCTTTTTTCAGGTTTCGTAAGCTATGATTCACCTGCAGCTGCCCAGGCTGCCATCAATGTGATGAATGGTTTCCAATTAGGTGGTAAGAAGCTGAAAGTGCAACTGAAAAGAGATAATAAACAGAATAAATCTTATTGACAGCACCATCCGATCTCAATACTTTAAGGCACAGGCTACAAGTGCTAGCTGTATATTTCCTCGTCCTATCGTGTCACAAAGGTGGGAACTGGATGCGACATTATCATATTCAAATTCTTGAAATTTGTTACAATTAATGTAATCTATTCCAGCTTCTTGTAATTTATGTATCATGAAAATCCATTAGACATCATCATTAAATTCATTCGATTGTTCTCTCTAAATCATACCAATGGTTCCTTTGGCTGGCGTCTTCTCTGGTATTTCCAGTGATATCAGTCAAACTTGTTTGAGTGCGGTTTACTAGCTAATTGTCTGAATGTGGAAATATATTTGTGATAAGTTTGGCGTCCATGTATTTGTCTTCTCACTTTTTGTTCACCAAGCTGTATTTGTTAACATTCTCTGTCCGTTATCACTTTGTTCCTACCTTCTTCTATTGCTCTGCCTAGTTCTTGTATATGTGCTTTTCCTACAATTCAAAGCTGTTACTGTTCAAGCATTATCCTGTTGGGGGTTTTTGGAAGTCGAACATCTATGGGAGTACTGTGTTCATCCTATTGTCTCTGTTGCGGGAGCATTTACATGTGCAGTGGCAATTCAGGTATTCGTATCTATTGTCCATGTTGTGATTCTTTATGTGGTCTTCTTTCTCATTAAAGAAGTTATCCCATTAGATCTGGTATAACAGTTGAAGGGATACTTTCTTATAGTAGCCACATTTGTTACAGAAATTTGTTGAATGTTCAGTTGTATGCTTCTGAACGTAGGCATCATAATCGTTCTTTGTGAATGGTCATGCAGCTTCTTTTCAATCTTGTATTTATTAATGGTCATGTAGGCTTGTAGATGCTGTTTATGAGTGACATCTTTAGTTTTATTTGCAGGAAGATCCTATTCCTTTTTCTCATGGTTGTTCGAGGGGAAAATTCAGCTAGATCGGTTACCTCTTTATCTCAGAATACATTCTTTGCAGCAATTTTTACTTAGGATCCAGCTATACTTACATGATATATTCCCAGGCGCTTTATCTATTTTAGTAATCTGTATCTTGAAAAATATCCTTTCCATGATATATTTCCCAGGTACCTCATCTATTTTACTAAGGTCTCGCAATCATGACTGTGAGTGCTGTTATGAGTGAAAGTTGTCTTTATTCCTAGAAGAACTTAGAGAGCATGAACAGGTAACTAATATTAAGTACATGCATTGACGTACGTGTATACCTACATTCATAAGTGATGCATATTTGTTCTTAATGTGGAAATGGCGCTTTGTTCAATCTCCAAAGTCAATGATCAAGAGGTACGCATTCTGAAAAGTCTCATAGGTTCATTTCTATTTCATAATTTAGGGGACATGAATAAAGCTTTCAGTTTTACTTGCAGGAACCTCTATGCGACTTCTCTCTTGGTTAATTAGCAGAGAATTAATATTGTTTTCGGGAGGGAAGCTTTAATCGGTTAAGGAACAACACCTCATGCTTATTAAAAAATGAGCACACCAATTTTATTAACATCCAGCTGCACTGGTGGCAGAGGTTTGCCAGGTATTCTAATGCTTTGCATATCAACAAATGTATTTTAGTTAGGTTTCGCTTTAATACCCTAATGTTTCCATTTTTGAATTTGTTACCCTGAGATTAAATTTGGCAAAAGATACCCTAAAGTTTCACCAACTTACCACCCTAATATCTTCTGTCATATGGCTGTTGTTAGTTTCTATTAGAAATAGATCACGGACTATTACATGTCCCTTTTTGGACACGTTTAACCCTAATTTGAGAAGAATACCGCTAAAGCCCCTTCTTCTTCCATCTATTTAAGAGAGAACTTATGCACACCTTACTTTTCTGGGTACTAAAGCAAAAAATGGATATATCTTTTGGCTTTAAAGTCAAATAACATTTTCAGTATTATTCTGCAGTCTGCACTGTCACCTGAAATTATCTTTAGTCCTAAGAGAAAACTTACTGAGAATGAGCGCAGCGCTCTTATTAAGAAAGAAGATAAGAAACATCATAATACATAAATACCAATTTTACATATCTGTGAGCATGTGAAAGTATGTATCCTATTCTAAAATGTTGTTTCCCATGTCAGTTGACCCATTAATTTTTACCATTGGGTGCCATGAAATGAAGGTGCCTGCTTCTGAGGTTTTGCAAATGAACTATGTAGTGTCATTTATTTATTAATATATTCTTCCACCAATTGCTTAAATTTTATAAATAGGTTAAAATGCCACATTATGTGTGGATCATGAAGCCTTTCTATTTTAAAAGAGCCATGAGGTCCGGCATATTAAATGCTTCATGGAGCCTATCAGTTTCCAATACAATAAAGTTCTTTTTCAATGGACACCCTTCTGTCAAGTTTTTATTAAATGTTTAAAATATCATGTTTAGTTTTCGATCTCCTGCATTGGCACATCCCCAAAATTTAGTTTATTAAATTTTCTTTTCCTCTATTCTCTCTTGAACTCTGGTAAAATAATTAGTAACCCACCTAGCTTCATCTTCGAATGAAACTTGAATCCATTTTAATGGTGAATTTTGAGTTCAATATTAACAAGTCCTTTATCCTATTTATATCTAGTAGAAAATAAACATATGTTAGAAACTGTATCTACTTCATTTGTACCCTTGTATGACTCTCTAATCCAAATCAGGGTAAAGCTTTAATTATTTATTTCTTTTTTCTGAAGGAAAAATAAATAAAACCCAAATCACAAACTGAATTGATAAGAGGTAATAGAGTAACTTTCTTTGATTTAGGACTAGCAGACAAACTCCTTATTCATATCTATGTCTACTAAATGAAAACAAAGACAAGTGTGGAAGCATCAGTGTTTACTTGTTTCTGATCGTTTTGCACCCATTATTGATATGCTGCTTTAGTCATTAAATTTCTTTGTTATCACAAGGAAACATGAAGCCTTAAGCAACTATAATTAATTAAGAATGAGGAACATATAGCTCGCTTCTGTATAGGATTTGCAATTTCTAAGGTCCAGCGACAAAGAAACTTATGGTAAACAAGAAAACACCATCACACAGTTTTACAATAAGTCAAATCTCTAATATAACTGTTCAGCCTTCAAGTTTAGGTTTAAGGCGGGAAACATTAGTAGTATCTAATAATGGAGCACTTATTTTCTAGTGTCAGCAATCACCAGTTACCGAGCATGTAAGACATTAAGAATACTTTTTGGTCTAGACGCTTACTTTGACATGAGAAAATTTTTGATTAGACTATTTATTTTTCATGGCTTTTCATGCTTACATTAAAAAAAATAAACATTGTTTGTTTATTAGAGGTTGATACTATAAGTTCCCTCTAGTGACGTATGTAAGGTGATTGTTTATATAATGTGCATCTGAATTCTGATGTCATTTGAGTCTCTGTAGCTGGAATATATGTGATGGGGAGCGGTGCGAGGGCTCCAATCCGAAAGTAGATGGCTCCCGAATGTGTTGTCTTCGACGCCAACCCGGATCCGATGGGAAATCACGAGATTCTTGATACTGTGAATTTTGGTGGGTGCTCGAATCTGAACGGGATCTGAAAGGGGGAGACGGTAGATTTTTCAGTCGTCGATAACTTTTCAGAGCCGTGTTGTAAGAACTTGGCGGCGAGGGATCATAACTCATTAAGGGACGATCGGAGGAGATTCGGCGACGGCGATACTCAAGAGGGGGTCATCATTGCGGTACACAATCGGATTTGAAGGATTGTGGCATCATCGGAGGTGAATAGTGTCGGATCTCGAGGCTGCGGTGGATACTGTTCATCCTTGGACAATAACTTTTTTTTTTGGGCTTGTGGTTGAGATCGGATGGCTAGGATTGAAAGTTGAGAAATTTTAGATAAATAGTTTGGCCTCACACGTAGGGGCTTCATACCCAAGGGCTTCACACCCCAATAAAAAGCAAATCACATGCCAAAGAACACTTCACATGCTCAAGAGAGAATTCTCAAACTCAATTTTTTTAGTCATCAATGTCTATTCCTCATGGAGGATACATTTCTTATTTACAGGAAAAGAAAGCAACTAAACACTTAAGGAAGTAAATAAAAATCCTAATCAAATCAAAACCTAACAAAACTAAAAGATGTAATCAAATAAAATCCTAACTAAAATATAAAAGATTTCAAAATCAAATCCTAAAGAAATCCTAACTAAAAAAGATTAAATGGAATCAAATCAAATATTACTAAAATTAAAATTATTCTAATAGATCTTAAAATCTTTTGATAGACGATCCATGATTGTCCGCATCAATATGTATAGCAGATATTATTGTCTTCGGTTTTGAAGCTTAGGTGGTTAGGTGTGTGATTTAGGTAATCTGGATCAAGTAGTTCTTACTAGTTCATAATGGAAGGTTCCATTGTGGATAACTTCGGTTCAGCTAATGTTATACATCAACAAATTTATTAGAGAAAGCCTGAGTGCCAACTTGCTCAAAATGCTGAACAGCCATTTTCCAGAGAGACTCCATTTTTCATATACCTGAGGTCATAACTGACAAACAATTTAATAGCTTAGTCGATTACTGGATGAAATGAGATTCTTTCATGGTTGCTCCTTTCAGTGTATTCGTATCCTAAATCAATAGTGCAACAACACATTTATTAATGGTGCAACCTATCTTTCTATTTTAAGCTGACGTATGTAAGGTGATTGTTTATATAATGTGCATCTGAATTCTGATGTCATTTGAGTCTCTGTAGCTGGAATATATGTGATGGGGAGCTGCGAGGCTCCAATCCGAAAGTAGATGGCTCTCGAATGTGTTGTCTTCGACGCCAACCCGATCCGATGGGAAATCACGAGATTCTTGATATCGTGAATTTTGGTGGGTGCTCAATCAACGGATCCGAAGGGGAGACGGTAGATTTTTCACCGTCGATAACTTTTCGTGAGCCGTGTTGTAAGAACTTGGCGAGGGATCATAACTCATTAAGGGACGATCGGAGGAGATTCGCGACGGCGATACTCAAGAGGGGTCATCATTGCGTACACAATCGATTTGAAGGATTGTGGCATCATCGGAGGTGAATAGTGTCGGATCTCGAGGTCTGCGGTGGATACTGCTCATCCTTGGACAATAACTTTTTTGGGCTTGTGGTTGAGATCGGATGGCTAGGATTGAAAGTTGAGAAATTTTAGATAAATAGTTTGGCCTCACACGTAGGGGCTTCATACCCAAGGGCTTCACACCCCAATAAAAAGCAAATCACATGCCAAAGAACACTTCACATGCTCAAGAGAGAATTCTCAAACTCAATTTTTTTAGTCATCAATGTCTATTCCTCATGGAGGATACATTTCTTATTTACAGGAAAAGAAAGCAACTAAACACTTAAGGAAGTAAATAAAAATCCTAATCAAATCAAAACCTAACAAAACTAAAAGATGTAATCAAATAAAATCCTAACTAAAATATAAAAGATTTCAAAATCAAATCCTAAAGAAATCCTAACTAAAAAAGATTAAATGGAATCAAATCAAATATTACTAAAATTAAAATTATTCTAATAGATCTTAAAATCTTTTGATAGACGATCCATGATTGTCCTGCATCAATATGTATAGCAGATATTATTGTCTTTCGGTTTTTGAAGCTTAGGTGGTTAGGTGTGTGATTTAGGTAATCTGGATCAAGTAGTTCTTACTAGTTCATAATGGAAGGTTCCATTGTGGATAACTTCGGTTCAGCTAATGTTATACATCAACAAATTTATTAGAGAAAGCCTGAGTGCCAACTTGCTCAAAATGCTGAACAGCCATTTTCCAGAGAGACTCCATTTTTCATATACCTGAGGTCATAACTGACAAACAATTTAATAGCTTAGTCGATTACTGGATGAAATGAGATTCTTTCATGGTTGCTCCTTTCAGTGTATTCGTATCCTAAATCAATAGTGCAACAACACATTTATTAATGGTGCAACCTATCTTTCTATTTTAAGCTGAATTATGTAATGAGGATGCACATTTAGTATGAAGAGCATGGTTTTGCCTATTGCATTGCTGCCACCCTGTTGGATGTGATTCGATCTAAGTGTAGATTGGGACCAAATGCACTTGAAGCTTATCACCATTATTGCTTCATATGGCACCCCAATAGGGAGAATATCTAGTAGTTTAGGTTCATTGCATTGATGATGCACAGAAGTTATCAACCTTGAGATCAATGCAAAAATCTCCAACTCCAGTGATACAAGGGTTGATATACCTTTGGTGCATCATTAATGTAGTGGATCGGGATCATTGAACACTTTCTCAATAGAATGTCAATCAATACCATTTAGCTATTGATTAACAGGAGACCAATTAGGTGTTGAATTTACATTCTTGTTTAAATGGTCGTGGAAGAAAGTTCATGTCTATTTCAAAATCAGAGGACAGAATTAAGAGGTGCATAAACCTACCTGATTAAGAGTCTGACTGGCACACAGGAGAACACGATAGAAGTTGAGAGAATATTACAGACTTACAGTTGGGGATTCTGATTGTAAATCTTGTCAGGTACACTCCTCTTCTAAGGGAAAACGTTATACAAACTTAGCTATAATTAGTCTTCAACATGCTTTTAAATTAGGGTTTTTGCTATATACCCTGTAAATCTATTCTATCTGCAGATTTATCTGCATTGATCTTGGTCACTACAATTTCATACTGGAAGGTTTCCATAGTGGATAACTTTCGGTTCAGCTAATGTTATACATCAACAAATTTATTAGAGAAAGCCTGAGTGCCAACTTGCTCAAAATGCTGAACAGCCATTTTCCAGAGAGACTCCATTTTTCATATACCTGAGGTCATAACTGACAAACAATTTAATAGCTTAGTCGATTACTGGATGAAATGAGATTCTTTCATGGTTGCTCCTTTCAGTGTATTCGTATCCTAAATCAATAGTGCAACAACACATTTATTAATGGTGCAACCTATCTTTCTATTTTAAGCTGAATTATGTAATGAGGATGCACATTTAGTATGAAGAGCATGGTTTTGCCTATTGCATTGCTGCCACCCTGTTGGATGTGATTCGATCTAAGTGTAGATTGGGACCAAATGCACTTGAAGCTTATCACCATTATTGCTTCATATGGCACCCCAATAGGGAGAATATCTAGTAGTTTAGGTTCATTGCATTGATGATGCACAGAAGTTATCAACCTTGAGATCAATGCAAAAATCTCCAACTCCAGTGATACAAGGGTTGATATACCTTTGGTGCATCATTAATGTAGTGGATCGGGATCATTGAACACTTTCTCAATAGAATGTCAATCAATACCATTTAGCTATTGATTAACAGGAGACCAATTAGGTGTTGAATTTACATTCTTGTTTAAATGGTCGTGGAAGAAAGTTCATGTCTATTTCAAAATCAGAGGACAGAATTAAGAGGTGCATAAACCTACCTGATTAAGAGTCTGACTGGCACACAGGAGAACACGATAGAAGTTGAGAGAATATTACAGACTTACAGTTGGGGATTCTGATTGTAAATCTTGTCAGGTACACTCCTCTTCTAAGGGAAAACGTTATACAAACTTAGCTATAATTAGTCTTCAACATGCTTTTAAATTAGGGTTTTTTTGCTATATACCCTGTAAATCTATTCTATCTGCAGATTTATCTGCATTGATCTTGGTCACTACAATTTCATACTGGAAGGTTTCCATAGTGGATAACTTTCGGTTCAGCTAATGTTGTATGGAAGCAAATTTACTAGGGAAATGCCGGAGCGCCAACATGCTCAAAATGCCAGTCAGCCAGAAATTCTGATTCCAGAGAGATACTCCATCTTTCATATACATGATAATAACTGACAAATTATCTAATAACTTAGGTGATTACTGAACAAAATCAGCTTCTTTCAGGGTCCTTATATCCTACAAGAATAGTGCAATACATTACTGGGGACATACTGATGGTGTTGCTACTTTTAGCTGAATAGTGCAGTGAGATTGACAATATAGTATCAAGGCGCTTGGTTTTGCCAATTGCGTTGCTGTGACACAATTGGAGGTGGTTCGATGTCAGTGCAGATTGGGACGAAATGCAGTTGAAGCTTGACACCATTACTGCTTCGTATGACTCCAGAATTGGGAGAAAGTATCCACTAATTCCGGTCCATTGCATTAATGATGCATCAAAGAGATATAAGATTTTAGATCAATGTGCAAATATCCAGCTCCAGTGATGTAAGTCCTGATATCCCTTTGGTGCACCATTAATGCAATGAACCGGCATTACTGTATACTTTCCCTGGAACAAACCATCAATCAATGACATTTAGCTATTGATTAGCATATTAATTGCGGGGGACTATTTGGGTGTTGAGATTACATTGTTGCTTATAAATCTCGAGTAAGAAAGTTCAAGTCTGTCAAAATGAGAGGACAGAATTAAGTGATTCATAAATCCTCCTAAATAAGAAGCTGACTAGTACTCAAGAAAGCATGATAGCCGTTGAGAGTGTTACTGCTAGGGAATTCTGACTGTAAATCCTGTCAGGTACTAATTCTCTTCTGACTATGGGGAAGATGTAATCAGAATTTGGCCATTGTTAGTATTCAACTTGCTTTTGATTGGGAAAAGGGAAAGGTTTAAATTCTCTGGCTGACATGTTTAGAATTTATCCTCTGTACGAACAGAAAAATGTCTTCAGGTTAAATGTTCGGACGCAAGTTTTGGAGTCAAAATAGCTTTACTTTACTAGTGCTCCGTTGAGTTTTAGAGGTCCATGGAAATGGAGTGAGCTTATCTGTTGCATCCATATTTATTCAAAAAGATTAATCCTTGTGTTGAGCAATGAGTTCAAACTTATTTTAATCATATAGCTATCTGATATTCTAATTGTTCTTTCAACGTGGTATTATACTCTATTTCATGTATTTGCTAGACCAAAATCGCAACTTGATTGAATGAATGAAAAACTCACGCTCATCAAGCCAAAGATAAAGACAGGGTTTAGGAAAGCTGCAGAATTTGGCATGGAGGGACCAAAGAGAGCGATGAATACTGAACAGTCACTTTGTCCTGATCGCTAATTTCCCATCTCCATAAATGATACTTATGTGTGAGAGACAGGGACACTTCCCACCTGCTTGCTGACACTATTATCTTCTCATATGCGCTGTAGTTTTACTGTCTTTCTGTGGCTATAAGTAATGAAGGGTTAATTTCACAAAACCCCTGAACTTTTGGTTGTTTTTTTTGCACATAGCGCTCTGAAATTTGGGTGTCTCACATAACCGGATAACCCCCCTGAAGTTTACACGCAAATTATAGTTATGGGGGTGTGGTTAAAGTTTAAAAGTTAAGGGGAATTTTCTTAGACCCCCAAAGTTTAGGGGTTTAGGTGAGATAAAAAGGTTTAGGGGGGTTATGTGCAAAACACCCCAAAGTTCAGGAGCTTGTTGTGAAATTAATCCCAGCAGGAGCTTTCATGTACGTTACCTAGACCTTAGGGCAGTTGTCTGCAGACCTTCAAGTAATGGTCATGTCTGGTTTTCTCTCTCTAGTGCATATTTGGATCTAGAAATGACAAACAAAGACCCTTGGCTGCCTGTGCACCCCTACCTCCTTTATCACTCAGCTGTGATTTAGGGGCCTTAGCTGGTGATCCGGGCTCTTTCCCTCTCGACGATGAAGCTTATACCCTGATATAGGTCGCATAACAAGAAATATATTTAAAGTTAGAGTCAATTTAGATTAGGAAATATATTCAATGTTAGAGTCAAATTAGATTAGGAAACAAATTCAATTTTGATTCATGATTTGTTTCCTCTATTATAGGGAGTCTTTTCAGGGTAGGATTTGATACTTTCTATTTTTAGATTTGATACTTTCTATTTTTTTTTTGTAATTCTAGTCTTAGTAGGAGTCTTATTTGTTATTCTATTTAAGAAGAGACATGTAACCCCAAAAGAGATACTTTGAATTAATTAAATTTCTCTTGAAGAAAGTTTTTGTGTTTATTCTTCGAAGAAGCCCTCGTGGTAAGGCTTCTTGTTTTCGAAGTCCTCGTGGTAAGGCTTCGTGTTATCACCGCTGCGTCAGTTGGTATCAGAGAACTGGTTTGTCCTGCGCAATGGCTGAAAATAACAACGATCCCAATATTGTAATCGTCCAAACGCTCCAATTGATGCAATAGCGGATGCAACAACAACTAGAGCAATCACGACAACAACATGAGTTGATGATGGAGACGCTTCAGAACTTGCAGATTGGGAATAACCCTAGGCAATGGGTAGTTCCCCTGGCTGGAGGACCTGTTGGAGGCGGAGCCAATCCTCGCGATCCGCCGACTAGGGTTGGTTTGGACTCGGATTCTGAAGGGGAGAAATATTTTATTTTCGGACCAAATAATGATCGAAACAATGATCAAGGCCAGAACAACGATCAGTTCCCAAAGATCAAGGCCGATCTCCCTATCTTTAGCAAAAATCTAGATGTGGAGGATTTTCTAGATTGGCTTGCTGACGTCGAGAAATATTTCGACCTAATGAGAATTGCTGATAACTTACAGGTTGTAGGCGTTGAAAAATACTTACAAGATCCCCGAAACCAACTCGTGACGGGGAGTCGGCGAATGACAACCCATCGAATGATACGACGCCGAATCGTTAAGACGCCGAACTCGACGGCGAACCCATTGCCACAAGCACCCGCTTAAACCGACTTGAACGGACGATCGGATTTCGACCGCTGAACCGAACGAACCAAGAATTAGTCCCGAGTCAAGTATAGACGGAACCCAAGCCCGAGATCGAAACGAAAACCATTTAAAAACGACGCGAAACGGCGAGAACGGGCTACGCCGCCTTGGTCGAGGTGACTCGGCCAGGTCGAGGTGGTTTCTACCAAAGTGGCCGAAGCCAATATCTTCCGATTTGTATAAATAGGGGTGTCTTCTTCTTAAAAGGGGGTCTTCTTCTTGAAAGTGGTGGATTTTGGAGGATTTGGCTTTTGGGCTTGAGTGGGGATTTTCGAGGATTTTCTAAAGAGTTCTCACGAGATCCACGAGCCGTCGACGCACCGTTCCGAGCACCGGCGAGCACAAGTCGAGTCGACGTCTGATCTACAAGCGGAAGGTAATGAATTCGGGTCGAACTACAGATACCCTCTAGGTTAAGCTTCGCCTTAACCTCGTGGATAGCCGTGATTTCTCCTAGTAGATCTCACCCGCTCGTGATCCTCTCCTTCGTGAGTGTGATCCCCGCAGCGCATCCTCTCCTTCGTGAGTGTGATCCCTCAGCGCCGCTTCTCGAAACGAGCCCCTTTACATCTCAGAAGTTCCGTAACCCGTCTCTACTTGGATTGGAATTGCGGTGGTCCACGGACACAAAAGTCCCCAAGACAGCAAAGAACCCACGCAAGCGAGGACCTCGATATAACAGATCCTCGTGTTTGTTCACAAGGATAAAAGTTGTAATCTTTTTGATTTTCATTATGCGCCTTAAAATAAAAGGCATTTCTTTTGAATCTTATTGTAGGCCAAAGAAGCCGTAGCAAGTTCAAATCAATGACAATCATCCCAACTTTTACCGCAAACAAGCCGGGCGACCACGGGAGCCACCGCCTCGATCGGAGGTCGCCGTGTCGCAACCGCGATCCCTATCCCGGTGGAGGAAGAGGTCGAAGTTCGAGTTCGACCAGCCAGGCACGAGGAGTATCTTTCATCGTCTTCGGATCAATTCCCCGCCGCTCCAAGAAGATCTCCGCCGCAAGGAGAACCCGATGGCCTCCGATGTAGAGCCCCGTGACGGCGAAGTCCAACCCCGCCTCGCAGTAGCGAAATCCCTTCGCCGAAGTCCGGATGGCGCCGAGATGAACGCCGATGATGCGCCGCAAGACTCTCCAAGCGAAGCCCGCCAAAGGCGACGACAAAGCATGGCGCAAACATGCCAAGGCCGTGCAATCCGTGGATGGGGTCCTTCTGGCGGATCTAAGATCCAGACTTACGCAGAGGCTTCACCAAGTGATCGACAGTCTATCAAGCCGTCAACCAACGAGTGGGTCCGTGTCAAACGGAACCGCCCACACTTCAGAGCGCGATCCGAAGCGCCGCGACACTCTTTGCGCAGCACGAGATTTAGTGCGGCGAGCTCGCGAGTTGAAGAAGGAAGTGGAAAAGAAGCCACCAACGCATCACCGTGTTTGGAGGCCCAAGTCTAATGGTGCCCCAACCCGGTTGCCCACGCTCTGTCTCGGCGCTTAAGCCGAAGGCGCATGCGTTACAAACTTCGGCGCCAAAGTCTAAGACCGACGGCGCCAAGGTCAAAGGTGCACGCACGAACCGATGGTGAAGCCAACTCCGCCACCACCACCAAACCAACTATCAAGGATCGCTTGGGTCCCCGAAGGGATCACGGTCACCTCATACAGAGGTCGCACTGCTCTCGAAGGACCGGAGATTCCTCAGAACCCCACCAACCGGATTAAAGATCGAAGTCCGAGAGTCCCTCAAACTTCACGCCACATAAGCGAAGTCAAGGCGAAGTTACTTTCGTAGTTTTGGCCATTCTCGAAGGAGACGCCTCGTCGATGACGACGACGCTATACCCGAGATCACGCCAACACACCGACGAGCCGTACTACCGCGGTAAGGGTACGAAAATCTCTGAGGGATTCCCTAAATTGACGCGTCATGCTTGTGCTCCAAGCTCATCAAGACGGTGCTCTCGAGTGCAATTGCCGCAAGAAACTCCGTAAAGGGTATCGGTCTTCCGCAGGCTTAGCACCAACACGCCGAGACCTAGGTCAAGGCGACTTCTTAGAAGGAGGACATCCCGAAGATAAATTGCCGAGGTCACTAATAATATGACCAAAGAAAGAACCATCGCCACGGCCATTCCCGCAGATCGCAACTGCTAACTCGCTTATGGTCCCGACTATCCGACGGTCCGTGATAATGACAAACTTCAAAGGGATACCCGCGAGGATGATGCTTCGGATATAGGTTCGCGAATTGCCTCCGATCATACCGCGATCCAAATAAGGGAGCCCCAAGAAACGCTTATGATCGCATGCATCAAGTGGCTAAAATGCTAGACGGCGCTGAATAAGCAACGAGAACTTCAAGTTAGAGATGGAGTTGGCCATGCAGACGATGAGAGAAATGCATGACCAACAGATCCAAGCCTTGACAAAACATCGGGTGAATCGAAGTCACAGATCAACGCCGATCAAGATGACAATGATTCGACCAGAGGAAATACAAGAGGATGATAACCCTCCGAACCGCAACGCCGGGCATAATGTAGTTGAAAGCGAGAAGATCAAAGACCTCGAGAGCAAAATCAATTCACCGATTCGCCAAGAGGTGAAGAAAACCGCATCCCTTGCCCATACCCTAGGAGTGGGAATCAATCCCATACCCCAAAGTTTAATTTAATAAACTTCACACCGCTTGACGGAAGGGTTCTCCGACACAAAGACTTGATTTACTTCAAGTCGCACTGGGGTAATATCCGAAACGAGCCCCGATGGTTCGGTCATTCGTTGGCACTCTTCGGGGCCGCCGATTGGTACCGCCTCGCCGTGGAGCATTCATACCGATGACATGGAGTCTAGCTTCCTCACCAATTTCTTCGACGACGATATTGAAGTATCGATCGGCACATTGCTCGACGAAAAGCAGAAGGACGGAGAAACCGTGGACATCTTTGTCAAACGATTCTAACAAGGCAATGAACCACGGATCCGATAACGAGAAGTTCATCCTCCGCACCGCCACAAAGAACTTGTCGATAGACGTGCTCGAGGCAATGGGGACGGCACCATCTATAACGTGGAAGGACTTGAAGGTTCGTGGAGAGCAAGCTGAAAGGTTCCTCAAGAGGAAAAAGGCGGAAAGAGGCCAGCCGACAGCGGAAACTCCGAAGCGTAACTTTGTCCCACGCGGCAGAGGGAGCAGTTTATACTCATGTACCTATCATAGTTGACAATACATGTGGATTCGAGAGGATGTCCTTTATGGATGGCTTTTCGGGGTACAAGCAAATCAAGATGCACCCCGATGACGCCAAACACACAGCGTTCAGAACGCCCATCGGTATATTTTGCTACACGGTCATGCCGTTCGGCTTAAAGAACGCCGGTGCCACATATCAGTGAGCAATGACTAAGATTTTCCAGGATCATCTCCGGAAAACGGTCGAATGCTACGTCGACGACTTGGTTGTGAAAAGCCGTGACAAAGGAGATCACATCAAAGATCTTAGAACGGTATTCGAACTCATGCGGACTCATCAACTAAAGATGAACCCCGCCAAATCCTTCCTTGGGATGTCCAGTGGCAAGTTCCTTGGCTTCGTTAGGAATCCATGTCGATCCTGACAAAGTGGAGGCGATTCAAGAGTTGCAACCTCCGAGAAATCTTAGAGAACTCAGGGGGTTACAAGGGCGATTGGCGTACATCCGACGGTTCATATCGAACCTATCTGGGAAGTGCCAACCGTTCTCTAAGTTGAACAAAAAGGACGTGTCGTTTATTTGGGACGATGCCTGCCAGAAGGCATTCGAAGAGATCAAGTCTTATCTCGCTAAACCTCCTGTTCTTGTTGCACCGCTGCCGAAAACCGCTTTTGATCTACGCCAAGGCAACGGATCACTCGCTTTTATCACGCAAGACGACGCATAAATGGGTCACGAACGTGCAAGCAGTATTACCCGAGCCGAACATTAGTCGTGCCGAAGTCTCGATATCCAATGGTCGGTGAAGCAAAGGCTCGCATTAGTGTTCGCGATTCAAAATGCGCACTATTTAGTCGGACAGACGATTTATGTTATCTCTAATGTAAATCCGGTCCAGATATTTATAACCCACCGCCTCGATGAGTTGGCGTTTGGCGAAATGGGCCTTGCTCTTGTCCCAATATGACTTGTATTTCAAACAACGTAAGTCACCAAAGGACAAGCGATTTGTGATCTCTTGGTCGCCACCGACAACGGATGCAGCTTGAGCTATATGATGATCTTCCTGATGAAGTTCAAGAAGTCAACACTACATCGCACCAACAAATATGGCGATTGTACTTTGTGGAGCTTCTCGAGCTACTAATGTAGCAAGAACCACGGATCCGATAACGAGAAGTTCATCCTCCACTGCCACAAAGAACTTGTCGATAGACGCGTTCGAGGCAATGGGGCGGCACCATCTATAACGTGGAAGGACTTGAAGGTTCGTGGAGAGCAGCCGAAAGGTTCCTCAAGAGGAAAAGGCGAAAGAGGCCACCGACAATGGAAACTCCGAAGCAACGTCCCACGCCGCGAGGGAGCAGCTTATACTCATGTACCTATCATAGTTGACAATACATGTGGATTCGAGAGGATGTCCTTTATGGATGGCTTTTCGGTACAAGCAAATCAAGATGCACCCCGATGACTTAAACACACAGCCGTCGTAACTCATCGGTATATTTTGCTACACGGTCATGCCGCTCGCTTAAAGAACGCCGGTGCCACATATCGATGAGCAATGACTAAGATTTTCCAGGATCATCTCCGGAAAACGGTCGAATGCTACGTCGACGACTTGGTTGTGAAAAGCCGTGACAAAGGAGATCACATCAAAGATCTTAGAACGGTATTCAACTCATGCGACTCATCAACTAAAGATGAACCCCGCCAAATCCTTCCTTGGGATGTCCAAAGGGCAAGTTCCTTGGCTTCGTTAGGAATCCATGTCGATCCCGACAAAGTGGAGGCGATTCAAGAGTTGCAACCTCCGAAATCTTAGAGAACTCTGGGGCATAGCTGGACATGACATCCGACGGTTCATATCGAACCTATCCGGGAAGTGCCAACCGTTCTCTAAGTTGAACAAAAGGACGGTCGCTTATTTGGGATCGATGCCTCGCCGAAGGCATTCAAGAGATCAAGTCTTATCTCGCTAAACCTCTCCGCTGTAATCATGCCTGAAAACCGCGATCTACGCCAAGGCAACGGATCACTCGTTACGCTTTACTCGCAAGACGACACTGCCGTCAACAAAGCAGTATTACCCGAGCCAACATTAGCTCGGCCGAAGTCTCGATATCCAATGGTCGAAGCAAAGGCTCGCATTAGTGTTCGCGATTCAGAAAATGCGGCACTATTTAGTCGGACAGACGATTTATGTTATCTCTAATGTAAATCCGGTCCGTATATTTATAACCCAGCCGGCCTCGATGAGTTGGCGTTTGGCGAAGTGGGCCTTGCTCTTGTCCCAATATGACTTGTATTTCAAACAACAGAAGTCAGTCAAAGGACAAGCGATTTGTGATCTCTTGGCTGCCAGCCCGACAACGGATGCAGTTGAGCTATATGATGATCTTCCGGATGAAGTTCAAGAAGTCAACACTACATCGCACCAACAAATATGGCGATTGTACTTTGACGGAGCTTCTCGAGCTACTAATGTAGCAAGTACCCCCGGATGTTCTAGAGTCTCATTTGGAGTCGGAGTTGTCTTGATTTCCTGGGAACCATGTCATGCCCGTGCTTATTCACTCACCAACCCCGCCCAATAACGAGTCAATATAACGCGCTACTTATCGGACTTAGTTTCGCCAAGGAGCCGGGGTCGAGTATCTCGGCGTATGGCGATTCACAATTGATAGTTAAGCGATCCGCGGTGACTACGGTTAGGAATCTTGATCCGGTCCCCTATCATCGATAGCCGTTGAAATGGCGGACTCATTGAAGAATTCTTCATCGAATATATCCCGCCGTAACGCCATGCGGATGCACCGGGCGGCATTAGCAGATCGCGGCACAACCTTAGAGGGCGGCTTAGTTCGGTCGGGACTCATTAGCTTTTGTACCGATATATGATGGGGTACAAGAAGACAAAGGATAGTTACCAAAGAGGTACATGCAACCCAAACCAAGTTGGAGCCGAGATTGGCTTTCCTATCATCGACACGCCTTACATGGTATTCTCGCCGTAAGACGGAAGGAGAGAGAGTCAATCCCTAAGAGCTCCAAGATTCTTTTATGACACTCAAACCCGGATGTTATATCGTCGAGGGTACGATGGTCTTTGTTCGATGCCTCTCAAACAAAGAGGCAGAGAGGTCCTTCTGAAGCACACGAAGGTGAATGTGGTGCGCACTACCGGGTCCCAAGCTCTACGATCGAATCGAGAATGGGCTACTTTGGCCAACAATGATTAACGACGCAATGAGCACGCCGAAATGCCACGCGGTCGATTCACGCGAATTATATGCACCGACCTCGGGCGGTGCATCGCCGGCATCGGCCATTGAGACATGGGAATGGGCGTTGTAGGTCCTATTTTTCCTCCGTCGGTCAAAGCGTCGGTTTATTCTAGCGATCACCGACTACTTCTCCAAGTGGGCGTATAATCCCGCTTAAAGGAAGTAAAGGCGAAGTACCGTCACAATTTATCAAACACCATGTCATCTACCGACACGGAGTCCCAAGACGGATCGTGCATGACAACGGTCCCCAATTCATCGGCAATTCCTTCATCGGGTTTTAGAAATTCAAAATACAAGACGCCTCACAATGTTCTATAATCCAAAGAAATGGATTAGCCGAGGCGCTCAACAAGACAATCATCAAAATTCTCTCAAAGCTTGTGAAGAACAACAAGCGAGGCTGGGATGATAAGCTTCGGAGCACTCAAGTATCGCTGCGCGATACGCCGCATAGCTGGGCGACCGTACTCTGGTTTCTGGGTCGAAGCGATTCTCCGTTAAATTCAGATTCCGTCGCCGCCAGCCCTTTCAGCAGAGATGGCGACGAAGAACAACATCGAAACATCTCGAAGAGCTCGAGATGTTAGATGAGAAGCGCCTGGAGGCTCAACAATGCATTGAGTTCTACCAAGCTAGGATGTCGAGGGCTTTCAACAAGAAAGTTCGACAGAGAACCTTTAGAGAAGGAGATTTGGTCCTCGCCGCCGACGATCGATAATCCTCACTTCTAAGAAGAAAGGTAAATTGAACCTAAATGGGAGGGCCCGCTTGTAATAGAAACGGTCTACTCCAATGGTGCGTGTCGCCTAATTACCCAAAATGGCGACCGCAATTAATGCCGATAATGGGAAGTTCCCAAGAAATACTACCCTTAGTATCTTCAGATAACCCGCTTCAACGGAAGTTCCTCGTGGGATGTGTTACCCACTTTCCTTGAGGATAACCCTCGATTTATCCTCCATCATAATTTCCTCACCGACCAAATTCCTTGACGGTAGGCCTACAAATTTTACGGTACATTGCCACAATCTCCTCTTGATTCCTTCTATGAACAAGAGGCCCAATCAAATCCTTTTACGGAGATAGAATATAAAATTCTTCCTCTCCAAGCGTAAGATCCTCTTCGTGATAAACGGAAGGGTTCTTTCCATCTTTCATCCTAGGTAGCGCCGACTGAAGGTATCTTGTAGGGATTTTCGGACCGGGTTGTCCGTGAAGGTCGCTGAGTCTTCGGTTCTTGAAGTGGAGATCCACTTTTAGTTCCATCTCTCATCTTAGGTAGCGCCGTGAAGGTATCTTGTAGGGATTTTCGAGACGGGTTGTCCGTGAAGGTCACACGAGTCTTTTAGGTTCTCGGTGGAGATCCCTCTTAGTTCCATCTTCATCTTAGGTAGCCGGTGAAGGTATCTTGTAGGGATTTTCGGACCGGGTTGTCCGTGAAGGTCACTGAGTCTTTTCGGTTCTCAGTGGAGATCCCACTCTTAGTTCCATCTTCATCTTAGGTAGCCGGTGAAGGTATCTTGTGGGATTTTCGAACCGGGTTGTCCGTGAAGGTCACACGAGTCTTTTCGGTTCGGTGGAGATCCTCTTAGTTCCATCTTCATCTTAGGTAGCCGTGAAGGTATCTTGTAGGATTTTCGGACCGGGTTGTCCGTGAAGGTCACACGAGTCTTTTGGTTCTCGGTGGAGATCCACTCTTAGTTCCATCTTCATCTTAGGTAGCCGATCAAGGTATGCGCCGGATTTTCGCATCAGTTGTCCGATCAAGGTCACCGAAGTCTTTTCGTTCTCGAGTGGAGATCCCACTCTTAGTTCCATCTTCATCTTAGGTAGCGCCGACCAAGGTATGCGCCGGATTTTCGCACTGTGTTGTCCGGATCAAGGTCGCCTCGAAGTCTTTTCGGTTCTTGAAGTGGAGATCCCACTTTTAGTTCCATCTCTCATCTTAGGTAGCGCCGACCGAAGGTATGCGCCGGATTTTCGCATCAGTTATCCGATCAAGGTCACCCGAGTCTTTTCGGTTCTCGGAGTAGAGATCCCACTCTTAGTTCCATCTTCATCTTAGGTAGCGCCGACCAAGGTATGCGCCGGATTTTCGTGACTGTGTTGTCCGATCAAGGTCACCCGAGTCTTTTCGGTTCTCGAGTGGAGATCCCACTCTTAGTTCCATCTTCATCGTAGGTAGCGCCGACCGAAGGTATGCGCCGATTTTCGCACTGTGTTGTCCGATCAAGGTCACCGAAGTCTTTTCGGTTCTGAGTGGAGATCCCACTTTTAGTTCCATCTCTCATCTTAGGTAGCTACCGATCAAGGTATGCGCCGGATTTTCGCACTGTGTTGTCCGGATCAAGGTCGCCTCGAAGTCTTTTCGGTTCTTGAAGTGGAGATCCCACTTTTAGTTCCATCTCTCATCTTAGGTAGCGCCGTGAAGGTATCTTGTAGGGATTTTCGGACCGGGTTGTCCGTGAAGGTCACGAGTCTTTTCGGTTCTCGGTGGAGATCCCACTCTTAGTTCCATCTTCATCTTAGGTAGCCGATCAAGGTATGCGCCGGATTTTCGCATCAGTTGTCCGATCAAGGTCACCGAAGTCTTTTCGTTCTCGAGTGGAGATCCCACTCTTAGTTCCATCTTCATCTTAGGTAGCGCCGATCAAGGTATGCGCCGGATTTTCGCATCGTGTTGTCCGGATCAAGGTCGCCTCGAAGTCTTTTCGGTTCTTGAAGTGGAGATCCCACTTTTAGTTCCATCTCTCATCTTAGGTAGCGCCGATCAAGGTATGCGCCGGATTTTCGCATCAGTTATCCGATCAAGGTCACCCGAGTCTTTTCGGTTCTTGAAGTGGAGATCCCACTCTTAGTTCCATCTTCATCTTAGGTAGCCGATCAAGGTATGCGCCGGATTTTCGCACTGTGTTGTCCGATCAAGGTCACCCGAGTCTTTTCGGTTCTGAGTGGAGATCCCACTCTTAGTTCCATCATCATCTTAGGTAGCTACCGATCAAGGTATGCGCCGGATTTTCGCACTGTGTTGTCCGATCAAGGTCACCCGAAGTCTTTTCGCTTCTGAGTGGAGATCCCACTCTTAGTTCCATCTTCATCTTAGGTAGCTACCGATCAAGGTATGCGCCGATTTTCGCACTGTGTTGTCCGATCAAGGTCGCCTCGAAGTCTTTTCGGTTCTTGAAGTGGAGATCCCACTTTTAGTTCCATCTCATCTTAGGTAGCCGATCAAGGTATGCGCCGGATTTTCGCACTGTGTTATCCGATCAAGGTCACCCGAGTCTTTTCGGTTCTCGGAGTAGAGATCCCACTCTTAGTTCCATCTTCATCTTAGGTAGCGCCGATCAAGGTATGCGCCGGATTTTCGCACTGTGTTGTCCGATCAAGGTCACCCGAAGTCTTTTCGGTTCTGAGTGGAGATCCCACTCTTAGTTCCATCTTCATCTTAGGTAGCTACCGATCAAGGTATGCGCCGATTTTCGTGACTGTGTTGTCCGGATCAAGGTCGCCTCGAAGTCTTTTCGGTTCTTGAAGTGGAGATCCCACTTTTAGTTCCATCTCTCATCTTAGGTAGCTACCGATCAAGGTATGCGCCGATTTTCGCACTGTGTTATCCGATCAAGGTCACCCGAGTCTTTTCGGTTCTGAGTGGAGATCCCACTCTTAGTTCCATCTTCATCTTAGGTAGCGCCGGTGAAGGTATCTTGTAGGATTTTCGGACCAGGTTGTCCGACTGAAGGTCGCCTGAGTCTTTTCGGTTCTCGAAGTGGAGGTCCCACTTTCTTCTTTTCCCACCTCAATCAATCTTAGTCCGGTTCAGTCATTCTCCGGTCAAAAGAAGACACCAAGATTCATCTTGGGGCATTTTATCCCGAAGCCTAAGAAGGGATAAAGCCAACGCCTCACCGCAGCGTTGCGGTTTAGTCTTTCTCCGATTGAAGAAGACACCGAGTTAGATTCGGGGCATTTTATCCCAAGCCTAAGAAGGATAAAGCCAACGCCTCACCGCAGCGTTGCGGTTTAGTCTTTCTCCATTGAAGAAGACACCGAGTTCGATTCGGGGCATTTTATCCGAAGCCTAAGAAGGGATAAAGCCAACGCCTCACCGCAGCGTTGCGGTTTAGTCTTTCTCCGACGAAGAAGACACCAAGATTCATCTTGGGGTATTTTATCCCAAGCCTAAGAAGGGATAAAGCCAGCGCCTCACCGCAGCGTTGCGGTTTAGTCTTTCTCCGATTGAAGAAGACACGAGTTAGATTCAGGGCATTTTATCCAAGCCTAAGAAGGGATAAAGCCAGCGCCTCACCGCAGCGTTGCGGTTTAGTCTTTCTCCGATTGAAGAAGACACGAGTTCGATTACGGGGCATTTTATCCGAAGCCTAAGAAGGGATAAAGCCAACGCCTCACAGCGTTCTTGGGTTAGTCGTCAGTGAAAAAGGCGAAGTCACGTATTCAACATCGTAGCATTAAGTCTAGAAGAGTTTCATTCTTTTAGCACAACGTCGTGTGGAACGGATTTAGAAAATCTACATGCTAGCCCAACTCAAACGGTAGTTGGTAAAGGCTCATCAAACCCGCTGAAGGTCGGGTTGGCCAATAACCCTAAAGTCGACGCCAACACACGCTGTCGGCTTAGTCTTTTTCCGATTGAAGAAGACACGAGTTCGATCACGGGGTATTTTATCTGAAGCCTAAGAAGGGATAAAGCCAGCGCCTCACCGCAGCGTTGCGGTTTAGTCTTTTTCCGATTGAAGAAGACACCAAAGTTTGATTCTAGGGTATTTCATCCCGAAGCCTAAGAAGGGATGAGTCTACGCGTAACACGCGTTACCGGGTGGTCTCTTGCCCGTAAAAGAGTATAAAGCCTATGTATTTAATATCATAGCAACAAGTCTAGAAGAGTTTTATTCTTTTAGCACAACGTCACGTGCGGAACGGATCCAGATAATCCGCACGCTAGCCCAACTCAAACGGTAGTTGGTAAAGGCTAATCAAACCCGTTGATGGTCGAGGGTTTGCCAAAAATCCTATAAGTATTATGGTTAATTATTTACGGCAGTAAAAGAATCATAATAAATAATGAAAGGAATAAATCTTATTCATTTGAAGATAGAAGGAGCTACAACTGTTTAAACATCAAGTCTATGACAAAGGATTTGTTGTTCGAAATGAGATACTTCATCACTATAAGCACAGTGGAGTCCTCCACGCAACTCACCCACGAAGAGCGCCTCATCGGTATTGACCTTCATTTGCGCAATCTAGTAATGTGAAGGAAGCGAGGTCGCCTTTGACGGCGCAAGTTTTTCCTCCCGCTTTCGCCGAACCCGAAGCTTTGGCTTCCTTCTCAAGTTCCTCTTCGAATTTGCAGCCGAGATAGCGTACCGCGATGTTCCCGACGACGCCTCGAGGACTTGCTTCTCCGCGTTCGATGGCGCCCTCGACTCGGTACACTCACGCTGAAACTTTTCAAAGTCTTCTCCCTTGAACAGCCCCGATTCGCGGCGACCGACATCGGTGTGGTACCGCCTATCCGACGCCGCAGTGACGCCGCCGCCATATGAGTTTGCGAAAATAACCTCTTGCTCGATATTCTCCTCTCACGAAATGCTGCTCACGAAGCCTTGATCCGAGCCTCGCCGATGAGTCGACACCTCATTACATGATTCAAAAGGCTAAACTCTCCACACGGTATGCAAGAGTTAGCCGCCTAGTGAGCTTTGCTCACAACGGTAGCTAGCCGAGGGCCACCAACACGCCAATTTCCCCAAGGTACTCAACATGAACGGTAGAAGTCCAGAGGTCGCCCATCTAACCTCGATAATAGAGATCGCTGTTTCAAACCATTCTCCAACAGTTGAAGGAGACCCATCACGAACCGGAGTCGAACGCATTTTGGCCCGGCAATCTCGGCGATAGGTTGAATCCGTGGAAGTGGTCCGCCAAGATTAACCTGGGCCTCCACCCACTCTATACCGGCTGGTCGGAAATCCCGGTTTCGCCAAGGTCAGAAGGAAGGCGGCGGATCGGATGATGGAAGCGATCCTCAAACTCGCCATCCGAAATTATGATGGTAGGCTCAAGCCACTGTTTCTTCCTGGGTATTACCTCATTGCGGTTCGCTTCCTCGGTGGAAAGAAGGTGTCCTCCTGATGACCTTAAGAAGCTTAGACTTGACATTTGGAGCCTTCAAATAGATCTAATAATCATCGGAGCATCCGCCTACCACAAGAGAACAAAGGGTTAACGGATCATGTAGGAGGAATATCTTGAAAAGGAAACGGCATAAAGGCGTAGAACTCTTCTCGAAACCCATGAGATTGAGTCCGCGACCTTATAGCGAATGCAACGATTTCATCCGTATCGAATACCGAAGAGCGATAAATATAGTCAGCGTAAACAAAGCGGCAATATATTCCGTTCTGAGCAAAGTGCGGTATGAAATCGCTCCCGTTAAGGATATCGAGACGGGTGATCTTTGAAGCCCCAATCCTCACGAAGGAGAATCTCGGCTCTTCCCAATCGCCCCACAAAGGAGGACGAAGCGGGGTCGTAACAAGTGTACACAATCTGCAGCGTCGGTCCCCACAAAGGAGGATTTCGCTCTTCCCAATCGCCACGAAGGAGAGCCGCCGGGATACCACGATATATGTAATGAGAATGTGATAACGCCGACGCACCACCAAAAGAAGGAGGTGTGCATTCCAGCTGCGGCGAGTTGATCGACCCGCCGGAGAATGAGATCTTCAGCGGCGACATCAGCGCAAAAGGATAAAATAAAGTCGGATATGCGGTTGAAAAACGAGAAAATAAAGTGTCAAAAGCCACCTGATCCGCAGCCGAACACGGCCGAGCACAACTGAATGCGCCAGGCCGCCTTAAGCGGCCAGTCGCGGCTTTGTAGCAGGCGATGCGAGCGTGCGAACGGCGGCCTGAAGCGCGTCAGTAGCGGCGCCAGCCGTGCCAGTAGCGGCACAGTGCTTGCCAGCCGTGCCAGTAGCGGCCGAACCTTGACAGCCGGCAGCCTTGAATGGCCAGGCCGGTATGCCGCCAGCGTCTTACGTAGCGGCGTGCTTGCGTCGTCGCCACCGTCGGCCGTTCTCCGTCTTGTCGATTTTGCACCGTTTCACGCGACGGAAATAAAAAAAGAAAAGAAGAAAAAGAATTTACAAAACCCTCGTGCACATACCTCGTTGATCGGAGGAGACGAGACGGCGCGAGAGGAGAAGAAAACAAGAGCAAACCACAGAGAAGGGGGCGGCCTATGTAGAGAAAAGGAGGGATTATGGGTATTTATAACAACCCCATATGAACCCAATCCCTTTGAAAAGGACTCTATTTGGCAAGAAGTAGGAATTCTAATGGAGCCCAAATCAATTCCAATTAGGACTCTAATCAGCCCATAATTAGGAGCCCTAATTGGAACCTTATCCGGATGTCAAAACAGTGCCAAATCAGTCCGTTGATTGGCTCCTACTCCCTTCGCCAAGTTTGGAAAGACTCTGAAGATTTATTCAGCAGAATAACATCTTGTGAAGGCCTGCATCGACGCCGATCAACGCGTCGCCCAATCCTACTCAACTAGGATTACGGTATAAAGCTGTTTCCCAATTTGTCGAGAAGTTCAGGAAGAATATTCTCACAAGAAATATTCTTAGGGATAACTTCGATCGTCTTGGTACATCGGCGCCGATCAGCGTCGCCCAATCCTACTCCAACTAGGATTACAGTATAAGCTGTTTCCCAATTTGTGAGAAGTTCCCGGAAGAATATTCTCACAAGAAATATTCTTAGGGATAACTTCGATCGTCTTGGTGCATCGGCGCCGATCAGCGTCGCCCAATCCTACTCAACTAGGATTACGGTATAAGCTGTTTCCCAATTTGTAGAAGTTCGGAAGAATATTCTCACAAGAAATATTCTTAGGGATAACTTCGATCGTCTTGGTGCATCGGCGCCGATCAGCGTCGCCCAATCCTACTCCAACTAGGATTACGGTATAAAGCTGTTTCCCAATTTGTCGAGAAGTTCGGAAGAATATTCTCACAAGAAATATTCTTAGGGATAACTTCGATCGTCTTGGTGCATCGGCGCCGATCAGCGTCGCCCAATCCTACTCAACTAGGATTACAGTATAAGCTGTTTCCCAATTTGTCGAGAAGTTCAGGAAGAATATTCTCACAGAAATATTCTTAGGGATAACTTCGATCGTCTTGGTGCATCGGCGCCGATCAGCGTCGCCCAATCCTACTCCCACTTTCTTCTTTTCCCACCTCAATCAATCTTAGATGCGGTTCGGTCATTCTCGGTCAAAAGACACCAAAGATTCATCTTGGGGCATTTTATCCGCTGACTAAGAAGGGATAAAGCAGCCTCTCACCGCAGCGTTGCGGTTTAGTCTTTCTCGATTGAAGAAGACACGAGTTAGATTACGGGGCATTTTATCCGAAGCCTAGAAGGGATAAAGCCAGCGCTAACTGCAGCGTTGCGGTTTAGTCTTTCTCCGATTGAAGAACAGTTGATTAGGGCATTTTATCGAAGCCTAAGAAGGGATAAAGCCAACTTCCAGCGTTGCGGTTTGTCTTTCTCCGTCAAGAAGACACGAAGATTCATCTTGGGGTATTTTATCCGAAGCCTAGAAGGGATAAAAGCCAGCCACAGCGTTGCGGTTTAGTCTTTCTCGAATTGAAGACACGAGTTAGATTACGGGGCATTTTATCCAGCCTAAGAAGGGATAAAGCCAGCGCTACAGCGTTCTTGGGTTTAGTCTTTCTCGATTGAAGAGACACGGAGTTCGATTCGGGCATTTTATCCACGAAGCCTAAGAAGGGATAAAGCCAGCGCCAGCGTTCGCGGGTTAGTCGTCCGTGAAAAAGGCGAAGTCACATTCAACATCGTAGCATTAAGTCTAGAAGAGTTCATTCTTTTAGCACAGCGTCGTGTATTGGAGCAGTTTAGAAAATCTACATGCTAGCCACTCAAGCGGTAGTTGGTAAAGGCTCATCAAACCCGTTGAAGGGGGGTTGGCCAATAACCCTAAAGTCGGCCTAACACTGCGTTCGGTTTAGTCTTTTAGATTGAAGAAGACACAGTTCGATTACGGGGTATTTTATCCACGAAGCCTAAGGGGATAAAGCCAACGCCTCACAGCGTTGCTTAGGTTTAGTCTTTTCCAGTTGAAGAAGACACAGTTTGATTCTAGGGTATTTCATCCGAAGCCTAGAAGGGATGAGTCTCGCGTAACAGTTAGGAATGGTCTCTTGCGAGTAAAGAGTATAAAGCCTATGTATTTAATATCATAGCAACAAGTCTAGAAGAGTTTTATTCTTTTAGCACAACGTCCACGTCTTGGAGGATCAATAATCCGCCATAATAATCAAAGCGGTAGTTGGTAAAGGCTAATCAAACCCGTTGATGGTGAGGTTTGCCAAAATCCTATAAGTATTATGGTTAATTATTTACGGCGAGTAAAAGAATCATAATAAATAATGAAAGGAATAAATCTTATTCATTTGAAGATAGAAGGAGCTATTTGTTTAAACATCAAGTCTATGACAAAGGATTTGTTGTTCCGATGCTTCATCACTATAAACTGGTGGAGTCCTCCCACGCAACTCACGAAAGGCGCCTCGCCGATTATTGACCTTCATTTGCGCAATCTAGTAATGTGAAGGAAGCGAGGTCGACTTTGGCCGGCAAGTTTTCCTCTTTTGGCTTTCGAACAGAGCTTTGGCTTCCTTCTCAAGTTCCTCTTGAATTCGCGGCGATAGCGGCATGTTCTGACGCATCGCCTCGAGGACTTGCTTCTCACGTTCGATGGCGCCACCGACTTCGACGGTACACTCCACGCGTGAAACTTTTCAAAGTCTTCTCCCCTTGAGCAGTCCGATTCTGTGCGGTACGACATCGGTTGTGGCCACGGTCTATCGGCCCGACGCAGGTGACATTTGCCAGGCTCATGAGTTTCGAGTAACCTCTTGCTCACGATATTCTCCTCTCCACGAAATCGCGGCGTTCGCGAAGCCTTGATCCAGAGCCTGTGAGTAGTCATTATCACCTCATTACATGATTCAAAAAGGCTAAACTCTCCACCACGGTATGCAAGAGTTAGCGGCTAGTGAGCTTTGCTCTAGCGAGTAACTAAGCGGAGGGCCATAACTGGCGAATTTCCCCAAGGTACTCAACATGAGCGGGTAGAAGTCGTAGAGGTCATGCCCATCTAACCTCGATAAGAGATCGCTGTTTCAAACCATTCTCCAACAGTTGAAGGAGACCCATCACGAGGCGGAGTCGAGCAGGCAGATTTTGGCCGGGCAATCTCGTGATAGGTTGAATCCGTGGAAGTGGTCGATCAAGATTAACACAGGGTCCACCCATATACTTTCGAAGGGTCGAAATCTGGTTTCGGCCAAGTACATAAGGAAGGCGGCGGATCCGGATGATGGGCGATCCCTCAAACTTCGTCATCGAAATTATGATGGTAGGCTCGAGGCTTATTTGGTTTCTTCCTATGGGTATTCATACCTCTGCCGGTTCGCTTCCTCGGTGGAAAGAAGGTGTCCTCGGATGACCTTAGAAGCGAGACTTGACATTTGGAGCGAAATAGGCGAATAATCGCCGAATCCGCTACCACAAAGAGAACAAAGGGTTAACAGATCATGTAGGAGAATATCTTGAAAAGAAGCGGCATAAAGGCGTAAAGGCTCTTCGAAACCCATGAGATTGAGTCCGCGACCTTATAGCGAATCTGACGATTTCATCCGTGTCGAATACCCGAAGAAGCGATAAATATAGTCAGCGTAAACGCTGGCAATATATTCCGTTCTCTGAGCAAGGTGCGGTGTGAAAGCTCCGTTAGGATATCGAGCCGGTGATCTTTGAAGCCCCATCCCGCAGAAGGAGAATCTCCGGCTCTTCCCAATGCCCCACAAGGAGGGCGGCGGTGCGTAACAAGTGTACACAATCTGCGGCGTCGGTCCCCACAAAGGAGGATTTCGGCTCTTCCCAATCGCCTCCAGAAAAGGCAGCGAAGATACCAGCTATTGTATATGCGAGAATGATATGGCGCGCCCCCAAAGAGAGGAGGTGTGCATTCACGCCGCAGCGAAGTTGATCGACCCTTCTGAGAATGAGATCTTCGCGACGACATCGAAAACTGCAAAAAGGATAAAATAAAGTCAGATATGCAGTTGAAAAAACCAGAAAATAAAGTGTCAAAACCACCTAAACCCGCGTGCAGCCCGAGCCGAACAGCGAGGCCGTGCCTAAGCGGCCAGTCTTGACCTGGCAGCGCTGATGCCCGGGCGATGCCGAGTTAACGGCGGCCTTATGGCGTCACCAGCGGCAGCGGCGCCAGTGCGTGCCCGAGCTGACTGATGCGCCAGCCGTGCCGAGCGCTGACAGCGAACACGCTCGAGGCCAGCCGAGCAGGCCTCCAGCCGGCGCCGCCGCCCGCCGTCTTATGCGCGTGTGATCGTCGCCACCGTCGGCCGTTCTCCGTCTTGTCGATTTTGCACCGTTTCACGCGACGGAAATAAAAAAAGAAAAGAAGAAAAAGAATTTACAAAACCCTCGTGCACATACCTCGTTGATCGGAGGAGGCGAGGCAGCGAAGGAGAAAAACAAGAGCAAACCACGGAGAAGAGTGACTATGTAGAAAAGGAGGGATTATGGGTATTTATAACAACCCCATATGAACCCAATCCCTTTGAAAAGGACTCCTATTTGGCAAGAAGTAGGAATTCTAATGGGCCCAAATCAATTCCAATGGGACTCTAATCAGCCCATAATTAGGAGCCTAATGGAACCTTATCAGGATGTCAAAGCGATTGCCAAATCAGTCCGTTGATTGGCTCCTACTCCCTTCGCCAAGTTTGGAAAGACTCGAAGATTTATTGTGAGAATAACATCTTGTGAAGGCTGCATCGGCCCGATCAGCGCGTCGCCCAATCCTACTCAACTAGGATTACAGTATAAATGTTTCCCAATTTGTCGAGAAGTTCAGGAAGAATATTCTCACAAGAAATATTCTTAGGGATAACTTCGATCGTCTTGGTGCATCGGCCGATCAGCGTCGCTAATCCTACTCAACTAGGATTCGGTATAAAGCTGTTTCCCAATTTGTGAGAAGTTCCCGGAAGAATATTCTCACAGAAATATTCTTAGGGATAACTTCGATCGTCTTGGTGCATCGGCCCGATCAGCGGCGTGCTAATCCTACTCCAACTAGGATTACGAGTATAAACTGTTTCCCAATTTGTTAGAAGTTCGGAAGAATATTCTCACAAGAAATATTCTTAGGGATAACTTCGATCGTCTTGGTGCATCGGCCCGATCAGCGTCGCCAATCCTACTCCAACTAGGATTCACGGTATAAAGCTGTTTCCCGATTTGTCGAGAAGTTCGGAAGAATATTCTCACAAAATATTCTTAGGGATAACTTCGATCGTCTTGGGCTACATCGGCCCGGTCAGCAGCGTCATGATCCTACTCAACTAGGATTACAGTATAAGCTGTTTCCCGATTTGTCGAGAAGTTCAGGAAGAATATTCTCACAAGAAATATTCTTAGGGATAACTTCGATCGTGCGGTGCATCGGCGCCGATCAGCGTCATGATCCTACTCCAACTAGGATTACAGTATAAAGCTGTTTCCTAATTTGTCGAGTTCGAAGAATATTCTCACAAGAAATATTCTTAGGGATAACTTCGATCGTGCGGATTACTGCGGCCAAATCAGCGTCGCCTAATCCTACTCCAACTAGGATTACAGTATAAATGTTTCCAAATTTTCAACAAGGAGTCCACGGAGAATAAACCCATATTCTTAAGGATAACTTCGATAACCCTTAGTTTCCTCCCACCATAATATCCAAGAGAGGAATAATCGGCGTGAAAGTCATGGCGACAGGACAATATGTCAGTCGAAGAAACTTCACCCAGTGGATAATCACATCTCAACAACGGTCAAAGCGTCGCGCTGAAGGCTAAGGCGATGGTTGAAAGCCAAATGGTCTCTGCTTCAACAAGGAATCCTCGGAGGATATCTCCATGAAAAGATCAGTCCTCGGCGTGGTTAAACCAACAACACACGGATGACTAAGAACTAGTCGATCGAGGGTTATGAAATTCCATGTACTCGACACGCCTAATGTGTCACCAACAACGAAGTTCGCCGACATACGGAGAAGTCCAAAAGTCCGATGGTTAGTCAAACAACAACCAACCGACACGAAGTTACAAACAAAACTCACCCACCGCCTTCAATCAAGATTTTAACAAGCGGTCGACAATAAATGCAAAGACCGTGATCTTATCGTAAATCCTACAAAGAACCGGATGGTCCGAAAGAATCAAGACTTGAAGCTATCTTTGGGACCCTCACCGAATCGGGTCGGAACCATCATGTCCAAAGCATCCCGCACTCATCAAGAATCGAGGCGAGGCGGCTTTGGAGGGTATCTGTGGCGTTGAAAAATACTTACAAGATCCACGAAACCAACTTCGTGGCGAAGTCGGCGAATGACAACCCATCGAATGATACGACGCCGAATCGTTAAGACGCGAACTCGACGGCGAACTCCATTGCCACAAGCACGGCTTAAACCGACTTGAACGACGATCGGATTTCGACCGCTGAACCGAACGAACCAAGAATTAGTCCCGAGTCAAGTATAGACGGAACCCAAGCCCGAGACGGAAAACGCCGAAAACGATGAAAAAACGACGCAAACGGGCGAACGGCTACCGCCATGTCGAGGTGGCTCTACCAGGCCGAAAGCCACCAACATCTTCCGATTTGTATAAATAGGGGGTGTCTTCTTAAAAGGGGGTCTTCTTGAAAGTGGTGGATTTTGGAGGATTTGGCTTTTGGGCTTGAGTGGGGATTTTCGAGGATTTTCTAAAGAGTTCTCACGAGATCCACGAGCCGCCGACGCGACCGCTCCGAAAGCACCGGCGAGCACAAGTCCAGCCGACGCCCGATCTACAAGCGGAAGGTAATCAATTCGGTCGAACTACAGATACCCTCTAGGTTAAGCTTCGCCTTAACCTCGTGGATAGCCGTGATTTCTCCTAGTAGATCTCACCCGCTCGTGATCCTCTCCTTCGTGAGTGTGATCCCCGCAGCGATCCTCTCCTTCGCGGAGTGTGATCCCCTCGGTAACCGTTTCCTTCCGTGAAGCGAGCCTTTACATCTGTAGTTCGAACCGGGTCTCTACTTGGATTGGAATTGCGGTGGTCCACCGGACACAAAAGTCCGACACGGGCAAAGAACCCATGGCGAGGACCTCGATATAACAGAGATCCTCGTGTTTGTTCACAAGGATAAAAGTTGTAATCTTTTTTGATTTTCATTGTACGCCTTAAAATAAAAGGCATTTCTTTTGAATCTTGTTGTAGGCCAAAGAAGCTGTAAGCAAGTTCAAATCAATGACAATCATCCCAACTTTTACCGCAACACAAGTTAAATATGTGGCCTACAAATTACGGCGGAGCTGCCCGCCGGGAGCAATTTCAAAACAATCGCAGCGCCAAGGCAAGCAACCTGTTCGCACTTGGAGACGTATGCGGGAGGCACTATGTCTACAATTTCTCCCGGCAGATTATGATCAAGTCCTTTATCAGAAGTTTCAAGATTGCAAGCAGGAGGATCGAACAATCCAGCAATATACTAAGGAGTTTTATAGACTATCGGTGCGAAACAATCTGAACGAAACAGAAGGACAATAGATTTCCAGGTTTACCGGTGGACTTCACCTCGCCATCAAGGATCAAGTGCAGTTGACGATTGTATATAGCGTGGATGAAGCAATTAATCGTGCCATGGAGGTGGAAGCGCAACTCACCCGACCCAATAGATATCGGTCTAATTTTAGGAGGTTTGATGAAACATCGCGAGGGCAAAATACAGGGTATAAGCAGACTGCTGATAACCAGAACTTCACTCAAAAGGCTGCTGATAATAATAAGACAGACTCAACCAAGCAAGAGAATCAGAATTCCCAGACCCAGCCGAGGGGAGTTCAGCAGAATCGACAGGCTAATAATCCCTACGCTCGGAATCATGGGAATAGATGTTATCGCTGTCAACAAATCAGACATCTATCTAATAATTGTCCTAACCGTGGTAGAGTTAATATGATTGAAAGGGAAGACAACGAAGAAGGTGAACTTGAAACTGAGATCGAGCACCATACAGTTAACCTTGATGACGTGTATGATGAGGAAGAGTGGCTAAGGATCCACAAAGGCATAATCTTTGTAGTCTTGAGTTGATGTTAACAACGAAAGGGTGGCTAAGGATCCACAAATGCATAATTTTTGAACTTCGTTGCAAGGTGAACCGGAACGATGAAAAAACGACGGAAACGGGAGAACGGCCGCTTCTGCCAGGGTCGAGGTGGCTCTACTTGGCCGAAGCCACCAACATCTCCATTTGTATAAATAGGGGGTGTCTTCTTAAAAGGGGGTCTTCTTCTTGAAAGTGGTGGATTTTGGAGGATTTGGCTTTTGGGCTTGAGTGGGGATTTTCGAGGATTTTCTAAAGAGTTCTCACGAGATCCACGAGCCGCCGACGACCGCTCCGAAAGCACCGGCGAGCACAAGTCCAGCCGACGCCCGATCTACAAGCCGAAGGTAATCAATTCGGTCGAACTACAGATACCCTCTAGGTTAAGCTTCGCCTTAACCTCGTGGATAGCCGCGGATTTCTCCTAGTAGATCTCACCCGCCCGCATCCTCTCCTTCGCGGAGTGTGATCCCCGCAGCGATCCTCTCCTTCGTGAGTGTGATCCCTCAGCGCCTGCTTCGCGGAACGAGCCCTTTACATCTCAGTAGTTCCGTAACCCGTCTCTACTTGGATTGGAATTGCGGTGGTCCACGGACACAAAAGTCCCCACGACAGCAAAGAACCCACGCAAGCCGGGACCTCGATATAACAGAGATCCTCGTGTTTGTTCACAAGGATAAAAGTTGTAATCTTTTTGATTTTCATTGTACTTTAAAATAAAAGGCATTTCTTTTGAATCTTGTTGTAGGCCAAAGAAGCTGTAAGCAAGTTCAAATCAATGACAATCATCCCAACTTTTACCGCGAACACAGGTTAAATATGTGGCCTACAAATTACGAAGTGGAGCGTCTGCTTGGTGGGAGCAATTTCAAAACAATCGCAGGCGCCAAGGCAAGCAACCTGTTCGCACTTGGAGACGTATGCGGGAGGCACTATGTCTACAATTTCTCCCGGCAGATTATGATCAAGTCCTTTATCAGAAGTTTCAAGATTGCAAGCAGGAGGATCGAACAATCCAGCAATATACTAAGGAGTTTTATAGACTATCGGTGCGAAACAATCTGAACGAAACAGAAGGACAATAGATTTCCAGGTTTACCGGTGGACTTCACCTCGCCATCAAGGATCAAGTGCAGTTGACGATTGTATATAGCGTGGATGAAGCAATTAATCGTGCCATGGAGGTGGAAGCGCAACTCACCCGACCCAATAGATATCGGTCTAATTTTAGGAGGTTTGATGAAACATCGCGAGGGCAAAATACGTGGTATAAGGCATCGCCGATAACCGTAACTTCACTCAAAAGGTCAGCGATAATAATAAGGCGGACTCAACCAAGCAAGAGAATCGAATTCCGCACTACCGAGGGAGTTCAGCAGAATCGACAGGCTAATAATCCCTACGCTCGGAATCATGGGAATAGATGTTATCGCTGTCAACAAATCAGACATCTATCTAATAATTGTCCTAACCGTGGTAGAGTTAATATGATTGAAAGGGAAGACAACGAAGAAGGTGAACTTGAAACTGAGATCGAGCACCATACAGTTAACCTTGATGACGTGTATGATGAGGAAGAGTGGCTAAGGATCCACAAAGGCATAATCTTTGTAGTGCGCAGGTTGATGTTAACAACAGAAAGGGTGGCTAAGGATCCACAAATGCATAATTTTTTCTGAACTCGTTGCAAGGTGAACCAGCATGTGATTGAGATGATAATTGATAGTGGTAGTCAAGAGAACTTGATATCGCGAGAAGCAGTGAATAGGCTAAAGTTGCAGATGCAGAAGCACCCTTCCCCTTACAAAATCAGCTGGATTACATCCGTGGGTGATATCAAGGTCATGGAACAGAGCATAGTTAATTTTTCTATTGGCAAATACAAGGACACCGCTATTTGTGATATTGTTGATATGGATACATGTCAATTGATGTTAGGGAGGCCGTGACAGTTCGATGTGGATGCGTGCCATAAGGGACGGGAGAATGTAATAAAATTTACCAAAGACAATGTGAAGTTTACCCTATGTCCCCTGACGGAAAATAGCGTTCCTAAAATTAAAGGAAAATCTATTGTATCATTATGTGCCGCGAGAGAGTTTCAGAAGGAGTCTTTACATGCTCCGTTTGTGTTTGTAGTAGTGAATATGGGATTCACCGGTTCTGCGAGTGATATTCCAGAACGGTTAAATTCCCTTTTGAAGGAATTCCGTGACATCATGCAAGAAGAGCTTCCCGCTGGATTACCTCCGCTTTGAAATATTCAGCATCATATTGACCTCGTACCTGGGGCCACACTTCCTAATCTGCTCCATTACAGGATGAGCCCAAATTAACATGAGATTTTATGAGCAAAAGTGTGAATTATTACGTAAGGGTACCTTAAGGAGAGCATGAGCCCATGCGCAGTTCCAGCCCTCCTTGTACCTAAGAAGGAGGGGACTTGACGAATGTGTATTGACAGTTGGGCTATCAATAAAATCATAGTGAAGTACCGATTTTCAATTCCTAGACTGGATGATATGCTCGACATGTTGCAAGGTGCTAAGGTCTTTTCGAAAATTGGTCTCAGGAGTGGTTATCATCAGATTCGGATTAGAGAAGGAGATGAGTGGAAGACTGCCTTTAAAATAAAAGAAGGCCTTTATGAATAGTTGGTCATGCCTTTTGGCCTTTCCTACACTCCTAGTACTTTCATGTGGTTAATGAATCAGGAGAACAAGTTGTCCATCAATCTGAAGAAGTGCAACTTCATGACTAGTAGCCTATTATTCTTAGGCTTTGTCGTCAGTTCAGAGGGCATCCATGTTGATGAAGAGAAGGTGCGTGCTATTCGAGATTGGCCTACGCCAAAGACTGTTAGTGAAGTTCGTACTATTCATGGCCTAGCCACTTTCTACTGGAGTTTTGTCAGAAATTTCAGCAGCATTGTGGTGCCTATCACTGAGTGCATGAAGAAAGGCAAGTTTAATTTTGAAGAAGGCCTAGCTGAGAAAGTAAAAGAACAGATGGAGAAAATCATTGCTAAGTATAAGGCGGACGCTATTCGATGTAGGAGAAGAAAAATATTTATCAAGTACTGCTATTCAAACATATATAAGCTCGAGGTCGAGCTTCTTTCAACAAGGGGAGACTGATGTAGGACGCATAACAAGAAATATATTCAAAGTTAGAGTCAATTTAGATTAGGAAATATATTTAAAGTTAGAGTCAATTTAGATTAAGAAGTATATTCAATGTTAGAGTCAAATTAGATTAGGAAACAAATTCAATTTTGATTCATGATTTGTTTCCTCTATTTTAGGGAGTCTTTTCAGGATAAGATTTGATACTTTCTATTTTTTTTAATAATTCTAGTCTTAGTAGGAGTCTTATTTGTTATTCTATTTAAGAAGAGGCATGTAACCCCAAGAGAGATATCTTTGAATTAATTAAATTTCTCTTGAAGAAAGTTTTTGTGTTTATTCTTCGAAGAAGTCCTCATGGTAAGGCTTCTTGTTTTCGAAGTCCTCGTGATAAGGCTTCGTGTTATCACCGCTGAGTCATACCCTATCGTCTCACTGGCCGATCTTGATCCCTGTAATTTTGGGGTCATATCTAGTATTCAGAGTTTACCTTGATTTGGTACCGCTCTTGCGGTCCGCACCGAAACAGTGCTTTACCCCTAGATACTTTAGTGGTCCGGAAGTAAAGCTTTTACGTTGGTAGTAATAGGAACTAGAAAATCAAAAGCAGTCTCGTGTAAATAATGTTCACAAGAATGCAAAAGGAGAAAGGGGAAATTTGTGAATGCAATTAACCTCGTGACCCGTGGGATGCTGGAATGTACAATGTCACTCACTTAAGTGGTCCTCAATGCAGGTAATATCACTATGCTAGAAGAACAGAAGGGGAAGTTTTGACAGATCTTAAGGGAAAATTTTAGTTACTGCTGGGCTATTCGGTTTACATTTGGAATGCATATATTAACGGAGCATATTCTATAAGATGCAATATTTCTATAGGATATAAAATGCATAGATCTTGACCATCAATTCTAATAGAATGTTGGGACTAAAACATATTTAACTTTGTCTTGCATATTCTAATAGAACGTTGGGACTAAAACATATATAAAATGCATAGATCTTGTGTCTAATAGAACGTTGTGTGTTCCTATAGGGGTGAGCATAGTTCGGTTCAAACAGAACAAACCGACCGAACCGGCCGAAGTTTGATAGTTCGGTTCGGTTTTGACTAGAGTTCGGTTCGGGTCGGTTTGAAGTTTTTTCAACCCGAACCGCCTGAACCGACCGAATTGTGTTACCCATTCTAATCACTATCCACATCCACTTAAACCCGACCCGTCATAGTTCATATAGAGTTGCTTCGCAGTAGCCTAATATCTTTTTCTCTCACGCAACCTAATGGCGACGAAATACCCCGACAACGGTGTCCTCTCTAATTCTAGGGCTTCTCATCATCTCTAGTTCTCTACCTCTCTATTCTCTATTCGCTTATTCTACTTTCGACCAATCCACTTTGGAGGTAAGAAACTTAAACCCTAATGTTAATTCTAACATTTTCTTGATTTTTCTCCTCGATTGATGCACATAGTGCAAGAGAATTGTATCCAAGTGAAAACCGAACAAACCGACCCGAACCGACCGAACCGACTTAAATTGGTTCGGTTCGGTTTTGAATGATAGGTAGTTCGGTTCGGTTTGGCAAAATTTGGCCAAAACCGAACCGACCGACCAATTGCACAGCCCTAGGCGTGACCTATGATGGCGCGAGAGACAGGCCCAGGGAAAAGGGGGTTGCCTGATTGGGGAGGGGGTGCACAGGAGGCGCAAGCAAAAGGTCGCGGCTTTGGGAGATACGATTAGGGCTAGGTTCTAGATTATATAATTATGTATTAATTCTGACCCTCAAATTAAAAGTAATGTTCGGGATGTGTGCATCTCATAACCTATGGGAATCTTGCATCTTAGGGTGTGTTTGGTATCTTTGATAGGTGTAGTTGGAGCTTCAAGTTGTTTCAACTACATCTAATTTCAACATGCATGTTTGGTTGAATGTTGTTACAAAATAAGCTGAAAAATGACGAGTTGTGACCACGCTCAAATTAAGGAGTGTTGCAACAATGGTAGTTAGAAATATATGATGTTGTAAATGCATATGTTGTTTTACTTGCCTCTAGCCAAACACACCCTTATAGGATATGCTCTGCCTGTTAAGAAGCTATCTTTGTCCCAAGAGCAATGCTAGCTACACGCGCGCGTGGGGGTCATGCATGTTGTGGCAGCGTCACATATCGGGTACAGGTGTCTGCCACAGCAGGCATGAGCCCTGTGGCTAGAGCCCCTCTTGTCCCAAATGTTAAGAAAAGAATGTTCGTAGTGCAGGATATTTTAGGATATCAAATTATAGTCCTTAATATTCATCATTTTCGTTGTTATATATGTATTGAAAGTGACTTTTAATTATAAAAGAAAAAGAAAAGAAAGTGACTTTTAAGAGTGCACGGGAATGAATAACACGTTAAGAAAGGGATTGATCGCTTCTCAAATTATTAAAGGTAGGTAGCTATCTGCATCAATCAGTGAGAACGAAAGGTAATCCTCTAATGCGGGGAAGTCAGCATGTGGTGTCTGATCATGATTTGTGCTCTGTGTTGGAACTGAGATGCACAGAGGGGAGGGGGGATAGATTTGCTACATAGTTTCGTTAAAATACAAAATTTACAGCGAAAATAATATCAAATAAAAGCGAACAATTAAACTAAAAAAATCAATCAAGGAACACACAAGATTTTTATAGTGGTTCGGAACACAATCCTATGTCCACTCTTACTTCTCACGAAAGGGCTTACTCACTATGACCAGAGTTCACCTGAATCACAATCCAATTCAGTAGGTTTACAAAAACTACACCCTGAAATCTACCCGAAACCAGTCGTCTAATCTAATTGCTCACAGATGAGTAATACCTAACCCTGGCTAGGACCAACCCTCAATTCACACCGGTTTGAGTATGCTGTAAACCCTCAATTCACATCGGCTTGAGTATGTCGTAAAAACAAGTTTGCTCCAATTTAATTGAAAATCAAAAAGATCTTACAGTCCTTTTTAAGAAAAATGTTCTTCAAAAGAATTGAGGCGAAGCTCAATGAAGAAGCAGTGATGATGTTGAATCCAAGGGCAACTCTCCTCGCTGAAACGATCTGAAGATGCTGAGCGCGACGAGAAAGTTTGATGAGCCTCTGGAGATTGAATCACAAATTAAATCTTCGCACAAACCCTAGAATAAAATCTCTCTTTTTTTCTCAATGCAAGCCTTTGATAATAAAGGAAAGAGATATAGGAATCATAGTAGAAGTTGGAGATGAAAGGGGTTGACGAATGGTTGAGATTAAAACTTTAAATTTGCCAAAATATCTCCCCACCATTGATGAGCAATCCCGACCCTCGATGGTCCCCTATGCACCATCAATAATATTCTGTAATCCATCAATGAGTTGAAATCTGATTCCTAGAATTCATCAAATGTGCACTGTAGTCCATCGATGATATAGCTTGACCATTGATGGTCTCCTGGAGTCCATCAATGGTTCTGAATCATGTTTCTGTTTTTCTTCGATTGTGCAATATAATCCATCGATTGTAATTGTGACCATCGATGATATTTTTTTGACCATCGATGGTTTGATGGCTGAAATCAACATAAATGCTGATTTTCACATCGTTTAGACTCGTAACTTTCATATACATGTTTATATCTGATATATATCATCTCAAACAATCATCAGTAATAAATGAGAGGTTGTTATTATTTAAACTAGATATATTGTACGAGCACTATGTGATCATCCGTCAGGGTTACTTGTTATTGACTCATAAATTTCCTTAATTGCTAGGATTAGGTTATGAAATGTCAAATCTATATTGCAGATAACCTCCTCATCCACACTTTCAAGAACATTTATCACTTCTCCATTCATGTATCAGCACTTATCATTTTGCAGTTCATGGCGGAGAGGGGGGTTCTCTGTAATTTATCCCTCTCAAACTATCAAACCCAGGAATGATAAGAGCTAGTAAAAGAGTTGAGGGATTATAAATACTACTGAAGATATAAATAAATGAATTATAGGCAATTTGCCTCTGATTTAAACTAGGTGTACATTCAGGATATATATACAACTGTGAAATTGAAAAAGAGAAAAGAATCCACATGACACAGTCTTTTGCATCAAGATTTCCGTATTCACGTTGATCAAACACAATCACGACATGCTTCATATTCAATTTTAAGTATCTTTTATGTTTGAAGCTGAAATTACACCATCATCCCCATGTAGCAAACAAATTTAATTAACCACTACTTCACAAATAAAACTCCACAAGGGATGGCGCTTCATAAAGCCCTCTATGAAAATCGCCACTTAATCAAACAATGAAGGGCAAATTGTAGATTATTCTTATCCTTCATATCTTCGTAGCACTTATAAAACATTTAGGAAACAACACGATAACATCCATCCATCACAAACCGGGAAGGAAAAGATTAAAAAAAAAGAAAAAAGAAAATCAAACATCAAGACACAACCCTAGCGGGCAGATTAAACCTGAAGCTGGGCTGCCTCATAGCAGCGCCGTAAAGGTGGGGCCCAGCAGCGGGCAGGAAAGATTTCAAGGGGGTGGGCCCAGAAGCAGGAGCAGGGCTGACCTGCATGAACATGTAATTCCCCGCAAACAGATCCGCAACGTGAGCTCTCCCGTCCACCAGCCTCTTCACAATCTCCCTCACTTTGCTCCTCACTTTCTTCGCCTTCCTCCTCACTGCTCTCTTCAACCCCGCTATCCGAACCCTCGGCCGGGCCCACCGCCTTCTTCGAAGCCTCAGCCAGTGACTTCTTCTTGACGTTCGTTCACGTCGTTCCTCTTCGCATTCGACGTCGGCTGTGGATTTGGGGAGTTTCTTGAGTTTTTGGTAGGAAAACATGGAGGAGGACATGGTTGGAGTAAAAAGGGGTTGTGGCGTTTGTTTGGAGCTCATATTTGTGGGGTTTTTGTTTTGGTTGTAATAAAGAGAGTGTGGGTGGAGTTGGGAGAAGCTGTTGAGAGGGGGTTATTTAATGCGGGGTGTAGGAATTGTTGGAGGGAGGAGAGTGTTTTCGCCATTTTGTGTGTGCGCGCGCGCAGTGGATCAGGAGGAGGTTGTCGGTGAAAGCGGGTCGGGTCATTTATGGATGTTGATTGGAATGAATGTAGAAAAGTGGATATAAATTTGGGTTTTTACGTCATAACCACCTAAACTTTTGGCCAAAATGATGTTTGGGAAATTAGTAAGAGGAATCAAGGGGAACTTATTTCACTCCGTTTGAAAAGTTTAATAAAGTGAAGGGAAGTGAAGAGAATATTTGTAAACTTACATAAATAACATTGCATATTATTAAGTCTTTTATTGTTAGAAGTTAGATAGAGGTTAAAATGGTCTCTTCATAATTATTTTTTTATTAGAAGTTCCCTTAACTTCCCTTCATCCTAGTTACACCCCCAAAAAACTTAGTTTTTCCCCCTCATTCACCCCAAATTGGGGAACAAAAACTTAGTTTTTTCCCCTTCCTTTACCTTATCTTCTCCCCCATTATCTAGCATAAGTTAATTCCCAAATAATGAGAAAATATGCACTAACTTCCCCTACCCCTCATTACTCTGAATCCAAATAAGCCCTAACTCAAAAATCCCTCTTTCTTCCACCGCTCTCTCTTTTTGAAAAATTCTCCAAAATCCCCAATCATTGTTGTCTTTCTATTTCAAAGTTCATCCTTGATTTCTTTCATCGATAATGGCTAAAGAAGTAATTTTAGAAAACCCCCCTCTACTATGGGGCTTGTGTCAGAAAACCCCCATCAACTATTTTATCTTTAGCAACCCCCCCTCAAATTTGATGGTGTTGTAGATAACCCCCCTCAACTTTCAAAATATGACTAAACCCCCCTTAAATATGGGGTGTATCACAAAACCCCTTTATCTTTCCAGTTTTTTTCAAATAATCCCCCTAATATTATTAATTTCAAAATTGCAATGACTAAAATACCCTTGGTTGAAAAAAATTCATGTGAGCTTAAAAACCCAACCCATTCAAAATATTAGACTTGGTTCAATGGGTTTTGATGAGGAAACTAATCTTCAAAAGAAATTTAAAAGTTTCAATTGTTTCAAACATTACAAGCATGGATAAGCAAAAATAAAAGAAGTTTAGCGTTTTAAAAAGAAAGAATTAGATTTGCATATAGATCTAGCAATGAAGATGGAGGAATAAGAAGAGGGGAAATAAAATGAAAGTTATTTTTAATTAAAAAAGTTAAAAAGAACAATATGGTAAAAAATTAATGTCTTAGGGATAGTATGGTCATTTTAAATCATTTATTCAATTAGATTTAATTATATTAGTTTAGGGGTTAATTGAGAAAAGTTGAGGTGGGATAAATAATATTTTCAAAGTTGAGGGGGTTATCTACAACAACTCCATAATTAAGGGGGCTTATTTTGAGTTGAAATAGCTGAGGGGGGTTTTCTGAGACGATTAAGTAAACCCTTCTACATTTTTTTGTTGTTTGGTAATGGATCAAGTCTTTCGCTCAATCGGAATTAGGAGAAATACGGTTAAGAAGATTTAATGTAACTTGATTTCATGTTGTAACCATGGAGTGATTTTCTATGGCGTACCCAACAGCTCAAGTGAGACATAAACAATTTGCTGGTTTTCAAGGAAATGAATTCTCATACGAGTATGCAATGAACATCATTCATTTCCTTACAGGATGTGGTGCAATGGCTTTATTTATGATTTTTTTGAATAAATTAATTTGTAAATTACTGGATTACTCTTATATGGAAATTCTGTTTCATCTCTTCATGATTTCTTGAAGTAAAGAACAACCTTGGCCTCTCTCTTAGTTTGGCATAACCAACTTTATGACTTTATGAGATGGTATCTGGCTTCTGTTATATATCTAGAGTTGACTAGATGAAGCAACTATTTAAAACTAATCTAGGCAGAGACTTACCAAATTGTCAGTAACTTGTAGACAGACATTTTCCCTCGTTAATCTTTTTACTATTTCAAAATTTACAGTCTCATTTTTTGTGGTCTTTTCTAATTTTGCGGCCGGTTTGAACTTAAAAAGAAAAGGGTTGCATATAAGGTTGCAAATATGCTAAATGGAACATTTATTTATTTATTTTCCTTTCTTTTGGGTCAGTGACTTGCCAAAACCTTAGCCTCTGTCTTTCTTGGAAACTTCAAGGTGTTTTTGGAAATCTGACTCATGCTATTTCTGAGTCTTGCGAAGAATGAAATTAATATGGACGGGGAATTTGATAAATCAAAGTTATAACTTTCATCGCGAAATGTTATTTGATCTTTTCTCATGGCACGATACAGATGAGTTTCTCGCGTGGTCTTCCTAATTGTCCTTGCGGAATTTAGGCAACATTTTGAAATCTTAACCTTTAAGATATCCCTGAATCCTATTGTTGCGCGCATCTTTTAGGAAGTTTCCATTTGATAATTAATGTTAATTGGACTTCTGATTATCAGTTTCCACTTTCATGCATTTAAAATCAGATATTTAATCCATTTCAACTTTGTTTCTACTAATGAACTCATAAACTACTTTTTTTTTTTCTTTCTGTTGTTTAAGTTTATCAGGTTTCTTTGTGTATGCGTGAAGTTGTCTGACTCAAACATATGCAGTTCTATGTTGCAAAATCTTTTATAGATGTGAAAGTAGATGTCTAAATTAACCGTGCCTGTGCATTTATAATTGAGTATGCTTAATTCAGGTGGCAGGAGGAGATCATCATATTACAATGACATTTGAGTAAATTTAAGTAGGATTACCGATATCTGGACATAAGGGACTTTTACTTGTCAAAAGTTTATCATCCTCGTCATTCGAATTCCGTGCAAGATTAACGCATGAAGAAGGTCAGTATGCACTTAATATTATTTCTTTATTCCTTGTCCAGTATAATGGAATGTATTTAGATACTTTTATTTAAGACTATGATTCATTTATTTGAAGTTCATGTGCCTGTTTGCTTCAAATTCCTATCCCTCTGTAGTACTGTAGCACAAAAAAAAACCGAATCCTCTATTTTTATGCTTTGCTTCTATATTCTGCAATGAAGCTTACGGCTTCAAAATATAGATGGTTCACACTTGTATTACTGCCTGTTAATCAAGCAAGCCTGATCTTGCAAAAGTCAAATTCAACAGATGTCGATTACACTTTCTGCTTCAGGTTAGACTGTCCAATAGAATATGATATCGCAATGAAATGAGTAAAAAAGCTCATAAACAACTCGAGGTCCTCGGATGGCATGACTTTGAACAGCTTAAGGCCTCGTAAATCATGTGTTAGGCACGTTACATGTTTGTTCATGTCCTCGACATTTATAAACTATGAAGCATGCACATATTAGAGTAGTTAGTATATTAGAGAAGTTAGGAGAGCTGGGGATGTTTGTTGAGTCCCACATTGAAAGCTTATGTAACTGTATTCTATTTTCTTTAATATAAATATATAATCTGACTACGTCTCTGTGGAAACATGTCAATTACCCAATCTAACATGGTATCAGAACCAACCAAAACCTTAGCCTCTGTCTTTCTTGGAAACTTCAAGGTGTTTTTGGAAATCTGACTCATGCTATTTCTGAGTCTTGCGAAGAATGAAATTAATATGGACGGGGAATTTGATAAATCAAAGTTATAACTTTCATCGCGAAATGTTATTTGATCTTTTCTCTTGGCACGATACAGATGAGTTTCTCCCATGGTCTTCCTAATTGTCACTGCAGAATTTAGACAACATTTTGAAATCTTAACCTTTAAGATTTAGCTGAATCCTATTGTTGCGCGCATCTTTTAGGAAGTTTCCATTTGATAATGGACTTCTGATTATTAGTTTCAACTTTCATGTATTTAAAATCAGATATTTAATCCATTTCAACTTGGTTTCTACTAATGAACTCATAAACTACTTTTTTTTTCCTCTGTTGTTTACGTTTATCGGGTTTCTTTGTGTATGCGTGAAGTTGTCTGACTCAAACATATGCAGTTCTATGTTGCAAATTCTTTTAAATGTGAAAGTAGATTTCTAAATTAGCCGTGCCTGTGCATTTATAATTGAGTATGCTTAATTCAGGTGGCAGGAGGAGATCATCATATTACAATGACATTTGAGTAAATTTAAGTAGGATTACCGATATCTGGACATAAGGGACTTTTACTTGTCAAAAGTTTATCAGCCTCGTCATTCGAATTCCGTGCAAGATTAACGCATGAAGAAGGTCAGTATGCTTATATCCCCTTTCTTCCTTTCTGCAGTATGGTTTGTTTAGTTGTTTTGCTGAAGCTCATGTTTGTATCTAGTTCATGGCTCCTAGTCATTGTAATCTACTCTATTAACTGTACCCTATGCTTAACCAAAAAACAAATGTACCCTACACTTCATCAGAAGTTACTATGTTTTGCAGAAATAATCTTCTCATAAAAAAATAGGAAACGTCTAGGGATCGATCTGTATCTGTAGGAGTTCCCTCTGGGAGTTAAAAACCATAGTATGTAGCAAAAATACTTCAAAGGAGAGATAACCCCCTTAGATACGTATCCGATCGTTGGACAGTCGGGTAGTTGATCAAATACCTGCTAAGTACCTCTATTGATGTATATCCTTAAAGAATTACTAATTATCTTCGACATACTAGACTTCGCATAGTATATAAGGTGTATCTGTAATTAACGCAAAAAAAAAAAAAAATTCAACATACAAGCTCAAGAGAAGGTAGCTTAAATTAGACAAATTTGTTTGCAAACAACTCTTGACTCAGACTCAGTCTATCCGCTTGCCAAGAAAGAAGGGAAGTTAACTAGCGCTAAAGCAGGGGAGATTCATTAGTTAGTTACTTACATAGGTTAATTTAGTTAACAAGCATGATGATTACGTGTCAAAGCAAAATTAAACCCATCTTAAAACAAAACAAAATAAAACTCTGACACATCTATCTTGGCTCTTGGTGGTGGTGGTATCGGTACCTTCTAGAAGATCCTTGTCACTTCCTTCTAGAAACAAAAACAAACCAGTCTATGGGCCCAAATTAAATCCCATTAGACAAGCTAACCAAGCTGGACAGTATCTTCATGCAATAAACATTGTCACAAAATCAATATCTATATCCAAATTAAACACGTATCATCCGACACATAGATATTTTCTTAATCTTATTATATATATAGAGAGAAATATCACCTCCTCTATGACATCCGCACAAAATGATACGACATCAATATGCTTGGTACGAGCATGATGAACTGATTCTTCGCCAAGTGAATTGCACTCATTTGTCACACCACAAGTTCCGTTTTCTGCTCAATCCCAAATCGTTAGAAGACCCCACAACCACAATGCTTCCTTCACTCCCTCTGCCATGGCCGTACTCGACCTCTGTAGTAGAAAGTGCAGCAGGCACTGTAACATCGATCGCTTAACAGGGCTCCATGTATCTTAAATACATAACCAGTAGTAGATCGCCGTCTATCTAGATCGCGCATAATCGAGTCCACAAACCGTCAATCGACATGTTTCTCCACCAAAACACGGACCAGATATGGTATGCCCTTTAAGTACACGAGGACCCTTCTTGCTTCCCGGTCGCCTTTCCGGATTCGTGAATCTCGGCGCACAACCTTTTAGCCGAAATATAAAGCGTGTACACCATTGCATTAAAGGCCTTATTGCCTAGCATAGGAATACGCTCCATAATGCCTTCTCTTCATTTGTAATGGGAGATTGATTACGAGAAAGCCTAAAGTGTGGAGCCATGGAGTCACCACCGACTTAGCACTTTGCATCCCGAACCTCGCGATCACGCTCTATGTAGCCCCGACTCAAGAACAATCGTCGATTAGCGCTCTCTTCTAATCTCCATACCCGATTATTTTCCTAGCGGCACCCATGTCCTTCATCTCGAACTCTTCACCAAGTTGAGATTTCAACCTATCTATCTCCACCTGCTCTTAGAAGCAATAAGCATGTCATCCACATACAAAGAAGATAGATAAAATTACCTCCTTGAAGCTTCAATGTAAACACAACAATCATGATAAACCCGAGGAAAAATCCATGCCGACATGAAGGAGTCAAATCGCTTGTACCATGCCGGGAGATTGCTTTAATCCATACGGTGACTTCCTCAAGCGACACACATGATTCTCCTTATCCTCAACCTTGTAGCCCTCGGGTTGATGCATGTAGATCTCTTCATCCAAGTCTCCGTGCAAGAAGGTACAACTTTCGAGTTGATCGACTCAAAATCACCATGAGCAACAATACTCAATAGCACCCGAATAGAAGTATGTTTCACCACCGGAGAAAATATCTCATTGTAATCCACACCCTCTTTACGTGCAAAACCCTTAGCCACTAGCCTCGCCTTGTATCTTACACCACCGAGCTCGAAAGATCTTCCTTTCTTTTATACACCCACTTACAACCAATAGCTTTTCTTCCCTACGGGCAATGGGACCACCTCCATGTATGATTCTTCAGAAGAGATTCCATCTCTTCCTCCATCGCAGCCAACCAACTCTCACTATCCTTGTCGAATAGCTTCCTTGAAGGACCCAGCTCGTCCTCCTCGAGAGTCGTATTCAACCATATTGCCTTGCCCATAGTGCTTTAGGGGTTGATCGACCCCACTTCGATCACATACTTGTATGCTTTCGCTTTTACCTAGTGGAAGCCAAATTATCCTCAGTATTTGTTGTTGTAGTGCTGTGTATTTTCTCTTGAACCTCCTCCCGCTCAAGCTCATCATCTACCGACTTCCCACTTGAGCACGATTAGAACCTAGTTGGTCTTTAGGTTCTATTTTAATAACACGAGACTTAGAAGTCTCAGGTCCATAACACCATCATCCTTGGGCCCTAGCAATCATGGATTTCTCATCAAAGGTAACATCCGCTGATCACGAACTTTGAATCTTCTAGGTACACCGGCGATGATAGCCTTTCGCCCTTGCATATCCCAAGAATATTGCCTTCTTATTTCGGCGTCAAGCTTTCCTCGTTGGCGTGATAGTAGGCGGTACATCAGAAATTAAGGCCTATCATAATCGCATGCTCCTGACCACCACATAGGGTGTATCACCATCAATGTCGAATGTGGTGAGCGGTTCACAATGTAACAAGGCAGTAGCCACATACGCCCACCATTCGTTGCCCAATCACGCATAAGATCGCATGCTCCTTGCCTTTTCGCGGTGTTGGTTCGATCTCTCAGACCCCATTACTGGCGTGGTGTAGACTGGCATTTGTCGATGAACAATTACCTCCGATCACGAAACTCCTTGAAAGCACCATGCATACTGCGTACGGATTGCTCCGGATCTCCGGCGTCTTCAATTTCTTTCTGTCACGTTTCTCAACCATTGTTCTCCACTTCTTGAATGTCTGAATCATTCTTGTGCTTGAGAAAATAAATCCAAGCATACCTAGAATAATCATCAATAAGCGAGACATAATACACGGAACCACCCTTGGAAGTTATGCGAGCGGACCCAAACATCCGGTGTGCACATCTAGTATCCCTGCTCTTAGACTTCTTTGTTGAAACTTGACCACGTGTGACTTTCCATACACACAATCCTCATAAAATCCATGCTAGGTTCCCAGTTCTTATTGAGACCCTCTTTACCAAGCGAACTAGACCCTTCTCGACATATGCCCAAACCTTTATGCCATGCCTAGTGTGTGCTCACATGGGTCTCCACCACTTCCTTCCAACCCATTGCATCTCCATGTCACCGTCGTACACGAGAGAGTATAGATTCCGTGGCAACACCCTTCATCACTACTAAGGAACCACGAACAACCTTCTTCACTCCGTTTCAGTCACAATCCACGCAATATAGGAGTCAAAGCACCAACCGAGATAAGATTCTTCGCAAGTCGGGAACATGCCTCACATCCGTCAAGGTTCGAACCACTCCATCATGCATCTTGATTTTGATATTACCTAGCCCAGCTTTTACAAGCATGGTTATTCCCCATCAATACAGTTCCACCATCAATGCCTCTGTGGTAGTAAACCACTTCCTATTTGGACACATATGGTAAGAGCAACCGAATCAAGTATCCACTTCCGGAGATCTCCTCGCCACCGTGGCGACATAGCACTCCTTATCGCTCCCTTCCTCTGGCGTAGCTCGCTTCTTCCTTGCCCTCTCTCCTCTGGTCTTGTTGTTCTTCTCCACCTACTCTCTTATTTGGACGGTCGACTTTGAAATGCCCGACTTCACCGCACTTGAAACATCCTTTTCCCTAAAGAGGTCTTGATTTAGATCTAGACTTTCCTCCCTTGTCTTTTCCTCGCTCATTGCTCCTTCCTCTTGCAAACAATCCATGGCTTTTCCTGTTGCATGGGTACCATGTCACTAGTTGCAATCTTAGAAGATCGTCCGCTAGAATGCCGTTCTAGTCTCATCCATCTTCAAATTTTCTCCCACAAGCCTCGGTGTTTGTACGGGTTCTCATAAGACTGGAGAGTAGTAGGCGCTGATCCTCGTCTCCTACTTTAACATCTATGTCTTTCAAATCTGATATGATCCTATCAAACTTGTTGATGTGTTCTGGGTTGATCAGCCCCAACCGATACACAGCTTGTATGCTGCGCTTTTACCTAGTGGAAGCCAAATTATCCTCAGTGCTTTGTTGTTGTAGTGCACGTATTTTTCTGTTGAACCTCCTCCTGCTCAAGCTCATCACTCCCGACCTGAGCGATTAGAACCTAGTTGGTCTTTAGGTTCTATTTTAATAACACGAGACTTAGAAGTCTCACCGGTCCTTAACACCATCATCCTTGGGCCCTAGCAATCATGGATTTCTCATCAAAGGTAACATCCACGCGATCACGAACTTTGAATCTTGGTACACCAAAGGCGATAGCCTTCATGCCCATATCCCGAATATTGCCTTCTTGGCCTCGTCAAGCTTTCCTCGTTGGCGTGATAGTAGGCGGTACATCCAGAAATTGAGCTATCATAATCGCATGCTCCTGACCACCACATAGGGTGTATCACCATCAATGTCGAATGTGGTGAGCGGTTCACAATGTAACAAGCATAGCCACGCCGCCCACCATTCGTTGCCCAATCACGCATAAATCGCATGCTCCACGCCTTTTCCAGCGGTGTTAATTCGATCTCGCGACCCCATCTGGCGTGGTGTAGACGCGGTGTCGAGTGTGAACAATTACCCGATCGAGAGAACTTTGAAAGCAGCAATATCATACTGCAATAGTTGCTCCGGATCTCGGTCGTCTTCAATTTCTTTCCTGTCCTGTTCTCAACCATTGTTCTCCACTTCTTGAATGTCTCGAACACCTCATTCTTGTGCTTCAGAAAATAAATCCAAGCATACCTAGAATAATCATCAATAAACGAGACATAATACCTGGAACCACCCTTGGAAGTTGTCTGAGCCGGACCCCAAACATCCGTGTGCACATAATCTAGTATCCCTCTGCTCTTAGACTTGCTGTTCAGAAACTTGACCCTGTGTGACTTTCCATACACACAATCCTCGCAAAAATCCATGCTAGGTTCCTTCAGATTCTTCAGCAGACCCTCTTTACCAAGCAGAACTAGACCCTTCTCTGACATATGCCCAAGCCGCCTATGCCATAACCGTGTGTGCTCACATGGGTCTCCACCACTTCCTTCAGTTCCAACCGCTGCATCTCCTGTCACCGTCGTACCTGAGAGAGTATATAGATTACCGTGACGAACACCCTTCATCACTACTAAGGAACCACGAACAACCTTCTTCACTCCGTTTTCCGTCACAATCCTGCAACCACCGGAGTCCAAAGCACCAACTGAGATAAGATTCTTCCGCAAGTCGGGAACATGCCTCACATCCGTCAAGGTTCGAACCACTCCATCATGCATCTTGATTTTGATATTACCTAGCCCCACTGTTTTACAAGCATGGTTATTCCCCATCAATACAGTTCCACCATCAATGCCTCTGTAGGTAGTAAACCACTTCCTATTTGGACACATATGGTAGAGCAACCCAATCAAGTATCCACTTCCCCGAGATCTCCTCGCCACCCGCGGACGACATAGCACTCCTTATCGCCCTCAAACGTAGCTCGCTTCTTCCTTGCCTCTCTCCTCTCGCCTTGTTATTGTTCTTCTTTCCACCTACTCTCTTATTTGGACGGTCGACTTTGAAATGCCCACCACCGCACTTGAAACATCCTTTTCCCCAAGAGGTCTTGATTTAGATCTCTAGACTTTCCCCTTTGTCTTTTCCTCGCTCATTGCTCCTTCCTCTTGCAAACAATCCTCGCTTGTTCCCTCAGCATCGCCATGGCCATGTCACTAGTTGCAATCTTCCAAGATCGCCCGCTAGAAGTACTGCTCTAGTCTCATCCATCTTCAAATTTTCTCCCACAAGCCTCGTTTGTACCAGTTCTCATAAGTTTCCAGAGACAAGTAGAAGCGCTCGATCTCGCCTCCTACTTTAACATCTATGTCTTTCAAATCGATATGATCCTATCAAACTTGTTGATGTGTTCTGATTGATGAGCCCTCCTCCATCTTGCAAGTATACAATTGGATTTTAAGTAGATCCTGTTAGTTAGACTCTTCGTCATGAAGGTACCCTCTAACTTCTTCCCATTAACGCCACCCTCTCCATCTACCAAGAGCTACATCCCTCTCGAGGCATAGGATAATCGACCTGCTTCCGGATCCAACTCCTCCCAATCCTCATCGACATATCCTTGTTCTTCTTCTCCTTTCCATCCAAAGTCTTGTGCAATTTTTATGTAAATTAGAAAGTTTTTCATCCGCATCCTCCAATAAGAAAAATCGTTCTTCCCATTGAACTTTTCAATCTCAATTTTCCCACTTTGATCGATTCATCGTTGACTTATCCTCTGCTTGTTTGGAATCCGCTTCTCGTGAATCACCAACACCCTCAAATTAGAAATTACACCACTTCCAATCAACAATAGCTCATACCATTGTCACATGACCGCTGAACCGCCGAGAAACCACCACAAACGATAGCAAAACACAATAAAAGAGTAAAGACACGAGATTTACGTGGTTCTAATTTGCCCACGCCCACGGGTAAGGAGGGGATTTTCACTAATAGAAAGAGAGAATACAAATTAGGATTACAAGTTCTCACAAAGAAACCCTAAAACAAACCTCTCAATCTCAAAAGATCTCTCTCCAAAGATGCACCAAACTCTCAAAGCACGCTCCAAACGTGCTTGAAACTTACCCTAACAATCGGGTTAGTTATTATAGTTCTAAACGAATTGGGTTTAAAACCAATTCCTAATTAGACCCGCTTGGATCGCCGATTAGTCGACTACAACTCATATTAGTCGACTAATGAACAGAGATTAGTCGACTATAATACGCATTAGTCGACTATCGCACTCCAACGCGAAATACACCTTTCTCAAGTTTTATGTAGTCGACTACAACTCATATTAGTCGACTACTCGCTCCTCACCAAAACTTGTTGCTCAAGCATACTGTACGACTACAATGCCTAGTAATTATCGAGGAAAAGAATGCAGTGATTATGACCGCAGTGATATTGGCAATGGCATGAACAAGGGGAGATTTAATACAGAAGCAAGAAAGCGCAAGGAGACGCATAAAGAGGGAGAGACGGAGAAGAGAGTGGAGGTTTATGGCGGTGGATTATTGGTGAAGGATGATAGGGAGAAGGATAGGATATTTTGGGAGACTTGTTTGGCATCTGGATACCCTTAACATAGAGAAGCATGTTTTCATTTCCATTCAAGTGTACAATTTTATGTGATTTGGTCTAAGGAATTGAATTTGTTGATGTGGTTAGGGATATATAGAATTAAGAGGTTTAGGTGTGTTTTACTAGCTTTTTATTAGAGATCTTTTTAGAAATTGAAGGTGGAAAGGATATTAGTTGTAAAAATGTTGTATATTTAGACTGCTTAAACCTTGTATTGATATACAAAAGAACGCTGGTGTACGTACATTGATTTAACTGGTTCTCTTCTTTTAGTAATGTAAATGTCTGTCTGTTTCATTACTAGGAGGGTAAGCAGACAATAACGAAAGGTAGTAAAAATAATAAAAGAAACCACAAGTGTCGCATTGCAAAATGAAGTGTAAATTCTATGAGAACAATCATTTGTCTTGTGAGAAAATTTCGTGACATACTGCAGAACAATGGCCACAACAAAGAGAGCTAGATGTAATAAAATTCCCGTCTCACCAAGGAAACAAGAATCGAAGCAAATATCTCAACAAAGTGGGATATTTACTCTTGCTCTCATCAGTTCTAGGGTGACTTTGTCGAGGAACCTAAAAGCTATTACAAATCAAATCAGCAGCAAAACACCAATTTTCGTGGTTCGGCAATTTGCCTCGTCCACGGGGCAAGGAGGAGGAGATCTACTATTAGAGAGAAAGAGAATACAAATAGGGTACAAATCTCACACCAAAACCCTAGAACAAAACTCTCTAAACCCTCACAAATATCTCCCTCAAATGACGCTCAAAACCTAACCCATACGATTTTTGACACCAATCAAACCCTAGTTATAGGGTATTTATAGGAGTCAAAAAGGTTCAAGCGGAGTTCAAAAGCGGGTTCAAAAGCGATGCAAAAGCGTTATGCAGCGTTCCGAGCGTTCAAAGCTCCGCGTGGGCTTGTGGCCCCCTCGGCGTTCGTGAAACGCAGCGTAAGCGCATTCGAGAGCTCTCGTGGGCTTGTGGCCCGCACCCGCGTGAGTGCTCACAATTCTCCACCTCGTGAATGTTTTCCTCAAAGCTGGCCAGAGCCTCTGGTAGACACCAACACAAATTAAATGTCCCACTTGTTGCGTCGGACGAATTAGAATAAATCTATAACAACGGACTCAATCCACGATAAGTCAGGAACCCAAACAAGAGTTCAAATAATCTCCTCCCCATCAAAAACAACACCGGCTGCATCATAAAGACGCCTCGTATCCTCTTGCCCAAGGAATCAAGCTTCCGTAGTTCACCCAAATGGCATTTTCGGCAATCCGCAGATGTGCAACAAGTCTCGCAATGATCAAACTTGTTGCTTGGAACCACCTTTGTGAGCATATCTGCCGGATTATCCTTCGTGTGGACCTTCACAATCGCCACATCACCATCTTCAAGAACATCTCGAACGAAGTGATAACGAAGGTCAATGTGCTTCGTCCTCGCATGAAGAGCCTGGTTCTTCACCAAATAGATAGCACTCATGCTATCACAATGAATGGTGACGGATTGTTGCGATATACCAAGTTCCTCAAAGTCCTCGAAGCCAAATTGCCTCTTTCCTCCTCGTAATTGCCATATACTCGCCTCCGTAGTAGACAAAACAGCAGTAGGCGCAAGGTGTATCTCCAACCACACGAGTCCGTGAACATAAACACATAACGAGTAGACCGGCGTTTATCCAAATCCCCGGCATAATCGAATCAACATAACCAGCGCAAGCGCCATGTTGTCTGCTCATAAACCAAACCAATATTGGTACCTCGAATGTACCTCAAAATCCATTTCACGGCGTTCCAATGACCCACTCTGGATCGTGCATGTATCTCGAAACCATGCTCACGCTGCGTGACAAATCTGGTCTCGTACATACCATTGCGTACATCAAGCTTCCAGCTGGCTTCGCATATAGGTCTTCGACATTAACTCTCGATCTTCAAGCGTCTTCGATGGAGATTGATGAAAGCTTCAAATAGGCTCCTAATGGTACAGCGGTAGCCATTCCATGCTAACATGGAACCTTGTAGAACCTTCTTCAAATAAGCCATCCGTGTCAAATAAATTTTGCCCTTCTTCTTGTCTCTGCCGATCTCCATCCCCAAAATGCGCTTAGCCTCACCCAAATCCTTCATCTCGAACTCCTTTGAAGTTGTGCCTTCAATTCATTTATAGCGGACACGGAAATAAAGGCAACCAACATGTCATCGACATATAATAACAAATAGATATACGCACCTCCTTTCAACTTGCGAAAAATATACGCAAGGATCAAACAGCTCACGAGTATATGAATGACCAAGCATAAAACCATCGAATCGCTTATACCCTTGTCCGGTTGCTTCAAACCATATAGCGATTTCTTTAGTCACGCAAACCAACTTTTCTTTCCTGCAACTCGGAATCCCAATGGTGAGTCATATAGATTTCTTCATCAAGATCACCATGAAGAAATCGTAACATCCAACTGATCTAATTCCAAACCATCTTGTGCCACCAATGCTAGCAAAATCCAAATCGGCGAATGCTTCACCAGGAGAAGACCTCATTATAATCAATACCTTCCTCACATGCATAACCCTTAGCCAACTAACCTAGCTTTGAACCTCAATGGAGTACCTTCAATGCCCTCCTTCTTAGTGTATACCCACTTGCAACCAATTGCCTTAGTCCTTTGGAAGCTCAACAAGCTCCCATGTATCGTTCTTGTGAAGAGACTCCATCTCTTCCTGCATAGCTACACCTTGCGAATCGACCTCCGAACTCGCTTTCGGCCTCTCGAATGTAGTAGGTATCATCTCATCGATACTCTCAGGAGGTGCATATGCGCTGATAGGCATCACGTATGCGGCATCTGTATGTTCTCCCTCGTCTCAGACGCAATAGAATCCCGCTGAGCCGTGCGGTCACGATCACGCATCTGTACTCATATCCTCCGTGTCACCGTCGTGCTTTCGCTGGCGTCACCTCGGTCGGCACTCTAATGGATATTGTACCATCACGGACAATGTGGGTATCGATCTCCACCACTGCGATATCTCCCGTCGGGTCACTCTCCACGATGAGAGTTGGAAAGCTTCAAGATAGAAGCCTCATCAAATGTGACGTCTCTACTCGGCACAATCTTCTTATCAACTGGATCCCATAGCTTATATCCTTTGACACCACGCTTGAATCCTACAAATATGGCCTTCTAGCTCGGCTCCAATTTATCTGTTTCACATGATAAAATCACGGGGCACCCAAATACCTTGAGCTGGTCATAATCTCGTCTTGGCTCTCGACCACTTCTCCATAGGGTCTTTCCCCAATCCTTGAGATGGCTGACTGTTGATGAGGTGGCTCGCATATGTAAGTGCCTCGCCCAAAGATCTTCTCCAAACTACTATCGCCAATAAACATCGAACCTTCTCCGGCAAAGACCGATTCAACCTCTGCCACCCCATTTTGCTGCGGTGTATGACTAACAGTGAAGTGTCTCTCATGCCCTCGTCTCGACATAGGCTGGCGAAAGGGTCTAAAGTATACTCACCAGTTGTCGGATCTCAGCGTCTTGATCTTTCTCGGTTTGGGTTCTAATCTCTTCTTCCACTCTACGAATATATCTAGGACTTCACTCTTCTTCGTCATGGTGTACACCAACATCGCCTAGAATAATTATCAACAAATGTGACGAACCAATGTCTACCACCAAGTGATGCCGTCTTGGTGGGACCCCAACGTTTGTGTGCCGTATCGAGAATACCTGCGATGCGATGGATGGCATTCAGAACTTCAACTTTGTATGCTTGCCAAGAACACAATGCTCACGAACTCAACTTTTCCACTCTTGGCTCCTTTAATAGCCCGCATGCATAGCGCTGCGGTGACCTTTCACTGTGTGCTAACCTATAGTGCCAACACGCTCTGTCGCCTCACGAAATAGCTGAAGGCGTGGCCAATCTCGGTGCTCCCATTCGGATAGTATAAATTTCGATGCGGACTCCTTCATCACCACTAAAGATCCTTTAGTAACCTTCCCTACACCGTTTTGAAAGTCACATTGAATCCCTTAGCCTCCAAAGCTCCAAGCGAGATAAGATTTTTTCTTGGTGAGGAACAAATCTCACCTCCTTCAACTCACGAACTACTCCATCGTGCATCCTAATCCGCAGTACCTATCCCACAAATGCCGGGGTTGATCATTTCCCATGATAACAACACCCGTCGACTTTCTCAAAAGATACAAATCGGTCTCGCCTAGGGGTCACATGATAAGTAGCGCCGAATCAAGCATCAATCGATGCTTCCACATGATTCACCTCGGAGTAATCAATAGAGAATAGCACGAATCGTCGGAATCATCGCCTTTAGCAATATTCACCTCATTGGCCTTCGGGCCTTTTTCTGCCATTTTCTTTCTCCTTGAGCTTTGGACAATCTCTCTTCCAATGTCCACTCTTTGCGAGAATCGCATTGGTTCTTTGACAATTGATGGCTCCTTCTTGACTTTGACCTCCCTCTATTGCCACCTTTCGGATATGGGCTTCTACCTTTCGTCGACAAGGCCTCGCTGCGAAGTACTCGCCACGGGAAGTCTCCTTGTCCTTCCTCCTCAAATCATGGTTGGTCAATCGTTAGTAACTTCACTATAGGCGATAGAAATGCGTCCGTTCAACAAAGTGAGCACAAAGGTGTCATACTCCTCATCGGTAAAGAGCCCAATAAAATAGCGCCTTGTGCTCATCCGTTATCTTCTCATCAATATTTGCCAAGTCGGACAACAACTTAGTATAGTTGTTCACATGAGCCGCTAGTGAGGTGCTCCGGATATCTGAAACACGAAGAGTCTTGGCGACAAGTGCAACTTGTTCTCAACACTCTTAGCGAGATACTTATTGTTGAGAATTTTCCACATCTTCATTGCGGGCGTCACCCCAATCACATCATATTTCAGCTCTGTTTCCAAGCGGGGACGATCACCCATACAGCGTTCTATTCATCTTATCCCATACATCCTCTTCATATTTAGGTGGCCTCTCTTGGACCATGATGGTCTCCTCTAAATTTTGAGCATTGGCATCGTAAAGTCACTCATCCACAAATCAAAGTTGATTTTGCCGTCGTACTTCACCACATTAATTTTGGTGTTCAAAACCAACTTGCATTTGTATTGTATTAGCCATTGACTTCTTTGCTTTCACTTTCTTCTCCCATTGCAAACTAACTCCAAATTGTAGAAAAGAACAACTTTGATAGGATTAAAGAATCACCCAACTGAACCTAGATCGAATTCCAAATAGATTTCCTAACCACACGAGGAAGCGAAATCTCCAACGGCAACTCCTAATGCTATCTCCACGAGCCGAGAACTCCAAGAACTAAGCTTCACACAAGAATCTTCCTCCACCAAACTTCAAAACCCTAGATCCGAAATCGGGCTCATACCACTTGTTGATGGCCGAAAAATTCGAGCCGGCACCTCTGCCGAACAATGGCCACAATAAGAGAGCTAGATCGCAAAAAGAATTCCCGTCTCACCAAGGAAACAAGAATCTGAAGCAAATATCTCAACAAAGTGGGATATTTACTCTTCCTCTCATCAGTTCTAGGACTGACCTGTCGAGGGAACCTAAAAGCTATTACAAATCAAATCAACAGCAAAAACACCAATTTTACATGGTTCGGCAAGTTGCCTACGTCCACGGGGCAAGGAGGAGGAGATCTACTATTAGAGAGAAAGAGAATACAAATAGGGTACAAATCTCACACCAAAACCCTAGAACAAAACTCTCTAAACCCTCACAAATATCTCCCTCAAATGACCGCTCAAAACCCTAACTTCAGCCCTGATTTTCGGCCACCAATCAAACCCTAGTTATAGGGTATCTATAGGGTCAAAAACGGGTTCAAACGGGTTCAAAACGGGTTCAAAACGATGGCAAGCAGCGTGTACGTTCGAAAAGCGTTCAAAGCTCCGCGTGGGCTTGTGGCCCCCACTCGGCGTTCGTGAAGCGGCGTATGGCGTTCTGAAGGCTTCGTGGGCTTGTGGCCCCCGCACCCACGTGAGTGCTCACACAATCCATATAGAGGAGAGTAGCGGGGAAAATAGGAGATTTTTAGTTCCCCTTTTGGCTCAAAACAACTTGCTTGCATGCAATATGTTCTCATACGACCTTTTTATTGAAAAACTGACATGAATAATGATTATATCAGAATTAGATAATATAATCACAAAACTCGTCCTTGCTTTCCTTGCTTTCATCATATCGTCAGAGTGAAAATTGGACTGGGTATAGTCCCTTCCTAGCTGACAAATGACCTATTCAAGAGGACGGAGAGTAAGGGCCAATTTGATATTGTTTTTTCTAGGGTGCTTCTACTTAGTGTTTAAAAAAACATTCTGTTGGTACCCCAAATATATTTTTTATTAATCCCTGCATGAAAGTCGACATGAATTTAACCTCACGCCAAAATAAGCGAATTCAGAGCCGAAGGAGACCTCTCTGCTCTCACAAGTGTTCGGCTACTACAGTAGATAGACTCTTTCTAGGCTCACATAAGAACCTCAAGGGCGCTCGGGCCTCTTTCTAGGCTCGCTTCAAGAATCCAACTCGATCAAGCATGTGGATAGACTCCTACAATATCGGTAAGCACAAGATGCCGACGCCGAAGTCGCCATTAGTCATCCTCGCTACACGTGGCAATTTCGCTACTACAAAGACCCTAAAAGACTTGTTACAAGAACTCGGCCGACTACTACAAAGACTTGCTACGCGACCAGCCTAATTTCGAAAAGTCGCCATTAGCCGTCCCCTACTGGTGGCCGACTAGATCACAGCTCCCTAAGACTTGCTACATTAATCAGCACAGCATTCTGAAGACTTGCTACAAAAGGCTACAATACTTCCTGTCTTTGGTTGCCTTGAGCCCGCCCAACAACAAGTCAACATCACAATTAATGGCGTTGTGCTGACCACATGGCTTTTGTAGCCATACCTCACATCAAATTAATGGTGACTCTTTCCACACATAAGCTGACATGTGTAAAACTAATGCTGAAATGACCAAATTGTCCTCTCTCATTCCTACAAAGAAAGGAAATATTCTCAATACAAAAGGAAGTCATTTTTCTCCCCTTGCACGAGGCACACAAGAATAAATTACTGTTCATTTTCTTCTCCACTCAAGCTCACTTACTGACTTGATCGTCGGAGGTACAACGGGGGAGCCAAGCCCCGTCCTCTTACGAGCTTCTACGTGTAGGGAAGAAACATTGACTTCGAGCTAGGTATTCGGGGGAGTGAGTGGATCCCCATCATCTTCGATCTCAAGCCCGTTTTGACTGTGATTATATACATCAACACATTCAAATATGGTTTTTGTTAAAAAAACATTTTTTGCATGCTTATCAAAATTGCTTCTATTTTCAAGGGGTTGCTTCTAGAAGTAGCTTGAGGATATGCTTTTAAACGAAGCTCCTACTTTTGTAGTTTTTATACCATATATATAGTGTAATTAGCTTTTGACAATGTTTTTTATTGCCAATAAATATGAAGTTACAGTTATATATACTTTGGTATTTTATCTATAATGATCTTTAAGCACAACTTTACCGGACACCTTATCTATTTTTTTTGAAGTAACTTTTGATATAGATTACAAAATGACATTTTTCAGCAACTTATAATAAATTGCTTATATAAGTTGCTTATATAAACAACTAATTATAAGCTCCAGCATACCAAACTAGCCTATCTCAAAAATATATTAGTTTTCTTTAACCAATAAATTGAGGCTCAGCTCTTTTCTCAAAAACTATAAAAGCTGAAAAGTCTTTAAAGTTGTTTTCTTAACAATAGATGTGAAAGTCATATAGTTTCTATTAAGACACGAGGAATACAACGTCTGACATAGTAAAAAGGTCTGACCCATTGTTACGAAAGTTCCTCCCTCATGTTGTCCAAAGTTTCTCCATGAAAGAAGGTTGTCCTGTAATTCGCAAATATGGGATAATGGCCACCTGGACATTTTTAGCTATTATATGACAAGAAAAGAAGTGGTGTTGATGAGTCTTCATCTTGCTCCACATTCATCCCTGTTTTCTATAAAATATGACTATAAAAAAAGGTTTTGAGTCTTTTATTCTAGGGGAAAGAGCCTTCAAAAATTATGTTCTTAAAGGAGTTGGAAGGGCCAGAAATATTAAAATACTTGCATTATTGTTCAGTGTCCCAATTGACTTTTTAGTTCATGTGGCTTGTCTCTCCATAGCCTTGGCACACACAACAAAAAAAAAAAAAGGGAGCTATGCATGATGTAGTATAACTGCAAACAATATGAATACAAATGTTAAGGATTTTCTGAGCTTTTTAGGGTGTTCTTTGTAACTTTAGATTTTTGGAAGTCTATAAATTTTAAAATTTAAAGGTATTGTATGTAATTACAGATTGTTCATGGAACTGCTAAAAAATTTCGATTTTCATGTTGTTTTTTTCCTTCTAATTTTGGATTTTTCCAAGGTGTTTTTAAATAAAATTAAGCTTTTTCAAGGGGTTACTGATGCAGGTGCTCACGATGCCAGTAGGCTTCGAAAAATAAGCGTTAGATCTACTCGTTGGCCGAAGCTAGGCACGCTCTCAGGTTCAGGAAGACTTGCTACATTAATGCGCTCTGATTATGGAAGACTTCTGCTACGATGGCGGTCTTCTGTTTCACTATGCTGTCTTTGGTTGGCCTTGAGCCAGCGGCAACAAGTCAACATCACAATTAATGGCGCTGTGCTGACCACATGGATTTTGTAGCCATACCTCACATCAAATCAATGGTGACTCTTTCCACACATAAGCTGACATATGTAAAACTAATACTGAAATGACCAAACTGCCCTCTCTCATTCCTACAAAGAAAGAAACTATTCTCAATACAAAAGGAAGCTATTTTTCTCCCCTTGCACGAGGTACACAAGAACAAATTACTGTTCATTTTCTTCTCCACTCAAGCTCACTTACTAACTTGATCGTCGGAGGTACAACGAGGGAGCCAAGCCTCGTCCTCTCACGAGCTTCTACGTGTAGGGAAGAAACATTGACTTCGAGCTAGGTATTCGGGGGAGTGAGCAGATCCCCATCATCTTCGATCTCAAACCCGTTTTGGTGTGATTATATACATCAACACATTCAAATATGGTTTTGTTAAAAATATTTTTGCATGCTTATCAAAATTGCTTCTATTTTCAAGGGGTTGCTTCTAGAAGTAGCTTGAGGATATGCTCTTAAGCGAAGCTCCTACTTTTGTAGTTTTATACCATATATATAGTGTAATTAGCTTTTGACAATGTTTTTTATTGCCAATAAATATGAAGTTACAGTTATATATACTTTGGTATTTTATCTATAATGATCTTTAAGCACAACTTTACCGGACACCTTATCTATTTTTTTTGGAGTAACTTTTGATATAGATTACAAAATGACATTTTTCAGCAACTTATAATAAATTGCTTATATAAGTTGCTTATATAAACAACTAATTATAAGCTCCAGCTTACCAAACTAGTCCTATCTCAAAAATATATTAGTTTTCTTTAACCAATAAATTGAGGCTCAGCTCTTTTCTCAAAAATATAAAAGCTGAAAAATCTTTAAAGTTGTTTTCTTAACAATAGATGTGAAAGTCATATAGTTTCTATTAAGACACGAGGAATACAACGTCTGACATAGTAAAAAGGTCTGACCCATTGTTACGAAAGTTCCTCCCTCATGTTGTCCAAAGTTTCTCCATGAAAGAAGGTTGTCCTGTAATTCGCAAATATGGGATAATGGCCACCTGGACATTTTTAGCTATTATATATATGACAAGAAAAGAAGTGGTGTTGATGAGTCTTCATCTTGCTCCACATTCATCCCTGTTTTCTATAAAATATGACTATAAAAAAGGTTTTGAGTCTTTTATTCTAGGGAAAGAGCCTTCAAAATTATGTTCTTAAAGGAGTTGGAAGGGCCAGAAATATTAAAATACTTGCATTATTGTTCAGTGTCCCAATTGACTTTTTAGTTCATGTGGCTTGTCTCTCCATAGCCTTGGCACACACAACAAAAAAAAAAAAAAGGGAGCTATGCATGATGTAGTATAACTGCAAACAATATGAATACAAATGTTAAGGATTTTCTGAGCTTTTTAGGGTGTTCTTTGTAACTTTAGATTTTTGGAAGTCTATAAATTTTAAAATTTAAAGGTATTGTATGTAATTACTGATTGTTCATGGAGCTGCTAAAAAATTCGATTTTCATGTTGTTTTTTCCTTCTAATTTTGGATTTTTCAAGGTGTTTTTAAATAAAATTAAGCTTTTCAAGGGGTTACTTGTAATTTTTGATTTTTATGGAGTTGTCTATAATTTCAAGTTACTTAGGGTACTCTTCAAAATTTTCCTATTTTAGGGCATTTTTATAATTTTTAAATTTTTGGTGAGGAGGTTGTTAGTAATTTTCAAAATTTAGGGCTCTGCATGTAATTTCATATTGTTCAGGAGATTGTTAAAAATTTCATCCAAATCTTCGAAACTTTCAGCTAAGGGAGCAAATCTGCAAATGTCTTTATCAGTGTTGTTTATTTGTAGTTTTCCTAGCTTTGGGGTTGTTTGGTGCTCATTGTAAAGAGTATGAAATTGGTTTTCAATGCTTGTCATATCATCCGTGGAAATCTAAAGCCCAAAAATGTTCATGTTTCTTCAATAGGGTTCGATTTGATGATTTATATAAAAGGGCCCGCTAAAAACTCCGCCACGTCACCAATTTCATGAAGCTCATTTCAGATTTAAAAGCTCGGAAATGGGTCAATATTTAGGAATAAAAAATGGGCCACTTGGGTCTCTTTTCATGAAAACTTGTTTACTAATGATGTTTCCTAACAAACAAAGGCAAGAAACTAAGGAAAGTTGTTTCATGAAAATTTGCTTTCCTCTTTAAATTCTCATCCAAACTAGAGAAAATGTAGAAACTCATATCAAGGATTGATTTCATGATGAACCAACCATTAAAAAGTCTTTTCCAAGTAAACAACGGGTAAACCAACCAAACAGTTACTGTTTCAAATGAAATTTCCAAGAATTTCTTACTCTTCTTTCATTATTCATTAGTTGTTTCCTCTTGGTTTTAGTTTCCATCAAAAGTTGGGTGGAAGAGATCCGAGAATTTTTCCGAAACCTGAGTTATATATGTCGTAGAGAAACTTCGTGTTAAGAATGAAAAAGAATTATGCAACCAAGCAATTCCTCTCTAATATTGAGAAGACATTCTTGGCTTAAAAAAGGTATTTCTAAACTTGTTTTCAATTGCGATAATTTTGATTGAAGGAAGCTTGTTTGCCATAGATTTTTTTTTTCCCGCCAACATTTACTGATTTACACATGGATTGTAGAAACAAAAGTTCCAATTATCTCTACGTGTTGTAATCATGTATCGAGGGAAAAAATTCGAGATGAGAACAAACCATTCAAGAAAATATGTGAAATTGTTAAAGAATTTTGTTCATAGATTATTTATGTGTAGCAGATCAAATTGAACAATGTTACTGATTTACAATTGGGTTAATTATGGATAGACCCCCTAAATGTCCATTTGTGTGGATAGATCCACAGAGTGAATTTTTTTTTTTTTTTTTTTTTAATCTTAAAAGAGTCAAGAAAGCTTTGAGGAGGCGGATAGCCCCTCCCAGTGTGAGAATACACTCCCCTCTAATTTTCTTACTCTTGAAAGTGTCGAAAAGATTCGCTAAGTGATCTATTAGCACTGGGCAAATAGTACAAAAGCTCTATCAGTAAAATTAAAATTACAAAGGTCCATCCGCAATTGGACAATAATACGGGGGCCTATTCACAATTAACTTTTACAATTTGATAATCAACAGTAGTCATATCATGGATTCTATCGGTAGCGGTCCCATTCAACACCTAAATTTATGGGTTTACATTACATCAAATTTGTTTCATTCCTGTGTGCGTATACCTAATTCAATTTTCCTTGGTCGATTAATTAGTTGGCAGAAAAAACAAAAACAAAACAAAACCACCATAATATCAAGTTGTCACACAGTGGTCACACAAAGTTGGGACCAACAATAATTTATCTTTTGATGCTTTAAAAAAAAAAGGTATAATTAGACTCCCCTGCCACCTTTCCTTCTAGAAGAAAGACTTTGTCTTTACCTGGTTTCCCTGTGGCGCTGTCACAATAGACTACAATACTTCCCTTTCATAATATGATCACATCAAGTTATTAGTACACCTCTCAATTATAAATACTAATGTTAAAATCTCCCATATCTTCTGCTTAGCTCCTAACTCTTCAAATTGATTTCTACTGATGAATTGTACTGATCATCAGCATCAAGATCAAGATCAAGAAATGTCTTCTCTCATTGAAGAGATTGGGGATTCGGAGGCGATAAATTTGGAGCTAAATTACTCCTACCATGATCAATACTGTGATGATGGTGATGATGGTAGAGAGTCATGCAACAATGGTTACATCCACGGCCAAAGCGAAGATGACGATGACGACAACGGTGGCGATGAGGATGATGATGATGATAAGGCAATGACATGGTCGACGTGGATTGAAATGGAGAGGTCCGAATGGGAGAAGAGAGATGAGAAGAAAGAGAGGTTCTCTTTGGTGGTGGATGAGGAGGAGAATAGGCTATTTTGGGAGACCTGTTTGGCTTCTGGATATCCATAAAAAGATTGGATTCTCAGAGGTTTAGGTTTCTTATTAGACTTGTCCGAGAATGTTTTTTTATTTATTTTAAAATATTAATGTTATTATCTTAAGAGAAATTGTATTCTTTTTTTTTTTTTTTGAGTTAGATGCAGTGATTATTTATGTCGAGTATATATAGAAGAAACTAGATAAAGAAATCAAAATCTTTATATTATATTCTCTCGGTACGATTCAAATATGGGTCACCGGTGCGTATATTATGGTGTTCGCTTAGGGTCAGTGTGGCAACTCCGCCTCTAATCTAGAACTAGTCTAAACCAATTTCGTTCTGGTCTAGGGGGGAGATGGAACAATCCGGGCTTTGTTTAAGGCCAAAAATTAACCTAACAAACCAGTTTATACTTTATATATACTCCAGAGGATCCAAGAGAAAGTTAAAACTTAATTCTGTATGAAAAAGAAGCATAACCGAGTGATTAAAATTATATTGACATCAAGTAATGCTGTTAACTTGTTTGATTAAAATCATAAATGCACTTCTATTATTTGAATCATAGAAGATTAAATATCTCATTGATAAATTTTATATACATCCTTAGAAAATTATTTTAAAAACACTTCTAAAATTTACCACCTTTATTTATATATATATATATATATATATATATATATATATATATATATATATATATATATATATATATATATATATATATATATATATATACATACATATATATATATATATATATATATATAATATATATATATATATATATATATATATATATATATATATATATCACTAGTAGAAAAATCTTAAACAAGGCGGATCAAACTAGGCAATTTCAGTCTAGTTTGATCCGTCTAGTTTGAGGCAATCTAGACGGAAATTTCGTCTAGATTGCCTAATTAGGCGGATTTTTAATTTATTTTTTTTAAAAACATGGGGCCCACAAACCTAGACGGAATTTCCATCTAGGTTAGTGGGCCCACTTTCTCAAAAAACTAAAAGCCCTAATCCTGCTTCTACCCCCATAGCCTCTCATCTCATTCACTCCCAAGCTTTCCACCCTAGCCCACGCCCAATTGCCCCTCACCCTCTCGTACCCAGCCCCACCTCCGCCCGCGCCGCAGCCCACCCGCTTCGCCCTCCCGGTCCCGGCCAGCCGCCCGCCCCTCCCGCCTACGTTGCCCTTCGACTTCTCCATACCCTAGAGTCACCACTGCCATTTTCGCTTCCCTCCTCTTTTACCCGCCCGCCTCCTCCATTTCACGCTACCCAACCCTCAATCTCCCTCCAAAAACCTAGATCTCACCAGCGACTCACCCTCACATCCGGCGGTGATCGCCTTCGGTGAATTAGTGGATAAATCTCTCGGTAGGGTGGTAGGGTTTTGGCCACCGCCGAAAAGATCGGCGGTCAAGTTCTTGAGGCGACCAAGATACTTCAGGAAGCTTTTGCGGCGGAGAGAGATCTGCTCGTCAAGGTCAAACAATGCCAGGTTCGATTATGAATTCGATGATTCTCTTGGATGTAGCGTGTTTTTTGACTGAGGGAGAAGGGGATCACGGTTGAGTCCGCAGCTAATTACTGCACTTGGAATGGGTATCAGGTTGCAATTCTGGGCTCAAAATTGTTTTTAGTATGAATTGGATTCAAATTAGTTGAAGCTTGAGTCTTTAGAGTCTGAATTTGGCTGAGAATTCATCATTTGACATTTTGAAATTTTTTTGTCAAATCAGTTGAAGCGTATTAGTTTAATTTTGCTTCTTATAGTATTGTTTGAGGCATTGACAAAGCAATTAATCATACTTTATTCTCCTTTAGTTTTGGTTTTTTTTACTATGATCTTCTGATAAACTCTTTGTGATGTCCAGGAAATGCTTTTTGGATGGAAATTTATTGCCAGTTGCATCTCTATTTCTTAGTATATATTTTGTCTCAATGCGTTCCATGCACTCTGAAATCACTATGTTTTGTTCTTCATAGTTTTCTTGAAATCACTATGTTTTGATCTTTTTTCTCTGAAATCACTATGTTTTGTTCTTCATAGTTTTCTTGAAAGTTATATATTCATCGGTTATATGCCTCGGTTGGACAATATATTGATCGGTTATATATCTCGGTTTGACAATTAATCCTTTTGGGAGAATTTTGAAGTAGTTGTATTTCAATCATAGGCAAAGCAAGTAGTTAAGTCTGTTCTCTCTTCATATACACACACAAACATCTTGATGAAAAGGTTTAGACTTTTGCATATTTAACATGATGTAATTTGGTTCTTTTGAGGCTTATATATCCATATATTATGATACTTGATGCAAATATGGAGGATATGATACTTGATAGCAACCTACATTGCACGCTATGTATTGGTATGGCTGTTTTGTAATTTTCATTTTGGGCAATGATGATACTCATTTACTATAAGAATGCAATCTATAATGTCTTTGTGATGTTTAGGTAGGGCAATCCTGGATGAGAATGCAACCTACATTGCATTTACAATGTTAGGTGAAGCAATCCATTCATGTGATTGCAATCTACATACAAGTTCATTGTTAGATGAGGCAATCTATGTTTTAATTTTTATAACTATATCGAGCCCCTACCTTGGTTATATCTAATTAAAATGATTGGATTTGGGTTATATTTTTGGTTGTTGTTGGGTGAAAATGATTGGATTTGGTTATATATGTAAGCCCCTACTTTGAGCAGCCTTGGATTGTTGTGGCCTTGGTTATTTGAGCTTGTGGGTTGTGGTCTTGGTTATTTGTTGGCTTGGTTGCTTGTTTGTGACTGGTTTCAACTTTGAATGCATAAGTGAGTTTAAGCAAACCCACTTGTCTGAGCTTCAGTTTCAGTTTCAGTTTCAGTTTCAGTTTCAGTTTGAGCTTCAGTTTAAGTATGAGCTTTAGTTTGAGTTATTTGTTGGCTTGGTTGCTTGTTTGTGGCTTTGGTTGTTGGCTTGGTTTGTTTGTGACAGGTTTTAGCAAACCCACTTGTCGAGCTATTATAAAATGTTTGGTATACTCCATTTCTTCTTTTCTCGCTATTATGAAAATGTTTGGTATCAAGCGAACGATATAAATTTGTTTTGTTGTTAGCATGGTGATGATGCCATGGGCAATAGCAATCATCGACATGGAGACACCGGAATGATCGAGATGATGACATGGATGAGGCGGAGGCCTCACATAGTGAGTTTTAATATTTTGTATCTCGGACATACAAGTATCACGATTTACACATTTGTTTATCAAGTTTGTATTACTTTATGGCTTTGGACTTGCTTGTGAGGATATTGGCATGTTTATGAAGATATAGGGATCATGTTTTCAGTTATGTGGGGATATTGACATGTTTGTAAAGACATTGTAATCATGTTTTTACTTATGGATTTGTTGATTAGTTTGTGGATATTTAATCTTGTGTATTGTGTTTTTAAATGCATGAGACATGTTATAAAGTGTCGAGGTAGTTGATATCGTGGTTTGATTTGTATTGCTCTAGTATTTTGGTGAATGTATTATTTAAATATGATGGGATTTGATATTGGAATATAATTAGATTGTGTTGGATATGAATATGATTTAGTGTTGTGCAATATTGTGCACAAATACAACTGATATTATATGTCATACATGAGATTCCAAAAAAATATTGTAGCATACTAGCAACCTAGGCGGAATTCATCTAGGTTGCTCCTAAACGAATTTTTCCCGCTCTATTTCACTTTAGGTTGATTATCCCAGCTGCCTCCTTCCCTACGCCCTTTCCGCCCTCCTTGCCGCCGACTTCTCCATACCCTAGAGTCACCACCGCCATTTTCGCTTCCTCCTCTTTTACCCGCCTCCTCCATTTCACGCTACCCAACCCTCAATCTCCCTCCAAAACCTAGATCTCACCGTGACTCACCCTCACATCCGGCTGATCGCCTTCTGAATTAGTGGATAAATCTCGGTAGGGTGGTAGGGTTTTGGCACCAGAAAGATCGGCGGTCAAGTTCTTGAGGCGACCAAGATACTTCGGGAAGCTTTTGCGTGAGAGAGATCTGCCGCCAAGGTCAAACAATGCCGTGTTCGATTATGAATTGATGATTCTCTTGGATGTAGCGTGTTTTGGTGAGGAGAAGGGGATCACGGTTGAGTCCATGACTAATTCTTGCACTTGGAATGGGTATCGTTGCAATTCGGGCTCAAAATTGTTTTAGTATGAATTGGATTCAAATTAGTTGAAGCTTGAGTCTTTAGAGTCTCAATTTGGTGAGAATTCATCATTTGACATTTTGAAATTTTTGTCAAATCGGTTGAAGCGTATTAGTTTAATTTTGCTTCTTATAGTATTGTTTGAGGCATTGACAAAGCAATTAATCATACTTTATTCTCCTTTAGTTTTGGTTTTCTTTACTATGATCTTCTCGATAAACTCTTTGTGATGTCCAGAAATGCTTTTGATGGAAATTTATTGCCATTGCATCTCTATTTCTTAGTATATATTTTGTCTCAATGCTCCATGCACTCTGAAATCACTATGTTTTGTTCTTCATAGTTTTCTTGAAATCACTATGTTTTGTTCTTCATAGTTTTCTTGAAATCACTATGTTTTGTTCTTCATAGTTTTCTTGAAAGTTATATATTCATCGGTTATATGCCTCGGTTGGACAATATATTCACCGCTTATATATCTCGGTTTGACAATTAATCCTTTTGGGAGAATTTTGAAGTAGTTGTATTTCAATCATAGGCAAAGCAAGTAGTTAAGTCTGTTCTCTCTTCATATACACACACAAACATACTGATGAAAAGGTTTAGACTTTTGCATATTTAACATGATGTAATTTGGTTCTTTGTGCTTATATATCCATATATTATGATACTTGATGCAAATATGGAGGGATATGATACTTGATAGCAACCTACATTGCACGCTATGTATTGGTATGGCTGTTTTGTAATTTTCATTTTGGGCAATGATGATACTCATTTACTATAAGAATGCAATCTATAATGTCTTTGTGATGTTTAGGTAGGGCAATCCTGGATGAGAATGCAACCTACATTGCATTTACAATGTTAGGTGAAGCAATCCATTCATGTGATTGCAATCTACATTGCAAGTTCATTGTTAGATGAGGCAATCTATGTTTTTAATTTTTATAACTATATCTGAGCCCCTACCTTGGTTATATCTAATTAAAATGATTGGATTTGGGTTATATTTTTGGTTGTTGTTGGGTGAAAATGATTGGATTTGGTTATATATGTAAGCCCCTACTTTGAGCAGCCTTGGATTGTTGTGGCCTTGGTTATTTGAGCTTGTGGGTTGTGGTCTTGGTTATTTGTTGGCTTGGTTGCTTGTTTGTGACTGGTTTCAACTTTGAATGCATAAGTGAGTTTAAGCAAACCCACTTGTCGATGATTTGATTCAGTTTGATTCCAGTTTGATTTGAGCTTCAGTTTAAGTATGAGCTTTAGTTTGAGTTATTTGTTGGCTTGGTTGCTTGTTTGTGGCTTTGGTTATTTGTTGGCTTGGTTTGTTTGTGACAGGTTTTAGCAAACCCACTTGTCTGAGCTATTATAAAAATGTTTGGTATACTCCATTTCTCCCTGTTCTTTTTCTCTGCCTATTATGAAAATGTTTGGTATCAACTGAACTGATATAAATTTGTTTTGTTGTTAGCATGGTGATGATGCCATGGGCAATAGCAATCATCGACATGGAGACACCGATAATGATCGAGATGATGACATGGATGAGGCGGAGGCCTCACATAGTGAGTTTTTAATATTTTGTATCTCAGACATACAAGTATGCGATTTACACATTTGTTTATCAAGTTTGTATTACTTTATGGCTTTTGGACTTGCTTGTGAGGATATTGGCATGTTTATGAAGATATGGGGATCATGTTTTCAGTTATGTGGGGATATTGACATGTTTGTAAAGACATTGTAATCATGTTTTTACTTATGGATTTGTTGATTAGTTTGTGGATATTTAATCTTGTGTATTGTGTTTTTAAATGCATGAGACATGTTATAAAGTGTCGAGGTAGTTGATATCGTGGTTTGATTTGTATTGCTCTAGTATTTTGGTGAATGTATTATTTAAATATGATGGGATTTGATATTGGAATATAATTAGATTGTGTTGGATATGAATATGATTTAGTGTTGTGCAATATTGTGCACAAATACAACTGATATTATATGTCGTACAAAGCAGATTCCAAAAAAAAAAAATATTGTAGCATACTAGCAACCTAGACGGAAATTCCGTCTAGGTTGCTCCTAGACGGAATTTTTTCCCGTCTATTTCCGCCTAGGTTGATTATCCGTCTAGGTTGATTAACCTAGACGGAATTATTCTAGACGGATCAAACTAGACGGAATTCCGTCTCGTTTGGTCTAACTAGACGGATTTCCGGGCAGCCTAGACGGATTTTTCCGTCTAGGTTGCCTCTTTTTCTACTAGTGTGTGTGTGTGTATATACATTTTTAATTCTTATAATATATATTATCTAACCTTAAAACTTTGACTTTTCTTAGGAAGCGTGAGGATCCTTTTTTTTTCATGGCAACAACACATAACTAATGATCATTCTTTAGATTTTAACATGAAACTCATGCTTACATAAAAGAAGAAGTCAGATTAATTATCATAAAGAAAAAAACAAAGAAGAAGTCAGATTAATACTCAATTATACTGTGAGAAACGAAGCTCCCATGACAAGAGAAAGTACTCTATTCACATGCCTTGCTGATAATAATGAACCTCCATGTAGATCACATTAGAGTGATCTTCACAATTTTGAATGATTATGTGCACTCATAAAAATATCCGAATCAATAACCTCTTACAGAAGATGGATGTTATAATAGTTTCAAAGCTCGTTGGAAAACTTTCTGTAGTTTTAAGGGTTAATTGCAAACAGATCCCTTATTGTTTTTTAAACTCATAAAAGAGTATTTAAAAAAGTTCATTCATGTATCTATCAGCATCAATAAAACTATATTGGATCTATCTGCAATTGAGCAATAACACAAGAGATCTATCCGCAATTAACCCCTAGTCTTAATTGAATACTTGACGGCCCTTTAATTTTTGTAACAATAGAACACAATTATCCGTTATCTCTAGATAAGATTGAGAAATTTTCCTTCTAAAGAAAAAGATATGGCACAAGATACTGATCATTTTGGCTAGGAATTTGATCCAAAATAATGCATGCTTGCTTGCACCCCCTTGTTCTAGAGAAGATATATGAGAATTTTTCCTTCTAGAGAAAAAGATAAGCCACAAGATATTAATCATTTTGGCGACATATTTGATCATAATTTGTGTTTGCTTGCTCCCTTTATGTAGTGGAGCCACATCGTACAATTATACTGATGTGAACTGATTCTAGAAATCTTAGGAGCATGTGTCGAAAGACGAATTGTACAAGTATTGCTTTCACTAGATTGTGGGAAAAGAAATTGCATATTTAAATAATTAAAGATAAACCCAGTTAAATAGCTTTATCGAAAACTTCCCAAGTAATAGACTAGGACCTCATTATTTATCTTTAATATGGACGGCACTTAGGTTGTTTTCCTATTAATCAATAGTTCGCTACATTGCTTTCATTATTTATCTTTAGCATGTGCACGGCACTTAGGTTGTTTTCCTATTAATCAATAGTTCGCTACTTCGCTTTTATGTCCTTTAGCTACTAAAATAGTAGGGTTTTTCACATTAGTCCCTCATCTTTTGATATTTTGAATCAGTCCTCAATCATTGAAACTACTATTAGATCCACAGGTCTTATATCTTGTTAAATTGTTACACTTAGTTAGAGAGATTAATTTGAAACAATTTATAATAATCGGGGACGCAATTTCAATAATTGGTGGACTAATTTTGAAACAACTTATAAGATTTAAATAATTGGAGGAAGTAATTTCAAAATATCAAATATGTAAGGGATTGATGTTAAAAAATCCAAAAAGAAAAGATAAGAGAGAAAATTTTTAGACATCAATCTTTATCCATATTTTGCGCTACCATAATAGCATCCAACCGACCAAAGTCCCGCACATCTCGAATCCTTTCACGCGTTCATTTATAGGCCAATAGGTTATTCTAGCTGCTCGTACTAGTACTACTGCGATTAATAATAATGACAGGTAAGAATAACTAATAAAAAGATAAATATACATAAAAAATAATAGGTATGAGATAATAATCATATCATAAGCAAGACTCCTATAAACTTAAGTTGATAGGGAGGAGTGTCCACCACTTTTTATATCCATTGATCTTGCCTTGGAATCCGTGAAATCAAGATGCACACAAATCTCAAAGTGGGCTTTATATCTTTCACAGATCCCAAGGCAACATCAATGGATAGAAAAGTTGGTGAATGACTATTCCCTATCAACTTAAGTTTATAGGAGCCTTGCTCATCATATCATATCATATACTCTCTTTAAAAGTACGAGTTCCGGAAAAGCTTTCTATGATCAATATTACCCTTCACTATTTTGAATATTACATTTTAATCATAACCTATCCTAATCCTAATTATTCTACACTAATCTTACATGAATCAACAATTTAAAATCACTATCACTACAACAATACCGTATTTGTCATATCCCATAGCTCAACAATTTAAATTTAAAACTCACTATAACAATATTATATGTGTCATACCCTAATCCTATCCCACGTTAACTAATAATAGGTAGTTTTTTTTAGCTGTGAACTATAATCCTGTGTAATCGATTATCGAAAAATAGTCAAAATTTGATTAAAAAAGGGAAATATGCTTGTTGGCACATGAATATGTAGGTTTTATTTTATAGATAGATAATATCTATTTCAATTCCTAATTATTTTATTTTTATTCTCTTACCATAGTAAATAGAGATCCAAGTTCATGAGGAGTGCTTTCAATTGAAGTATCCACTTTCTCTTTAGAGAAAATTGAATTATCCACGGTTATTATATCCAACTACCAATAGAAAAATCCATTTCAAAGATGTCATATATCGCTAGGGTGGAAACGAACCAAATAATTAATAAACAGTTCGGTTATTATTCGTCCGGATATTCGTTCATATTCGATTCGGTAGTTCATTTAATAATAAATAAATATTTTTAGTATTCAAGACATAAATGAATAGAATTTGACCAAAGGTATATTTGATTCGTTTGATTATTAAATATTCGTTTATGTTTTCTACTTCTAGATTATTATATTGTGCTATCTTTTACGTGTGCATAATTTTATAAATATTGCTATTTATAAGTATTATATTAATAATTTATAAACATACACTATAATAATTCTTATATTGAAATATCACAATAACAATTAAGTAAAACATTATAGAAAATAAATAAGAAAAGACTTCAAACATAGAGTTTGAAGTCAACACCTCATGATTGAGGATCTTGTGACTTAACAAGTGTGCTATTGAGATATTCGTGAACATTTGACAAATATTCGTCTAATTAACGAACCAAATTTGAACACCCTTTTCCTATTCGACATGAATTCGAGTTCGAGTTCGACTTCGAATTCGTGAAAATTAACCGAATACGAATATGAATACCATGGTATTCGATTTGATTCGGTTCGTTTCCACCCTTATATACTACAATATTTTATCGGCTACTAAATCCAACCGAGAATCAAGGAAAGAACCAGGTAATTAGAATGTAGTATTTATTTAGAATTTTATTTACAATAGTTATCTAAATAAAACTCTATTTATAATTTATTCTTTTCATAATTGCGAAAAAACGCACAAAGTTTCAAAATTTGCAAAGAAACCCTCAAAAATTCAAAATTGCAAACAAATCAAAATTTCAAAAGTTATATCCTATACACAAAAATCTAGAAATTTATCAATAGTCCCCTAAAATTATGAATTTTACAAAAATAACCCAAAGTTTCAAAATTTCAACATCAACAATTCAGACCTACAAGTATCCAAAATTATAAAATTTAGCACCAACATATGAAATATGGAAATTAGTAGCCCAATTGAAAATTTAAAATTATAAAAAATACACTCAAAGTTTTAAAAATTTTAGAGACAACACTTCAAAAGTTCAAAATCACACAAAACCCTAAAAATTGAAAATTTACAAATAAAAGAGAAATTATTTTATATTCTTTCATTAAGATATATAAATTTAACTTTCAATTTAAGATTTTACTAGACCTTCTCAAGATCTTAAAATAATCTAAGTTGTTGCTGGTAAAAAAGTAATAACTATTAGATTAAAAATATCCGCTTAAGGTGTAAAATTTGGAAAAATATATTAATAGGTTAAAAATTAGAATGACTATATACATTAAAATAACTGAATATAATTTTACTCATAACTTTGAGTAGCAAAAATACATAAGTAGCATTAGTTAATTGAAGACTATTTTACATATAACCAAATAAAATATAATATATAGCTTAGCATTAATTAATTATATTTAATAAACATTGATATATGATGTTAATAATATTCACTGGTTAATAAAATATAAGGAGTTATGTATGGAGAGACTATCGAAAAGTTTAGAGATATGTTTTAAAAATTAAGTTATTTTCATTTCAAATGGAGAAGCGAAAGGAATAAACCCAGATTTTACAACTATCCACGAATTACTTGACTTAATATTAATAAAAACATATCTATCAAAGAAGCACCAACTGAGTTCCAATTGGAGAACATATTAAATACCTTTGTCCCAATCAAAGAAGCATTTTCAATGGAAGATGCAAGAAAAATTAGTAAGTACTCATAAAACTTCATACTTTAATCTTCAATACAAAATGAAATATAAATTTGTGGAATCATAAACTAATAATAAAATTACATGAAGATGTTCTTGCAATAGCAACTAACGTGAAGCCGGTGATCAGCTATGTCACGAAATATAACAAACCAGTCAATAGGAGGAAAATCACGATAATGGATAAAAGGTATACATGATACTTATTTTCAATAGCGTAAGAAAAAAATTAAGATTGACATTCTTTCTTTTTCATATGCAGTGAATGATTTTGTTTGATGCAATAGAAAATCTTATCGGATGCATAGCAAAAGAATTCATTGCAGAGAAAAAGAGCTAATTCCTAACACTATTTAAGTAATAAATTAGAAAATCGAAAAATTTTATATATATGAAATTAACCTTTGTTCTCATTGAAACATAAAAATAATCGAATGCATATTTTAGAAGCTTGTGTTAAAAAATCGAAAGATATTCAAATCTGGCAAAGTTAGATGAGAAGACAAAAAATGAATGAGCCAAAGGAAATATGATAGCACTAGAAATCTAGCTTCAGTTGACATAGATGATGAAGACACTACTCTAGAATTGCCAGGAAAAAATAAATATGGAGAAGGATTGATCTTGGCTCAATTAAAATATGAAAAAGAAGGAATAAAGGACAATATATATTTTATACTATAGCTTAATTTTTGAGTAAAATTAGAAAACTTTAGAAGGGATTTTTATGCAATTTGTTATAGTATTTTTATATGTTTATGTAAATGCTTTTATCATATAAAATTATACTAGAGTTACCATTCATCTTTCTTGTTTGTCTGTTTTATTTTAAGTCTTTCAATAATTAAGATCTCTTGCATTTTGGAGGAAAGTATGTGTCTTGTGTTGAGCTTATACTAATCATCTTACTATTAAGTATTTTTACTTTTACAATAATATTTTTCCTCAAGTCAAGCTCTTTTGTAAAACTAGTGTGTCATACGTGCATTGCACGTGATGCATGATACAATTATAGATTAACATATGTTATTAAATTAGTTTTAATATTAAATTTATAATTTAAATAATAAGGTTTAGGGTTATCTCAAAACAAAGAATGCTTTAGGGATCCACTCTAATATAATATCAGATAAGTTTCTTATAAAGAAAATGATTACTAAAGAGATTGAATATTCTTATAGTTTAAACTCTGCAGCTTTTACGTAGCGGTTTGCTTTAGATTATAAATTTAAGGATATTTTAATGTTATCTAATTTCTTATATTGCTAAATTGAGTACACATCATTTTCATTTAACCCTCAATATCTTGTGATTAAACTTTCTTATTGACTCTTCATCTCTTCAAATAATTTGAGTATCCATCCTCCTATATTTTTCTAGAAGTTATTCTTTAGTGCTCATTTTCTCCTTTCATGGGAGTCCAAATCAAAATAGTTAGCTACTACATTAGCACACTGTACATAATTTGTACAACTTTAACAGTTCTATGGTATAACTACAAGTAAGTTCTCTATTCTTCTAAACAAATAATATGAAGAAATTATTGGTCAAACATTTCTCATATTTAACTTAGTCAAGATGATAATTGTGTCTTTCTACATGCATAAAGAGACCTTTGCATAATATAATCTTGGTTAGTTGCTCTAAAACATTATCCTTCATCATATTATTACATACTAACTATATTTTCGAGCTAAATAGTAATTATGTAAAACAAAATTAAGAATAAATGCTTAACCCAAAATACAATTTCATGGGAACCCAAAAGTCATCACAAGATAACTAACATGATAATTAGTGCTTAACCAAAAACATAATTTCAAGGGAACCTAATAGTCATTAGAACCACACAAACTTTAATACTTATAGTTATTGGGGATTATAAAATTGAGAGGGTATAAAAGGAAATCAAAAGTTTTAACATAGCAATCCTCTTTTATAGTAGTATATATATAGATATAGATAGATATAGATAGATTTATTTATATTTTTATCCATCAACAACAAATTATTGTATTTTTCTTCATACTTAACACTACATTTAATAACTAAAATAAACAAATCGGAGATTGATGATCCGATAAATAAATATATTACATGAAGTTTGATCTGTACAATTGAAAAAGTGATATTGTGTATCCAATTATATGAAAGTATATTGATCATAGTTTAACACACAAATCCATTTCATAAAAAATTTTAAAATATTTAAAAAATTCGCAAATATAATAATCCAAGTTTACATATTTGGACTCAAAATGAATATGACTGATTTATAATAAGAAAATAAAGTAAAAAATAAATAATTTTGATAGTTAACCACGTGCATTGCACGTGCATAAAAACTAGTTTATTTAAGTAAATGAGCTACAAACAGATAGTGATGAAATTCTTTCTACTAGTCATATTGGAAGATACGTGGCTAGCCACTCTTATCCCTTTGATGGCTTATTCGGTTAAATTAAATGACAGCTCATCAAGTGGTATCAGATATCAGATTGTATGGGAGTCTAGATTTCTCCCTTATTAATGGAATAGGATGTCGGAGTATAACTCAAGAAAAATGAAGTCCAATTGTAAAGACCAAAGATGTCGAGAAAACAAGTGAGGTCAAATTAACACCTAAGTTCCATATGGTGAAAGATCTTGGATGATTGACATGTCAAATTGTTGTTCTATGGCTTTCGATTTAGACTAAGTCACGCCCGAGGTCTAGTTTTAGCCTAAAAGATCATGGAAAATTCTATAGTTGTTAGTACCCATATCGCCACTCATTGATTGTTGGTTCACACCAAGTTAGCAATGTACCATGGTTCTCATGGATGATTGAGCTATACTCATAAATAAAATGTGAAATTGTTAGAAATTTCAAGTGAATACAGAAAAATTAAGTAAAGAATGATCAACTTAAGTAAGAAAGAATTATGAACTTAAGTAGAAAGTCTGGATGACCACCTAATAGTTTATGTTTTTAAGTGAATTTGTTTCTCGGTCTTTTTTTTAAAAATTTTTTTTTTAATGCCCATTAACTCCCCACGACACCAGATTTCTCCCCAACGTTAAGTATACATTGAAAGAAGCTATATTTTGATGGAATAGAGTCCTTGTGTACCAATAAGTACAGTCTAATATAGAAAGACGTTCCAAAATTCTTCTTTTCAAACTTAAAAGGGACACATTTGACTATACAAATTCCCCATTCTCAAAGGCAAGGTAAACCTTAGCCTAATTAATTGAATTAAAGTCCATATATATCTCTCCGCCCACATGTTTCCACACTTCTAGAAGCACTACGTCTCACCTACAAACACCAATCCAATTCCTACACGTGCTCTCTCTCTCTCTCTCTCTCTCGCCCACAATTTCCAGGCTATCAAAACTTCATCAACCACAAAATTGTGTCTAACCACTTCTCATCATGGAACCCACACGTGCCAATGAGACCTAAAAGAGTTTGCCTATATATATATAACATGGTACTCTCTTGAGTCCAAAACCAATTTGGGGCATGGACTCTTCTCACAAATACAACGAAACCACCATTTTAGAGGTGAGCGGTGATTCTGAGGACTCAGCAACCACCATGTCATCGGCGGGGCCCGAGGAGGAAGAAGATGATGCTGAGTCATGCATCAATGGTGGTGATGACGATTGTGGCTGTAGAGATGAGCGGTGGATTTCTTGGAGATCATGGTGTGAAGAGAGCGCAATAGAGTATGAGACCGTCGAAATGGACGGTCGCGATGCGCCGAGAGAAGGTGAATTGATGGCTCAGATGGAGGGTAACAGATTGTTTTGGGAGGCTTGTTTGGCGAATGAGTACTCGAGCCATATGTAGTCGCTATATGGTATTTGTATATGCACACACAACTGTATACAAATGGGAAAATATTCCCTTAAATTTTCTTTTCTTTTGGTATTTTTGTTTGTCATGGAGAAATCTCCATGAATTTTGTTTCCCCAAGTTCGTCATCTATGTTTACCTTAAATACCTACTGCAATAAAAGTTTTGATTTTGTATTCGAGTACAAATTTTCTTAGAATACCATATATACGTGTGATGTTCTGAGCCATTCACATCGAAATTTCATCTTCCTCACATGCATAATATTCTAAAGATTTATGTTCTTTATTTTCATTTGACAATATTAAGGGAAACGTTTTCCGAAGTGAACCTTAGGGATTTTCACTCCCTCTCTCTCACCCCCTAACTCCTTTTGTTCTTCTCTTAAGAGCTATATTAATCCCCTCTCTTAAATAAATTTTCACGAACCGCAGATATCGCAGGTGGTCTAGAAACGCCATAGTAATACTATCTACATTCCACAAGCTCGTGGTTCGATCATGCCTGCCTAACCTAGAGTGTGAGAATGTCAGGTGGAACACACACCCACAGGATTTACTTGATAGGGATCGGGGATCAAGCTCCGGCTTCGGCCTAGGGATCCTCGTACTTTGTTGGGACGTTACCTATGAGTAGTACTCTAAGGCCTCAGGTTCGATTCTCTTGGGGAGCACCCACACGAAATTAATTTCGTGAAATACCCGAGGCCGTGCGTTGGGGGTGCCTCTTAGCCACGCCCGGAGGTTTGATACCCATGGACCGAGGATCGTGGGAAGTTCCCTCGTCAAACCAAAAAAAAAGGCCTTTAATCAAAATAAATATTAGCTGCAACTACCATTATTTTAATGCGTTTATCCATCAAACAATATTAGCTGCAACTACCATTATTTTAATGCGTTTATCCATCAAATAAATATCATAATATAAGTCTGATAAAAACATCTGTGGCACTAACTAAAGCTACAACTTTTTCTTTAAAAAAGAGGATTAGAGATTTCAATCTAATCTATAGACAACGTAAGGGTATATAGTGTGTGCATTTGATCTTTGACAACGCAAACTCTGCTTGCGTACGTTTGAACCGCGTGAAATAAATAGTGACATTTTAAAAAATTCTAAAAAAGTATATAGTAAGATTATAGCAAGCGTCTTTCATGGGAGTCAATATTAAACTGCAACCAAAATCAATTGGACACATGACTTCTTAGTAACCTTTAATCAAAATACACAAAATTCTTTCACAAACTGGACTATTATGAACCAGAGCTAGCATTATCTGACCGTTACTAATCTATCAGCATCATGTTTGTTGATTAAGTACTTTCCTTCAAGGTCTATTAGTTTGTACTGTCCTTCAAATTAGTATGCTTGCATTACATTTGACCCCAAACTTTATATCCTTTTTAATTTTGAGGTTTTTGCATGTATACCCCTCAAATTTCCCATATTTGCAAAATTACTCTTTAAATCTTGATATTTGCGAAACTAACACTCAATTTTCTTGTATTGAGCTTTTCTATCTCTCACTTAACAAATTAAGCAGGGAGAAATATGTCATTTCTAGAAAAGATTGTGATTTATGCGGATCTTCTGTTTAGACTATTTTTTAAATAAAACTGTGAGAGTCATATTGAAATCTTCCAACCGTTCGGATCACCCGTGGTGAGTTGTTCGACTAATATTTTCATAGCAATGAAAATAAAAAATAAATAATTTGATTGATATGATCCACGGTTTGACTTTATACAAATATATAGATTTAAAACTCTTCAATTAACTATGAAAAAAATTATGTTTATGACCCAATAGATTTTGTAGAAGATGCAGATCTCCAGTCCTCGTCTTTTTTCTTTCCCATTCATTAAAAGGTTTATGGAATTAATGGTACCTTCAGCCTTTTTACAGCTTCACTACAAATTCTTTTACTAAATCATAAAAAATTAGAGATAATCTTCGTGATACTATATATTTTTAATTAATTATGAAAACATTTAAATGTTTTAGAGGAAGGAATCATTGATTTAAGTTCTTGACATCGAGGAAGGAAAACCATTGCTTGCATTTTGACAAGCAACACATGACATGGAAATGTATAAAAATTTTATTGAAATACCGGGTTATGTGCATGCGAGTGGAGTATTTTGAACCATAAATGAAGTAACTGAATCAACAACTTGTTTGTCTATGACCTCCATTAAAGATTCAAAGCAGCCTTTTCGTATGCGGGTATTTTGATAAAATTTGGACTCCATGGGCATGGAGACAATAGAAGTTAAACGCATGGGTTGAACTTTGTAGACAAGTTCAATGCACATATACCGTAATGGGCCTACATTTTTTCATTAATTGCTTGGGCTGATCGGCCCATTTTCCCCCCAAATTTACATACTCCCGGTCTCAAATTCTATACATTTTTTTGCAAGCATTGACTTGGAGCTAAAATATGAAGCCTTTGAATTTGTACAAACTTCATCCCTTTCCAAACTTGAAAAAGACACCATTTTTACACTAATGATAATCAACCATGCTAACTAATTTTTATCATGCCATCAAATTTCTCCTCCCAAACTAAACCCCTCACCAAACTCCTCTCCTCTCCCCAACTCACAACCAAACAACTCCAACAAATACAAACCCAACTCTTGATCAAATGCCCATCTCAAAAACCCCCATTAAACATCTCCAATTCCTTAATCTCAGCCTATGCTTCCTCTTCAACCCCCATCAATTCATTCGCCTTCTTCAAATCCTACACCCACCCTTCAATCATTGGCAACTCCTTCACTTTCCAATCCCTCCTCAAGTCTTGCTCTAAGTCTAGGTCCATTGCCCACTCAACCCAACTCCATTGCTTAATCTCAAAGCTCGGATTCATATGTTGCACTTCAGTGCAGAAGGCATTGCTTAAATGTTATATTGTTTGTGGGCGATTACACGTTGCCCGCTTCCTGTTTGGTGAAATGCTTGAAAGGGATATTGTATCTTACAACATCATGATCAGTGGTTACTTTGAGTTGGCCGATAGGCTATCGGCAATTGAGCTGTTTGAATGCGCTCCGAACCTGAATCGGGTGTCTTGGACTGCAATGGTAACGGGTTTTTGCAACAATGGGGATTCTTCGATAGCTAGGAGGTATTTTGATGAGATGCCCGATAAGGATTTGGTGTCTTGGAATGCTATGATTTCTGGTTATGTACATAACCAGCAACCGCTGCAAGCATTGCACTTGTTTGTTTTGATGCAGATGGAGAGGTTTAGGCCTAATAGGGTGAGCATTGTTAGTGTTCTATCGGCCTGTGCTAGTTTGGGTGCTTTGGATGCTGGAAAATGGATACATGTTTATGTTAACAAGAACAAGTTTCGATTGGATGCATTTCTTGGTTCTGCGTTGATTGATATGTATACAAAGTGTGGGGCTGTCGAGTTTGGTTTAGATGTATTCACTAGTTTAAAGGAGAAGAATACTTGTGTTTGGAATACTATGATCAATGGATTGGCTTTGAATGGACATGCCCAGAGAGCCTTGGATGTCTTTGATCAAATGCAACTTGATGCATCTATTAGGCCCGATGAGATTACTTTTGTTGGCATCCTCATGGCTTGTAGCCATGGAGGATTTCTAGAGGAAGGAAGAAGGCATTTTTATTGCACTTCAAAGAAGTATGATGTAAGTCTAATTTTGGAGCATTATGCTTGTATGGTTGATCTCTTGTGTCGGTGTGGATTATTGAAGGAAGCGGAAGATATTGTAAGAGAAATGCCAATGAAACCGGACATTGTTGTTTGGCGGGCTTTACTTGGGGGTTGTAAAATCCACAATAATGTTGAATTAGCCGAAAAAATTGTTTTAGAAATGGAAGCACATGAAAGTGGCGATTATGTGCTTTTGTCTAATTTATATGCTTCGGCTGGAAGATGGAAGGAAGTAGAGAAGATAAGAAAGATCATGAAGAATATGGGAATTGCGAAGATTCCTGGTGGCAGTTCAATTGAGATAAATAACATGATCCATGACTTTATTTCAGGTGATAAGTCTCATCCTAGATACACTGATATATGTGTTGAGTTGGAGGAATTGGGAAAAAAGATGAACAAGGAAGGATATCATGCTGAGATAACAGAGGTTTTGTATGACATAGATGAAGAGGAGAAGGAACATGCACTTGGACACCATAGCGAGAAGCTCGCTATCGGGTTTGGTCTCATTAGTACTGCTCCTGGAACTACACTTAGGATTTTTAAGAATATTCGGGTTTGTACAGATTGTCATAGTGCTACTAAGTTGATATCGAAGATATGCAAGCGAGAAATTATTGTTCGTGATCGAGTCAGATTCCACCATTTCAAAGATGGAGTATGTTCGTGCGACGATTTTTGGTAGGAATGTGTCATTGGTTTCTTATTTTTTACATAGTTCTCTCTAATCTTTCTGAAATTTGAAGAAATAACATAATGTTAAGTTATTTTTGCTGTGTGTCAAAAAAAAAAAAAAATTCACTGTGCTTGTTAGTTATTGCCTTGTAAATTTCTCATCATTTCTATTAAATACACTCCTTTAAATTCTTGTTGTTCGCGGTGAAAGTTGGGATGATTGTCATTGCCGATGAATTCGTTACACCTTTATGGGATTACAAACGGATTCAAAAATAACTCGCCTTTTTATAAGGCTTTACAATGAAAAATCAAAAAAAAGATTACAACTTTCTTTCACCAAAACAAACGCGAGATCCGTTTATCGGATCCTCGCTTGCGTGGGTGTCTTTGCCTGTGCCGGGGACTTCTTTTCCGTCCGTGGACCGTCGCGTGATCGTGATCCAAAGAAAGAAATCTACACGGTAAACGGGGGTTATCTCACGAAGGAAATACAGCCCGAAGCGAATGAGATCGACCAAGCGAAATCAAAGCTCTTCTCGAGATCAAAATAAAGTTTAATCTCGAGGAATCACGTGTAGATCTGAGATCCGATCTCTCGAACCTTTTTGAGGGGATTATCTCACGAATGAGGATAATAGCCCTGGGGATTATCTCACAAAGGATGATAATAGCCCTTAAGAGTTCGCCGAGATCTGGATCTGGTGTCGAAGAAGATCGGTCGTCGCTCCCGAGTTTGGATCTGAGGTGAGAAGACAATTTGGCAGAACTTCGGCTTCTCCCAAAATTTTAGATCCCCCGCAAATGAGACCCCTACCTCTTATTTATAGGATTTTAAAACGGATACGGGTCGAAACTGGGCCCAAAAGCCCAGTAAACCTAGGTGTCTCGGCTGACCGAGACACCTCTAGGTGTCTCGGCTTGGCCGAGACACCTGATGGTGTCCAGGTGTTTGGCCGAGTTTTCCCCGTGGCTTTCGTCCGGTTATTCTGTCGCTTGCACGCGGCCCATTGCACGTGATTCGTTGCTTCGGAGTCGGGTTCATCCCATTTGTTCGCACACGATTTGTCGCTTCGTTGACTTGAGCGTATCATCGACTCACATTTGCTTCATCCGCTTCATCGGTATGTCAGCTTGGACGCCTCGTCGACTTGCTTTGCGCGCTTCGTCGACTCGTCGACTTGGGCGTCTCGTCGGCTTGTTTCATGCGATGCCAATGCATAGCGCTGGCTTCGCCAAGACTCAAATCACCGACGGTTCGAAGGAAAGAACTTCTAAAAATTTTCGAGCCGGACCATAAAGAGAGCGCTGCCTTGACCCCAGCCAGCTAGGCTAAGCGGGACCGAAAAACTCGCGTAGGGCCTCTTTGATGAGAGGGTTTGCGTCATGGTCACTTGCGGTGTCGTCAACGGTTCGCCGTTACGTAATCGGATGGCTCGTCGATTATCAACTCACTGTTACGAGCTATGTTCGGGGACTTATAGGCAATTTTTAACGTCTACACTTGTATGAAGATTTATCTTGTTTTTTTGTAGAATTTTAGAAGCTTCTCAATCACTAAAATTTAATCTGTCTGGAATCGATTGCGACTTTTTTGTTGGCAAAAACCCCTACTGAAACAGCAGAGATCATAATGTTGATCAAGTTAAGGCAAATGCAAGCAAAATATATTTGAAGAAGAGTAGAAGATGTTGAAATACAAGAAAAACATCCAGTGTACAGAATATTACAGTCAGTGGATGAAGCATAAGTGGGGGAAAAAGAAAGAAAAGAAAAGAAAACAAAAACAAAAACAAAAACAAAATTGGGACTGAAAACTACCACCAGTAATTAGAAAACACATTACTGACCATCTGAAGTACCTCTAGCGACATTTGAGTTTGAGTAGTTTTTCTGATGTTCAATCTGTATATAAACTTACTGGTCAATCCTTCATGACCATTGTTCAATATCTTCTTAATCTTCCAAAGCCTGGCTCGTGAGATTAAAGCCAACGATCTTGCATGAACACAGACCAAACCTTAGTCCATTATCAGTAAGAAAATGATCTATTCATTCGCGACAAATTTAGCGCCCCCATCGCCTTTTTTACTTCTTGGTGGTCTTCAGTTTCTGCAGAAAATGATCTATTCATGGAGGGGAAATTTAGGGCCTTCGTCGCCTTTTTTACTTCTTGGTCATCTTCAATTGCTGTAGATAGCTTGACAGTAGACAAATTTAGGGCTTCAACTATCATTTCAACTACTTTGTCTTCCTCAATTTCCTCAAAATCTGTAGATCCCACTTCATTAATTACAGCTGATCTTCTCTCTTGATTAACTTCAGATGTGGAAATACTAGATTCAGGATTCGATTTAGGGCAGCTAAATTCTGTTTCTTGATCACCATTAACTTCCTTCAAACCCAATTCTAGTTGTTTTAAGAAGCATTCTTCAATGTTCTCAGTAACTTCGACTACATCATTAGCACCAGCACCTCCAATTACTTCATTAACACTGCTCGTATTGAAACTAAATTGGAAATCAGAAGTTTGTCCCTCCAAATTGCAACACACATCATCATCAAAACTGTATGAACTGTTATCCTTTAAGTCACCACTTTTGTCGTCCATGTCACCTTCAGATGAAATCGAAGATGAAAAGAGTGAATATCCTTCCAATAGTGCTGCATCATCACGTTCTCTTAGAGTTCTAAAGATTAGAGTCTGGAGAAGATTCATAACTTGAACAGCATGCATCAAAGATGTCAGGGGATCTGAAAGCTGATAAGGGAAAAGAAGAACTTGACATTAAAAAGTTGATACACCTTATTGTAATAATTTAGCATTGTCTCTATGGTCGATCGAGAATTGAGTTTGAAATCTATAATTGATTATGTCAGTCCTTTAAATCCAATTTTCTTTTGATATGCACCTAAAATACTAAATGCAAAAGTATCAACTCTTTTCAAAATAATACCTACAATTACATGTTAATTCTCTAAAAATGCTTCTTAATATATGCTTAATACTGCTTAATGATACTGATTATTGGCTGAATGTTAGATGCAAGCTTATTGGGACATGAAAACTATACAAGACAACATAGAGTACGCAAATTGCAGAGAGATAGTACAATCAAAAGAACATCCTAATGAAAATATATAAATCTCTAGTTAAATGCAAGCTTGATGGAGCACATGGATATTGCACAAGATAGTCAACAAGGGCAACACATATAATTGTTTGTTACTGATTGATAGATGTTCAAGGGAAAAATGTCCAAAAGTAGTTATTAAAACATTTATTTTATATCAATTTGGTATCATCATATCAAAGGGATTTGGAGAATACCTGAGTCATGTTAGGAGCAAATACCATGGCGATATTTCTTGGATTCATCTTGTTCATTTCCTCTTCTTCAACCACATCAGCCATGAGATCAACAGCCCAGTTGAGGAGTGCAAACTGTGTTGGAGGAAGTAGCTTCACAAGATCAACATAATCCTCCTCTGATTCACACTGAAGAACTTGTCCCGGAGATAGGCTATCAAGTATTCCCTCTGGAAGCTCTCTGAACCATGCCTATATATCGAATTTCCAATTTTCAATTTCGATGCAAATATTCAGTAGAATGATATAAGTAATTGAGAACTACGCCAGTTATGAATTTTTTAATGTTTTTCCTTTCACTGTCTGTCCCAGGTAGGATAAAGAAGGGTTGCATTAGGTAGCCGACAGCCTATATAAAACCGAGTAGAAGCTCATGAATTTTAGCTGACCCCAGAAATTTAGGATAAAAGCTTTATTCTTGTTTTTCTTGTATGAGATAAGTAATAGATATATGTTCAATAGGCTATTATTTCTTCTTCACTAGTTATTTAGTTGATATTTACTACTAAAGCTCGAAAAATTCTTCTTCTGTATAAATTTAACATCGATACCTTTATTAGGGCCGCCAAACAATGGACATCGATGTCATCTGGTATAATTCCCATGTTCAGCTGGTTCCTTAATTCCTTCTCTTCACTATTCTCGGGGGTTATCCGAAATATTCCTTCAGCCTGTAACATTCACATTGCGAAAAGGAAAGCCTTTTAGAGATTGGACAATTATCATATTTGCATGTTAGATAAATGAGTTTATATATTTCTCGTGAAGATCAGATTCATAACTTGAACAGCATGCATCAAAGATGTCAGGGGATCTGAAAGCTGATAAGGGAAAAGAAGAACTTGACATTAAAAGTTGATACACCTTATTGTAATAATTTAGCATTGTCTCTATGGTCGATCGAGAATTGAGTTTGAAATCTATAATTGATTATGTCAGTCCTTTAAATCCAATTTTCTTTTGATATGCACCTAAAATACTAAATGCAAAAGTATCAACTCTTTTCAAAATAATACCTACAATTACATGTTAATTCTCTAAAAATGCTTCTTAATATATGCTTAATACTGCTTAATGATACTGATTATTGGCTGAATGTTAGATGCAAGCTTATTGGGACATGAAAACTATACAAGACAACATAGAGTACGCAAATTGCAGAGAGATAGTACAATCAAAAGAACATCCTAATGAAAATATATAAATCTCTAGTTAAATGCAAGCTTGATGGAGCACATGGATATTGCACAAGATAGTCAACAAGGGCAACACATATAATTGTTTGTTACTGATTGATAGATGTTCAAGGGAAAAATGTCCAAAAGTAGTTATTAAAACATTTATTTTATATCAATTTGGTATCATCATATCAAAGGGATTTGGAGAATACCTGAGTCATGTTAGGAGCAAATACCATGGCGATATTTCTTGGATTCATCTTGTTCATTTCCTCTTCTTCAACCACATCAGCCATGAGATCAACAGCCCAGTTGAGGAGTGCAAACTGTGTTGGAGGAAGTAGCTTCACAAGATCAACATAATCCTCCTCTGATTCACACTGAAGAACTTGTCCCGGAGATAGGCTATCAAGTATTCCCTCTGGAAGCTCTCTGAACCATGCCTATATATCGAATTTCCAATTTTCAATTTCGATGCAAATATTCAGTAGAATGATATAAGTAATTGAGAACTACGCCAGTTATGAATTTTTTAATGTTTTTCCTTTCACTGTCTGTCCCAGGTAGGATAAAGAAGGGTTGCATTAGGTAGCCGACAGCCTATATAAAACCGGTAGAAGCTCATGAATTTTAGCTGACCCCAGAAATTTAGGATAAAAGCTTTATTCTTGTTTTTCTTGTATGAGATAAGTAATAGATATATGTTCAATAGGCTATTATTTCTTCTTCACTAGTTATTTAGTTGATATTTACTACTAAAGCTCCGAAAAATTCTTCTTCTGTATAAATTTAACATCGATACCTTTATTAGGGCCGCCAAACAATGGACATCGATGTCATCTGGTATAATTCCCATGTTCAGCTGGTTCCTTAATTCCTTCTCTTCACTATTCTCGGGGGTTATCCGAAATATTCCTTCAGCCTGTAACATTCACATTGCGAAAAGGAAAGCCTTTTAGAGATTGGACAATTATCATATTTGCATGTTAGATAAATGAGTTTATATATTTCTCGTGAAGATCAGATTGATACCTTGAGACCTCCTTGTGAGTACAGTCTCTCCTGCATTAGCAACAGAATTGTTGGGACACTGTTACCGTTGGAATCATAGCCACATTGCATAGATTCAGCAGATACACCAAAACACTTACACTGCACCAAAACATATTCTACTTATCAATGCATACATTTGATATCAATTTTGCGAATGACAGCAAACTTTAATTAGATGAAAGTGTAGGGCTAATCTACTACCGGTACAAAAATAATATAAGTAAATAAGCAATACCAACTTAATTTCAGCTGAAATGAGGGCAAATGGTAAACATACTCAACTTAGTATGGACTTGTATTGTTTGTCATTACACAATTCCACAAGTTTTTGTTGCATAGATTTATCTGAGAAAGCACAATAGGTTTAACTACACTAAACAGGATGTTGAGATTGGCACAAACAAAGATTGATTAGACTAATCTATTTGAATCCATATTGATTTACAAGTAACTTAATGTTTCATTAAGACAAAAATCCAAGCATATTTAACCATCCTCTACAATTATCTTTCAATCTAAACTTAATGGATGTGAAACAATTCTAACAAAGAGAAACATAAAACATATGTTGGGCCAATGGTCAGTTGGCTCTATAACTTTGAAGAGACCTCCTAAAATTTTACCCCAAAAGTACTTCAATTTCACCATAGACACGAACATTCACATATTGCAATAAAAGGCCAAACCCAGTTGACAAAATTTAGAGAAATAACTTATGGAGCAGAATTAGGACCTTGCACTTGGAGCTTTGCAAGGGAATTCAACCTCAAACTCAACAGGAAGCCCGAGGAAGCCATGGAACCTATCAAAGGTCACATGGGCAACATGTCGAACCTCCGTAGGCCATCCGATCTCCATCCGACCAACAGCCGAGATCGCTTCATCCGCGGTGTTCAACCGACAATACACCATAGATTTCCTCAGCGTAGCCGTTAGAAATGCAAGCACGGAGAGCTGGCTTTCTCTCTCTACTTCCCTCTTAACTCTCTTCCCACCCCTGCAGCCATTGGAGACCACCACAACCCCTGTCATCTCTCTCTAGCTTCTCTTTCTCTCTCTAGCTCCCTCTGAAGTTTATAGAGAGGAGGAGGTTGGGTTTTTGTGCTTGTTTAATTTTGAAGTATAGATCTGAGACTGAGGAGGTGAAATGAAGTAGAGATAGAGCTCAAACGGTCACTTTAGTTCAAATTTTGGTGTTTACTTTAGACAAGCATTGAATTGCCCTGAAGGCATGCTTTAAATAACAAAAGTGACCCTGGGTTTATAATTCCTCTTCAATGTTCTCTTTTGCTTCTTTCGATAAGAGACACGTGGCGACCATGGAGTGGTCCGATTGAGATGACAAGACAAAATTGGGGATTTCTAAGATATTAGTTCCTTAAATCAGTAGTATTTTGATATTAGTCCCCCCATATCTTCATAATTTGATATTAGTCCCTAGATTACCTTAATATGTTGATATTAGTCATTTTGTTAGGTTTATCATTTAGAACTCTCAACCATATTTAACACTAACCAATGGATGGGGAAATTACCTAAATACTCATCCCAATTTAATAGTTTGGGTTGAAGAATAAAGGCGAAATGGGTTTGGGTATGGACTTGGGGGGGCTCCTAAGGGGTTAGGGTTAATTGGTTGTGGGTTTGGTTTGTTAAATGAGGGGCATAATTGTCCATTAAAGAAAATGGTTAAAAAAAGGGAATATTCTCCCACAATTATAATGTACAACAACTAACTACAAGGACTAATATTAACATATTAATATAACTTGGGGACTAATTAATATCAAATTATAAAGATTTTGGGACTAATAACAAAATACTAATGATTTAAGGGACTAATAATCTGAAAACCCCAACAAAGATTTTAGCCACTAGACCCAAGCCATGGGTAATAGAGAATATGGTGGCGTTTAACGCATATTTACGAGCAAGTTTCAAATTTCCAAGGAAAAATTTCTCGTAAAATTCGAGAGAGAATGTATGCTTACCATTGGGCAGAAATGAAGCATAGGCTAAATTTGGGAGGGGTTTAAAACAAGTTACCACTACCAACAAGAGATGTCTTTTTTTGGACTAGAGGAAGAAGAGAGAGAGAGAGAGAGAGAGAGAGACCGAGGATCTCGTGACTGTTGTAATTAAATCCTATTTGCAAAAGCTGATCTTGTCTAGGCCTGTCTCTGTAAGTTCCATCAATCTAGCACTAGCTTTTCAAACTATATTTTCTTGGAGAGCAATTGCTCCAAATTCGAGCTCTCACCTCTTTAAAACCTGTGTTGGACTTGACCTCTAACAAACAAATGAAACAAATGTTCACCATTTCCCTTCAATGAACACTCTTATTAATTTGAGCTTAGGAATAGGGGTCTCATGTTTTTCCATAATAATAATCTCATAGAAACCTAATAACTCATTCCGATATAAGAGAAATTGTGGGTTTGCGGTTAATTTTCTCAACTTTTTCTTAATTCATTGTATTTTGAACATATAAAATGCTCAATTGAAAAATAATCATGTGGATGTCCAGTTTCCATAATGTATCACAAACTTTCACGGAAACACTCAACCAGACGCACTCTTTGCAATCTTGCTTATTTTATCACGTAATCTTTCATTTCAGCTAATTTATGATAGATGCAGTAAAACTCTAAACTATCTTTTTATCATATTATAAGGCGCAACTTCAATTTCGGTTCTGAATTTCTAACAAATTCATAATTTCAAAGCATCATATTTGTTAACTTTAGTTTTTATTTGTCTGAAATTCTAACAAATTCCATCCAATTTTTGCCGACAAATTTCATCAAAACAAACACAAAGTTTAATAATAAGACCCGTTTCTCTATGGATTCAACCCATAAATAGACAAAACTTTGAAGTATTGGATTATGTTTAAATTGGGATATGAAAGAATGGATAACAAAATCCATTGCGTCAGATTTTGACATGCATGAACCTGTATCTTTCCAATGAACGAAATTGCCACAGTTCCTTCCTACAACGCGTAAATGTTAATCTTATCACATATAGTCAAATATGCAAATAATTAATATAATTGCATTGTTAATGACCTCAAATAATCAACGCACTATCAAAGACAAATCGAAATGAAGAGGAGTGCTCGAATTGTTTGCTAATTTAAAAGAATAATGAATGGTTGACTAGTTAAGTAAGACGAGAGTGCGCTTCAGCTGTCCCACTCATATTATCTCCATTTTGATGAACAGTGGCACTTGAAATGGCTAAATTAACAAATTAGTATTTTTTACAACACCTCTTCAATAGTTTCATATTTTTTCTCGCAGACGACTTTTTGGCATTAAAAGTCCACCAAATATGCAATTAAGCATCTTTTCTTGCCGCTGGCTATAAACTTGATGGGTAAAATGTAACGTGACCTCACGTGATTTAATTTGAGGGATATTAGAACGCTAATGTGGTTGTGTTTAAATAAAGTCACATGCATTTTACCCTCCAATTTTATCGCCAACGGCAAGGAAAAATGTCTATTGCATGTCCGATGGATTTTATTACCAAAAATGGTCGGAGAGAGAGAGAGAGAGAGAGAGAGAGAGAGAGAGAGAGAGAGAGAGAGAGAGAGAGAGAGAGAGAGAGAGAGAGAGAGAGAGAGAGAGAGAGAGAGAGAGAGAGAGAGAGAGAGAGAGAGAGAGAGAGAGAGAGAGAGAGAGAGAGAGAGAGAGAGAGAGAGAGAGAGAGAGAGAGAGAGAGAGAGAGAGAGAGAGAGAGAGAGAGAGAGAGAGAGAGAGAGAGAGAGAGAGAGAGAGAGAGAGAGAGAGAGAGAGAGAGAGAGAGAGAGAGAGAGAGAGAGAGAGAGAGAGAGAGAGAGAGAGAGAGAGAGAGAGAGAGAGAGAGAGAGAGAGAGAGAGAGAGAGAGAGAGAGAGAGAGAGAGAGAGAGAGAGAGAGAGAGAGAGAGAGAGAGAGAGAGAGAGAGAGAGAGAGAGAGAGAGAGAGAGAGAGAGAGAGAGAGAGAGAGAGAGAGAGAGAGAGAGAGAGAGAGAGAGAGAGAGAGAGAGAGAGAGAGAGAGAGAGAGAGAGAGAGAGAGAGAGAGAGAGAGAGAGAGAGAGAGAGAGAGAGAGAGAGAGAGAGAGAGAGAGAGAGAGAGAGAGAGAGAGAGAGAGAGAGAGAGAGAGAGAGAGAGAGAGAGAGAGAGAGAGAGAGAGAGAGAGAGAGAGAGAGAGAGAGAGAGAGAGAGAGAGAGAGAGAGAGAGAGAGAGAGAGAGAGAGAGAGAGAGAGAGAGAGAGAGAGAGAGAGAGAGAGAGAGAGAGAGAGAGAGAGAGAGAGAGAGAGAGAGAGAGAGAGAGAGAGAGAGAGAGAGAGAGAGAGAGAGAGAGAGAGAGAGAGAGAGAGAGAGAGAGAGAGAGAGAGAGAGAGAGAGAGAGAGAGAGAGAGAGAGAGAGAGAGAGAGAGAGAGAGAGAGAGAGAGAGAGAGAGAGAGAGAGAGAGAGAGAGAGAGAGAGAGAGAGAGAGAGAGAGAGAGAGAGAGAGAGAGAGAGAGAGAGAGAGAGAGAGAGAGAGAGAGAGAGAGAGAGAGAGAGAGAGAGAGAGAGAGAGAGAGGATCTCGTGACTGTTGTAATTAAATGCTATTTGCAAAAGCTGATCTTGTCTAGGCCTGTCTCTGTAAGTTCCATCAATCTAGCACTAGCTTTTCAAACTATATTTTCTTGGAGAGCAATTGCTCCAAATTCGAGCTCTCACCTCTTTAAAACCTGTGTTGGACTTGACCTCTAACAAACAAATGAAACAAATGTTCACCATTTCCCTTCAATGAACACTCTTATTAATTTGAGCTTAGGAATAGGGGTCTCATGTTTTTCCATAATAATAATCTCATAGAAACCTAATAACTCATTCCGATATAAGAGAAATTGTGGGTTTGCGGTTAATTTTCTCAACTTTTTCTTAATTCACTGTATTTTGAACATATAAAATGCTCAATTGAAAAATAATGATGCGGACGTCCAGTTTCCATAATGTATCACAAACTTTCACGGAAACACTCAACCAGACGCACTCTTTGCAATCTTGCTTATTTTATCACGTAATCTTTCATTTCAGCTAATTTATGATAGATGCAGTAAAACTCTAAACTATCTTTTATCATATTATAAGGCGCAACTTCAATTTCGGTTCTGAATTTCTAACAAATTCATAATTTCAAAGCATCATATTTGTTAACTTTAGTTTTTATTTGTCTGAAATTCTAACAAATTCCATCCAATTTTTGCCGACAAATTTCATCAAAACAAACACAAAGTTTAATAATAATACCCGTTTCTCTATGGATTCAACCCATAAATAGACAAAACTTTGAAGTATTGGATTATGTTTAAATTGGGATATGAAAGAATGGATAACAAAATCCATTGCGTCAGATTTTGACATGCATGAACCTTTATCTTTCCAATGAACGAAATTGCCACATTTCCTTCCTACAACGTGTAAATGTTAATCTTTTCACGTATAGTCAAATATGCAAATAATTAATCTAATTGCATTGTTAATGACCTCAAATAATCAACGCACTATCAAAGACAAATCGAAATGAAGAGGAGTGCTCGAATTGTTTGCTAATTTAAAAGAATAATGAATGGTTGACTAGTTAAGTAAGACGAGAGTGCGCTTCAGCTGTCCCACTCATATTATCTCCATTTTGATGAACAGTGGCACTTGAAATGGCTAAATTAACAAATTAGTATTTTTTGCAACACCTCTTCAATAGTTTCATATTTTTTTCTCGCAGACGACTTTTTGGCATTAAAAGTCCACCAAATATGCAATTAAGCATCTTTTCTTGCCGTTGGCTATAAACTTGATGGGTAAAATGTACGTGACCTCACGTGATTTAATTTGAGGGATATTAGAACGCTAATGTGGTTGTGTTTAAATAAAGTCACATGCATTTTACCCTCCAATTTTATCGCCAACGGCAAGGAAAAATGTCTATTGCATGTCTGATGGATTTTTATTACCAAAAAATGGTCGGAGAGACGAAAAAAATACCAAAATGATAAAGGTGTGTTACAAAAATATCAATTTGATAAATTAGTCCATTTGAAATGCTAGTTCAAGTCGGACACTTAAAATGAGCGTGGCATGACTTTATTTAGTGAGATTTTTGGTGCATAATATATCTTAGACTTAAAAAAAATATATCTAACTTTATTTAGTGGGATTTTGGTGCATAATATCTTAGACTTAAAAAAATATATCTAACCTTGTCTCGTTTGGCATGTGTTTTGGTTGCAAAAGGGAAGAAAAAGACTTCAATTTGGGAAGAAAATATTTACTAGAAAAGAGAAAGAAAAAGACTTCAATTTTAGGGACTAATTTGTTTTGAATACGTAATCGATTAAAACACTTATAGTTTTGATCGAAAAGGAATCTAATTGTATCATCTAGCTAGCATGGATCCTAAAACGTAATAGTATAATAAATTAAATGGGTTTTCGATATTAATCCCCAAATCTACCGGTATTTTGAAATCGGTCCCCCAAATCTTCTTATTTTGATTTAGTTCCCCACATCTTCATATTTTGAATTTGGTCCCCCAAATCTTAATAGTGTTTTGAAATTAGTCCCTCTAGTTAGCACAACGTTAAAAGATTTTAGGGACTAATTTCAAAGCACTTAACATATTTAGGGGCTAATTTCAAAATATGAAGATTTGAGAGACTAATTCAAAATATGACAAAATTTGGGGGGGCTAATACTAAAAAAACTAAAATTAAAACATAAATTAAACAACACTCAATCATCACAATAAAACCACCAATATAACGTGGTTTGGTCATAATTCAGACCTATGCTCACAAGAAAAAAAAGGTTGGAATATTTCTATTATATCACAAGAAGAGAGCAACATACACTCTCAAAACTTCAACAAAACTTACCATGCCAAAACATGAATAAGGAAATATAAGGGTTAACCTCATTGGCTTAAAAAACGACAAATCACTTGCAGAAAATTATTCTAACAAAGAATTCAATGTTGTCGTGATAGTAAGAAGATGCGAAATGTTAAATAAATCAACCCAACTGAGCTCCTTCATTCCTAATTACTTCTCCTCTTCCTTTTCTATCTCCAAGACTCCACACTTGGATAAGGATCAATTAGTTGGAACGATGAACGATCGATTCTTCTGTATCTAACTTAACTCTTCATATGGTTTAAATCTCAATCCGACTATAAGCAAATTCAAGCAACTTGACCTATTTGCTGGATCCTTTGCTCATCAAGAGATAGAATTGATGGTTGAGCTCACACTCATGTCTATGAACCTAAACGCAACATCTGCCGACCATGTATTTAGATAATGCACGATTAGGGCTCTATGAGTGACCTTTCTAGTTAACTTCCGTAACGAAAATGATGTTTCAATAAATACATAAAATTATACTTACATCATAAATGCTGATATGAAGCTAATTTGCGGCTTAAAAATAAAGGTACCAAAAGTTTTGAAAAAGAAATATTTTAAAATCTTTTTTAATATATTTATCGGTGCCCTTTATCCTGAACAGATATCTAGTGATGTGGCCCAATAAGAACAAAGCATACTAACTCATTGAAGAATTGGCTATTGGCAAGTGGGATTTGAACGTAGCAAATTAATTCTAGCCGCACACAATAGTCTCCCCCCACTTCCTCCCTTGTTTTTTTTTTTTTTTGGTTACTTATATCATGCTCCTCTATCATCATAATTTATAATAACAACTTACAACTCATCCACTGACAAGATCCAAGCAAAGCTCCTCATCTCTCTAGACTCCTCTAAGCTTTGAGAGTGCTGTGAATGGCTCTATCCACATTCTCTTTCCCTTGTCATTTGCTTGAAAATGTAGTTTCAGATCCCTGAAGACAAGTGTTCTACCTTCACAATTTCATGGAAGGGTTGAGCACAAGTGTAAAGTTCTCAAGGTTTGCCTTCATGAGCTCTGTTTCCTCTCTTATTGCATTCTCTGTACTTATTGAATCCTTTAATGGTTCCTATTAGTGGAAGTAGCTAATTAAGTGATTTGCTTGATACCCATTTGGTGAAATTGAAAGTGATGGAGATTGACTACAATGGATATAAATTTTTGAGACATTTGTTTAATAAATGGACGGTTGTGAATAATTTGCAGAACAAGAAAAGGCTATGTCCCTGTGCATCATTATCAGAGAATGGGGAGTATTATGCACATAGACCACCAACTCCTCTTTTAGACACCGTCAACTATCCAATCCACATGAAAAATCTCTCAGTTAAGGTGAAGCCAATAATCCCATATTGTCTCTATTTTGCTTGATAGTTTTGGGAAATAACGACGAAAATTGTCATATTGATCTAAATTTACTGCAGGAACTTAAACAACTTTCCGATGAGCTTCGATCTGACATAATCTTTCATGTATCCAAAACTGGAGGTCACCTTGGCTCAAGCCTTGGTGTGGTTGAGCTAACTGTTGCACTTCACTATGTCTTCAATTGTCCTCAAGACAAGATTCTATGGGATGTTGGCCACCAGGTTCTTCCTGTTTACCCCTGTGTACTATACATTTAAATGCTTTCCGCTCTATGCAACTAAAATTTACCCTTTTTGGGTAAATTGCAGATAAACCCCTCTCGTCTATACTTTAAGTAGCACTTGTCAACCTTCAACTCATTTATCAGAACTTATCACTCCTGGATTGGCAATTTGCGAAAGATAAATTGCAGATAACAGATAACCTCCCTCTCCCTCATGAATTTAGTGATGATAAATGCTAACAAATAAGTTAAGGCAATAAGTTACTACTGAAGGTGTAAACAAGGGGGCTTATATGAAAATTACCCTTTTTTTATAAGGCCTACTAAGGGCTTAATGAAACTTCAGCAACTGCAAAACAGGATATCTTCAAAACTTACACAAGTTATAGAAATGTGATACAATTGTTTCTGCTGGTAGAATGACTGATCTTTTTCTCAAGGACAGTAATGAAACATTTCCAGCTATACAAATAAAGTGTTTTAGATCATATGTTAAGAGAATGACTAACAATTGAAATCATTGACTCGCTTATTTGCTTACAGTCATATCCACACAAGATTTTGACTGGTAGAAGGGACAAGATGCCGACTATGAGGCAGACAAATGGGCTGGCAGGGTTCACAAAACGCGCGGAGAGCGAATATGATAGCTTCGGTACTGGTCACAGTTCTACCAGTATCTCAGCGGCTCTAGGTATCTCTCCACCATAAAATCGCTGTCAATTAATGGGTTAATTGTATTTTAGTATCTTAAAGTTTGCTTGATTTTTAACTTTGACACATCAACGTTCAAATTTGGTTAAATACCAGTTTTTAACTTAACAACTTTCATTTCATCGCGCCGCTAAGAATTCTGTTTAAAAAGCATCGTGTGACAATATTTGAACTTCTAGACCCTGAAACTGAAAAGAAATCGCCCTGAATCCTTTTTCCTCCTTCATTCACCTATTTAAATCAAAAGTAAAACCTGAACAGAAAGGAAGAATTAAGAAGAAAGTACTTTTTGGACAAAACTAATGGTAACAAAAGATACTAAAGTTGAAAAGGAATGAAACATTGAGTAAATTTTGGGCAAAGTAAAAAAAAAAAAAACCGATGAAACTTTAGGGTACTAAAGTGCAATTGAAAAATACGCATACCATATGCTGAAACTGTAACCAAGTTACGATCTGTGAGCAGGAATGGCAGTAGGAAGGGACCTAAAGGGGGGAAAGAACAGTGTGATTGCAGTGATAGGGGATGGAGCCATGACGGCTGGTCAAGCTTATGAAGCAATGAACAACGCGGGGTATTTGGATTCCGATATGATCGTGATCTTGAATGATAACAAGCAGGTTTCTTTGCCTACGGCTAATCTTGATGGGCCTCTACCACCTGTTGGAGCTTTGAGCAGTGCTCTTAGTAAACTTCAGTCTAGTAGGCCTCTTAGGGAACTCAGGGAGGTGGCCAAGGTAAGGATATCTACTTATTTTTCTGTTTGTAGAGTTGATTGGGAGACAATTCTTTGCAATTTTAGTGTTCATATTTATATATTTAGAGTTTTCTTTGCTAAAAGAAGGATTTTTCACTCGTGATATGCTGCTAGCAGAAACAACAACAACAACGTTATTGTATCTTTTAGTACTTCACCGTTATCTGTCTCAAATATTCTTCAGCTACAATCATTTTCTTGACATGAAGTTTCGACAAGATTTTGACCCATTATAGACTCTCGTTTGGCATCTTAACAAAATTTCTCTTTCATTCATGGATATTCCATAGTCAAATAGTAATCTAGAATTATCTCTATTTTCACAAACTCTCTTTGGTTACATGAACAATATCTTTTCAATCTCATTATCCTGATGAGTGCCGTAATCAGTATTACTCCTAAGTATATGTTAATAATCAACATGAGACATGTCACAGAAAATTTATATGAACGATAAATAGACAACAGCAAGCTATTGAATTTAACGTGCACACATAATATTTGTATTTACCCTCTATTTTTTGTTTGAATTGAAAATTTCTAAATCATATATCTTGAATTATATGAAGGGAGTCACGAAACAAATCGGTGGAGGTATGCACGAAATAGCTGCAAAAGTGGATGAATATGCTCGGGGTATGATAAGTGGATCCGGTTCAACCTTATTCGAAGAACTTGGCCTTTACTACATAGGGCCGGTCGATGGCCATAACATCGATGATCTTGTTACCATCCTCCGAGAAGTAAAGAGCACAAAAACAACCGGTCCAGTCCTAATCCATGTCGTCACAGAAAAAGGAAGAGGATATCCCTATGCAGAGAGAGCTGCCGATAAGTTCCATGGTGAGCTTTAGTACGTATTTTCTGTTATTTTCCCTTCTTACAGCTCAACCATACCTTATTAGAGTTCTACTTTCTACAATTAGGCTATGATATGTGTGTTAGTGTGTATATACAAGAAGTTACTCTCTTAGTATTACCCAAGATTACTAACCATTGTACTAAAATTTTCAACTTTTGCAGGTGTGGTGAAGTTTGATCCAGCGACCGGAAAGCAATTCAAAACCCCAACTCAGACTCAATCCTATACAAACTACTTTGCTGAGGCTTTGATAGCTGAGGCTGAGGTCGATAAGGGTATTGTAGCAATTCATGCTGCAATGGGAGGAGGAACTGGGCTCAATTACTTTCTGAGGCGATTCCCGGACCGATGCTTCGATGTTGGCATTGCTGAGCAGCATGCTGTGACTTTTGCAGCGGGGTTAGCTTGTGAAGGACTTAAACCCTTCTGTGCTATCTACTCATCTTTCCTCCAAAGGGCTTATGATCAGGCAATTATTTCAGCCTCTTCTCATAAGAACTGCAATTTATTTGCTTACAGTCATATCCACACAAGATTTTGACTGGTAGAAGGGACAAGATGCCGACTATGAGGCAGACAAATGGGCTGGCAGGGTTCACAAAACGCGGAGAGCGAATATGATAGCTTCGGTACTGGTCACAGTTCTACCAGTATCTCAGCGGCTCTAGGTATCTCTCCACCATAAAATCGCTGTCAATTAATGGGTTAATTGTATTTTAGTATCTTAAAGTTTGCTTGATTTTTAACTTTGACACATCAACGTTCAAATTTGGTTAAATACCAGTTTTAACTTAACAACTTTCATCTCATCACCCTTAAGAATTCTGTTTAAAAGCATCGTGTGATAATATTTGAACTTTTAGACCCTGAAACTGAAAAGAAATCGCCCTGAATCCTTTTTCCTCCTTCATTCACCTATTTAAATCAAAAGTAAACCCTGAACAGAAAGGAAGAATTAAGAAGAAAGTACTTTTTGGACAAAACTAATGGTAACAAAAGATACTAAAGTTGAAAAGGAATGAAACATTGAGTAAATTTTGGGCAAATTAAAATTTCAGGAATCAAAGTAAAAAAAAAAAAAACCGATGAAACTTTAGGGTACTAAAGTGCAATTGAAAAATACGCATACCATATGCTGAAACTGTAACCAAGTTACGATCTGTGAGCAGGAATGGCAGTAGGAAGGGACCTAAAGGGGAAAGAACAGTGTGATTGCAGTGATAGGGATGGAGCCATGACGGCTGGTCAAGCTTATGAAGCAATGAACAACGGGTATTTGGATTCCGATATGATCGTGATCTTGAATGATAACAAGCAGGTTTCTTTGCCTACGGCTAATCTTGATGGGCCTCTACCACCTGTTGGAGCTTTGAGCAGTGCTCTTAGTAAACTTCAGTCTAGTAGGCCTCTTAGGGAACTCAGGGAGGTGGCCAAGGTAAGGATATCGACTTATTTTTCTGTTTGTAGAGTTGATTGGGAGACAATTCTTTGCAATTTTAGTGTTCATATTTATATATTTAGAGTTTTCTTTGCTAAAAGAAGGATATTCACTTGTGATATGCTGCTAGCAGAAACAACAACAACAACGTTCTTGTATCTTTTAGTACTTTACCGTTATCTGTCTCAAATATTCTTCAGCTACAATCATTTTCTTGACATGAAGTTTCGACAAGATTTTGACCCATTATAGACTCTCGTTTGGCATCTTAACAAAATTTCTTTTTCATTCATGGATATTCCATAGTCAAATAGTAATCTAGAATTATCTCTATTTTCACAAACTCTCTTTGGTTACATGAACAATATCTTTTCAATCTCATTATCCTGATGAGTGCCGTAATCAGTATTACTCCTAAGTATATGTTAATAATCAACATGAGACATATGTAATAGAAAATCTGCATGAACAATAAATTAGACAACGGCAAACTTTTGTATTTGACATGCACATATAATATTTGTATTTATCCACTATTTTTCGTTTGATTTGAAAATTTCTAAATCATGTATCTTGAATTATATGAAGGGAGTCACGAAACAAATCGGTGGGGGTATGCACGAAATAGCTGCAAAAGTGGATGAATATGCTCGAGGTATGATAAGTGGATCCGGTTCAACCTTATTCGAAGAACTTGGGCTTTACTACATAGGGCCGGTCGATGGCCATAACATCGATGATCTTGTTACCATCCTCAGAGAAGTAAAGAGCACAAAAACAACCGGTCCAGTCCTAATCCATGTCGTCACAGAAAAAGGAAGAGGATATCCCTATGCAGAGAGAGCTGCCGATAAGTTCCATGGTGAGCTTTAGTACGTATTTTCTATTATTTTCCCTTCTTACAGCTCAACCATACCTTATTAGAGTTCTACTTTCTACAATTAGGCTATGATATGTGTGTTAGTGTGTATATACAAGAAGTTACTCTCTTAGTATTACCCAAGATTACTAACCATTGTACTAAAATTTTCAACTTTTGCAGGTGTGGTGAAGTTTGATCCAGCGACCGGAAAGCAATTCAAAACCCCAACTCAGACTCAATCCTATACAAACTACTTTGCTGAGGCTTTGATAGCTGAGGCTGAGGTCGATAAGGGTATTGTAGCAATTCATGCTGCAATGGGAGGAGGAACTGGGCTCAATTACTTTCTGAGGCGATTCCCGGACCGATGCTTCGATGTTGGCATTGCTGAGCAGCATGCTGTGACTTTTGCAGCGGGGTTAGCTTGTGAAGGACTTAAACCCTTCTGTGCTATCTACTCATCTTTCCTCCAAAGGGCTTATGATCAGGCAATTATTTCAGCCTCTTCTCATAAGAACTGCAATTTATTTCCTTCAAGTTCCACTGACTTTTACCTTTAACAGAGTCTAAATTTGCTCAAATGGTACCTCAAAGTTTTTAAGCTGCGGTCAATCCCGCTAACTTAATGGATAAAGGGGTAAAATTAGATAAAATTAGATACACACAACAAAAAAAATTTAATTTGGGGTTTCTACCCAAATTTTTATTCCCAAATTCTCGGAAGTACAATTTCTAAATTATGCTAAAATTTGGAATACTTGTTTAAGGATTTTTCTTGAATGTTGATAGATGTGCTCATTTATGGTTTTTGAATTATTATGTTGAATTTGTGGTAATGTGAGTATATATTTAAGAAGAACATTGTCTTCCCTGCAATACTTGACAAAATAAACTTACAATCAGATAATAGCAGATGCAAAGTGAACTAGAAAGCTTTTTATTACCAAATTTGAGTGCCTTGTGGATAATTGAATAAATGAATTAGGGATTTTAGGGATGAATCGAAACTATCACATGATAATCACTTGATGCATTTTAAGCAGAACATTCAACACACATGTAATGTAAGTGTAAAGTTAATAAAAATTTGGGGCATCATTGGGAAAAACTAGTAGAACTTTAGGATATTGAAGTGCATTTTTAATCTCAGAATATATGTGCATTTCAAAGACGAATTACTAAATGTTTACTCCCGATGATGCAGGTGATACATGATGTCGACTTGCAGAATCTCCCCGTGAGGTTTGCAATGGACCGAGCAGGTCTTGTTGGAGCCGATGGACCTACACACGCTGGGTCGTTCGATGTTACATATATGGCATGTTTGCCAAATATGGTAGTCATGGCTCCTTCAGACGAGGCAGAACTGTTTCATATGGTTGCAACTGCTGCAGCTATCGACGATAGACCTTCTTGTTTCAGATATCCAAGAGGGAATGGAGTAGGAGTGCGCTTGCCTCAAGGAAACAAGGGTATCCCACTTGAGGTAACTTCTCATATATTATGTCATTGTCAATTCTATATCGGCTAAAATACCAGATTGGCATTTTAAATCGATCCTAAATGACAATAGAGCATTTTAAATAGCTCCGACTACAATAAGACATCATAATTGTTCAAAAGTGACAACAAGACCCATATTTTCTGAGACTCCCTCTCCTCCCTTCAAGTTCACAATCATGCCTCCCATCTCCCTCCCTGAACTCAAACCTATAGCTCACCTTCAACCTCCTCGAAGTCTAAGCTCAGTCAGCCAAGTCATGAAAGATAGTCCACAACATCAAAACTCATGAACCCAAACCCCAACGAATTAGTTCAACAAGTCTTAGAGTTCAGAGAAGAAGAGAGTGTGAATGTGCCATGGGTGATGGAGGAGAGAATGGTGTTCGTGAGAAAGAAGGAGAGGCATGCCGAGTTAAAGAGGTTAAGGGTAAAGCGAGATGTTTTAGTTATCGGTTTGATTGGATTCGGAGGGAGAGGGAGAGGGAGGTAGTGAGCTGAGCTCAAGAGAGAGAGGAGTTGAGAGTCCCAAGAAAATATGATCTTATTGTCACTTTGAATAATTATGAGGCCTTATAATCTGAGCTATTTAAACTATCATTTGGATCGATTAAATGCCATCATTTTAACATTCTATATCAAAGTCTAGTTTACAAGTTTTATCATGATACATCTGGTCTAATTTACTAGTTTTATCGAAGTCAATCATATATGGGCGTTTCCACAGCATGTAGTTTTTGTGAGGGTTAAGAGTTATAACTTTATAATGACAGTTAAGAACCCTTTTCGTGAACCAAAATCTCAGCTATTTCATGCAGAGATGCCCTCTTTTTCAGTCTGCTTTGAAATGCATATATGGTACGATTTGAATCTGGACTGCTATGACCCGAGAAATTATTCAATGGTTCCGACCAACTGCATTAGTAGCTCACCAAAAGTATGTGTGTCCTTGGATTAGTGCACTATTCTCCAAGTAGAAAAAATGTAATGGTTTTGGTCTATCACATTAATGGTGCTCCAAAGGAATGTCAACTTGTGGATCAGTAGAATTTGAGATTTGTACTAAGGATTGTATCTCTTTATTGCACCATTAATGACATAAACTGGAACCATTTTTCTCCTCCAAGTATCCAGTGGTCCAGTCTTATGACATTAAAGGTGCACCCAAGGAACTAATCCAAGAGCACGCATGATTTTGGTGCATAATTAATTAATAGACTGAGAACCATTCAATACTTTCTCCTTTGGTACCATCTTAAATTCTTTGCTAGCACATCAATACTTCAAATTGTGCTAAGGCGTTGAGAACTATATGATTGTATACGCTAACACTGTAATGGTTGGCGCCAGAAAAGGATCATTCTTCAAAGTATTCATCCTTATTCTCACATCATATATGCTGCGAGGAATACTAGCATAACAAATCACACTACAACATGGACTTCATTCAAGTCCATAGACTTCTTCCTAAAATCAAGATATTCACTGGCCAGCTAAACCTGAAATTATGAATCAAAACTATACATCTCAACAATTTTCAGGTTGGCAAAGGCAGGATTATGATCGAGGGAGAGAGGGTAGCATTACTAGGATATGGCATTGCAGTCCAGAGCTGCTTGGCCGCAGCTTCTCTTGTTGAGCAGCACGGATTAAAGATAACAGTGGCCGATGCACGCTTCTGCAAGCCACTGGACCAAGCCCTCATTCGAAGCCTGGCCAAGTCTCATGAGGTTATTATCACTGTTGAAGAAGGATCAATTGGGGGGTTTGGTTCTCATGTTGCTCATTTCTTGGCACTTGATGGACTCCTAGATGGCACTCTAAAGGTATATCATTTTGGTTTACAACATATTTTCTGTATGAAACTTCTTTTAATCTTGTACATAAATTTCTACATGAGTAAACGAGGTTGGTGTGTCCATCCATGCTCTTGACCAGTATGTTACTGACGCGACATACATCTAGATTGTCATCTATGATTTGAATATGATGATGATCTGGATTGTGTTGGTATAGATGTATGTTATGTCAACAACACAACAAGAATGTGGATGGACAAACTGGCCGTTGTTAACTCTTCCGAAATTTGTTTAAACAAGTTATTGTACCTTTAAATTTAATTTATATGAAACTGAATATAATACACGTTTTCACACATGTATCAGTATCTAAGGTTTACACTATAATGTGGCTACGATAACTAGTAAGGTTACTGATTTAAGGGTTGATTTCTATTGTATAGTGGAGACCATTGGTTCTACCTGATAGATACATTGATCATGGATCGCCAGCTGATCAGATGGCTGAATCTGGATTAACGCCGTCTCATGTTGCTGCAACAGTGTTTAATGTACTTGGACAAACCAGGGAAGCTCTTGAAATAATGTCATAGGAAGAATTGTTTTTTGTCACCCAATCTTGTAAAAATTGCTGATTGTAAAATAGCTTAGTTGAATGTATTAATGTGTTTATAGAGCAATATTGTTGATCATCAGTGTTATGTACCAGCTAAGATAAATCAGTGTTATGTATCAGACTCAATTACTCAATTCTAAGAAATGTAAGGTAGTAGAAGTGAAAAGTCTCGGTTGCAGGATAATGCGTGATACATAAGATATGAAAGTATAGAGAACAACACGGAAATATTGATTTGTCAATTGCATGACAAAAATATGAACATTGAGGGATGTTGTTAGGGTGAGATTTGTCAGCTAATCTTGATAATAGTATCTCAAAGAGCTTTCTCATCGAAAAAGAAAAGAGTAATAGCATGTCCATCAAATTTAAACCAGAAAAGTATTTTCAATAACAACAAATTCTTTCCCGAAAAAACAAAAACCCCTGCCAAATTCAGAAAACATTACCTCCAGTGAAAATACTCCTAAACATCCAAATGCATCGATTAAATGTTTATAATTGCGAAAGGATCATTTTTTCCAGTTGATTTCAACTCCAAGAACCTGTAATGCTAAGTATGAAAAATAGGCATATGGGTTATGTAGGTTGGCGAAGGTTAGGATTAAGAATTGAGGAGTACTACTCGAGGAAAACGGTTAAAATCTATTTAATTTCAGCCTTTTTGCCTCAAATAGCCCTCACCACTGCTACCTTTCTTTCTTAAAGTAGAAAAGATAGCACACTTACCATTAATTTGAAGAAACAAAGCTCTGCCACTAGATCAGGGCATAGATGATCTTTAAATTGTTGTCGAAAGCATATATATGATTGCTCCTAAGACACTTTGTATTAGAGAAGAATTTTTTCTATCCAGATGCTTGAAATATGTTTAATCAGTGAATGGGCTTATCTACCTTATCTCCAAGTTTTTCCAATCATAGCCTATTCCACGAAAGATTTGAGTTGGATTATTTCTCTCAGCTCATCTCTTTCTCTTCACATCAAACCCAAAACAATGTCTGTTGGAAGGAAAAAGTTGGTCGAAGATTGGAGTAATCTTTGAACCATGATTTTCTCTACATTGTGTCATTTTCAATTTTTCAGCCTATATTGTAAAGAAAACTGAAATGAAAGAAAGGACTATCGTAAAGAGGATGGAGAGGAGGATAGTTTTGGAATATAAATAGATTTTAACACTTTTTTTAACAGCAAGGAATTTTGTAATGAAAAGATCATGTTAGGAAGTTTCCTAATAAATGACCAAGCTTGAAGGGGGTTTCATAATAATTGGCCTTTTCCTTTACAGAAGTTACAAAAGGCATCAGGCATTCTCATTTCTCGTGTATTTTCTACCTGTAGCTTGCAAGTTTCAGGTTTCTAACCTCTCCGCACATTTGCCTGTCATCAAGCTGATGGTTTCCCAAATTTCAAAATTCAAGGCTTGAATCTAATGTAAGAAGCAAAAACTCCTGAAGGGTAAAGCCGTAAAGGACTACCTCATGCTGAAAAAAGCTGCACATATGCAAGCAATCCACCCTATACTGTGAAGGTTATATAGACACCAGCAGATTATCACAGGGAAACATCAGCAGAGAACTCATATATACATTAATAATCTTGATAAAGCATAGCTGTGTTAGAACATGGAATCAGAGTTCACAGCTTGCAGACGGCTTTCTCAACTGAGGAGCAAGATTGATATTATTGCTTAAACTGACTGCTACAATCGCATAATTTTTCTGCAACACATAATAAAACCAAAATACGTTCATGTAATAAGAGGTTCACAATCTGCTACAATCATTTGGAGCTTCACTGACAGCACGAAAATTATTAGGGCAGCGTACTCGAGGAAACTGAAATATTTGAGAATATAACATAAAATAAATATGCATTGCTGAAGACAAATCAATGTTTGATAAATTCAACATAATTATAGGTTTGTACAAAGGGGGCTGGCTATCTCTTTTAGTTGAAAATTAACGACTGTAAATCAAACCCCCATATTCTCTACAGCTCATTTAGCAAACTGAATCAGATGCCTGAACTCATGGGTTGGCAATTTCAGCAGTGTAGAATTTGAGGTTTTAATCTTAAGAGGCTGCAGCTAAGGATTCGATCAAAAGCTGGTAACCTTCAGGAACAGCCATTTGTCCATTTACACATGCTGCAAGTGCCGGGACATCAGCTTTTACATCAAGATACCTTGCAAGTAAGAGGAGCAGATGGAAGTCAGAGATTCTTTTAACAAAGGGAAGGTGCTTTGCCCTGTTGAGATGGTCTTTTAATGCCCTTAGTGTTACAGTTGTGATCCTGTTCTCCACTGGGAAAGTCGAAGCAAGAGGCCCCTGCATGGCAACAGAACAGATTTATGTAAGATTATTGTATAAACATGCTGGACAAATGGTCAATAGAAACCAATGTCACAAAATATGCTAGAAAGTGGAAGGAATAAGTGAGCATTGCCACTATGCTCCCAATATTAAAGTTGTGCACATTGTGATTTTTCATTTGACATCAACTAGTTAATAAAGAATGTCACACAAATCAGATTGGAACTTACTTAATGTTTCCAGTTTCCACTGATATTTGTTACACATTGGAGGTAGATTTGCTGATAGAAGTTCAAATACCGATTTAGAGAATTTATTACATGCAGCTTTTCCTGCTCGTTTATAGGAGCCCTAGGTGGATGATATTACATAGTGATGATTGGAAAGCAAATAATTAAAGGAAGAGCTATTGAGGATCATGACAGATGGAAAGAAAAGGGGAAAACACAAGAGAAAAAGAAAACCCCTCTTGTTTCCTTCTCTTTATCTCTAGCCATATTTATTAGATGGGGTATTTATCTTTAAACCCAAAATTTTATTCTAATTATTTTTAAATTAGGTTTATTTGCACCTATAAACCTAAATAACTATATGTATTTTCCTTTAAACCCAATCTCTCAAAGTATATATTTATGTCCCCACTCATAAATTTTGAAATATCCAAGTTTACCCTTTCTCTCCCTCCTCTCTTTTTCTAACATTGCTCCATCCCCAACTCTCTTTTCTTCTTCATTTATTTCTCTCTCTTTTTTAGCATTAATTTTCCATAAACATTTAGGCACAATAATATTACATTTTCTTATTTGATCACTTTTCATCCTCATTTATGTTCTTCTTTGATCACAATTATTTCTCATGATTGCTCATGAATGTTTAGTACAAGTAATAACAATAATAAACGAGGGTACTTTGGGTATTTACCCCTTAAAAGTCTATATATAGTCTACTTTAATGTTGTATTTTACCATTTGGGTTTAAAGGCTAATACATATAGTTGTTTGTGTTTATAAGACAAATGGAACAACTTGGGTTTAAAATAAATCAAGGTCAAACTTGGGTTTAAAACAAAAACTCCTGAAGGGTAAAGCCGTAAGGACTACCTCATGCTGAAAAAAGCTGCACATATGCAAGCAATCCACCCTATACTGTGAAGGTTATATAGACACCAGCAGATTATCACAGGGAAACATCAGCAGAGAACTCATATATACATTAATAATCTTGATAAAGCATAGCTGTGTTTGAAGAGTTCACAGCTTGCAGACGGCTTTCTCAACTGAGGAGCAAGATTGAAATTATTGCTTAAACTGACTGCTACAATCGCATAATTTTTCTGCAACACATAATAAAACCAAAATATGTTCATGTAATAAGAGGTTCACAATCTGCTACAATCATTTGGAGCTTCACTGACAGCATGAAAATTATTATGGCAGCGTACTCGAAGAAACTGAAATATTTGAGAATATAACACAAAATAAATATGCATTGCTGAAGACAAATCAATGTTTGATAAATTCAACATAATTATAGGTTTGTACAAAGGGGGCTGGCTATCTCTTTTAGTTGAAAATTAACGACTGTAAATCAAACCCCCATATTCTCTACAGCTCATTTAGCAAACTGAATCAGATGCCTGAACTCATGGGTTGGCATTTTCAGCAGTGTAGAATTTGAGGTTTTAATCTTATGAGGCTGCAGCTAAGGATTCGATCAAAAGCTGGTAACCTTCAGGAACAGCCATTTGTCCATTTACACATGCTGCAAGTGCCGGGACATCAGCTTTTACATCAAGATACCTTGCAAGTAAGAGGAGCAGATGGAAGTCAGAGATTCTTTTAACAAAGGGAAGGTGCTTTGCCCTGTTGAGATGGTCTTTTAATGCCCTTAGTGTTACAGTTGTGATCCTGTTCTCCACTGGGAAAGTCGAAGCAAGAGGCCCCTGCATGGCAACAGAACAGATTTATGTAAGATTATGGTATAAACATGCTGGACAAATGGTCAATAGAAACCAATGTCACAAAATATGCTAGAAAGTGGAAGGAATAAGTGAGCATTGCCACTATGCTCCCAATATTAAAGTTGTGCACATTGTGATTTTTCATTTGACATCAACTAGTTAATAAAGAATGTCACACAAATCAGATTGGAACTTACTTAATGTTTCCAGTTTCCACTGATATTTGTTACACATTGGAGGTAGATTTGCTGATAGAAGTTCAAATACCGATTTAGAATGCAGATTTTCCTGCTCGTTTATAGGAGCCCTAGGTGGATGATATTACATAGTGATGATTGGAAAGCAAATAATTAAAGGAAGAGCTATTGAGGATCATGACAGATGGAAAGAAAAGGGGGAAAAACACAAGAGAAAAAGAAAACCCCTCTTGTTTCCTTCTCTTTTATCTCTAGCCATATTTCTTAGATGGGGTATTTATCTTTAAACCCAAAATTTTATTCTAATTATTTTTAAATTAGGTTTATTTGCACCTATAAACCTAAATAACTAAATGTATTTTCCTTTAAACCCAATCTCTCAAAGTATATATTTATGTCCCCACTCATAAAATTTTGAAATATCCAAGTTTACCCTTTCTCTTCCTCCTCTCTTTTTCTAACATTGCTCCATCCCCAACTCTCTTTTCTTCTTCATTTATTTCTCTCTCGTCTTTTTTAGCATTAATTTTCCATAAACATTTAGGCACAATAATATTACATTTTCTTATTTGATCACTTTTCATCCTCATTTATGTTCTTCTTTGATCACAATTATTTCTCATGATTGCTCATGAATGTTTAGTACAAGTAATAACAATAATAAACGAGGGTACTTTGGGTATTTACCCTTAAAAGTCTATATATAGTCTACTTTAATGTTGTATTTTACCATTTGGGTTTAAAGGCTAATACATATAGTTGTTTGGGTTTATAGGACAAATGGAACAACTTGGGTTTAAAAATAAATCAAGGTAAAACTTGGGTTTAAAACAAAAACCTTATTAGATTCAACTACTAATACTTCCCCATCATAATATCCATCTTCAACAACAGCTTAGCTTAGTAAACTCAAAAACACTAGTCCTATTAGAGGACTGTTCTATATCCTCAAAATACAATAATCCTGAAATAAATATTCCGTATGATCTAGAGAAAAGATGTTGAAGTCAAAATATTCACAAAAGGGAAGGACAGTTAAAGACCAGAGAGTGGTCAGCAATGTTCATCAGATGGGGGATAACATATGGCTATGACGCAATAATGGAGGAAGACTCTGGTCATATTATTAAAAATAGATGAATGCAAGGAAAGACTAATGAAGGCAAGCAAGATAGATAAGAGTTTGAGAGAAGAATCGACCACCTTGGAAATGCAGCTCCCTCAATGATGTAGGATTAAGGTACTCTTATAAAGCTAAACAAAAAACTTTCCTTATCCTAGCTATATGAAGAAACCCATTACCGACATTAGTAAAATAATGTCATCAAGCTAAACGTTTTAGTACATTAGCTGAGTTGGTGGCAAATTTTCTTTCCTTCCCCCAACCTCACCTCTAGTCCATGCACCCTTTAGTTCATTGGAAAGACTTAAAACCTACTATTATTCCTCTGTATCTTACATGACATGAGCCATCTTCTCCATATAGGACTCCATTATGACGGGTAACTAATCCCTCTCGAATTAGACTTAGAATAAATATCATATGCATTATAAATCAGCAAAGATGCTGAAGTGTACATCCTATTGATAAATGAGTAGGTTTAAAAAGCACTTCAGAGGAGGAGGAGAGAGGGGTGGAGGCTGGGGGTGGGGACTGAAGATAGCTTATAGTAATTAGTAACTCCACTAATGCGCTTGGTAAAATCAGTTCTCACTAAGAAACTCTTAAGAATCCATTAAGGTAAATGCTCTAGCTGGTATGAACTGGAATGAGTTCGCCAGTTTGTTGACTGTTTTGTTGTTTCCAGTTTGAAATTCAGAAGAACTTTTCTGTTGACTAAATCAATGAATCACTTCCAAAACAAAGAAATAAGAAACATGTTTCACATTGTTTATGCAGATACTGTCGCCCAAACAAAGTCCTATCAGCCCCCAAAACTTGACTATGTTAAATCCAGATAATGTACGCAAGCAATAGGATGATCTAATATGTGTAGCTGAAATATAAACCCTAACATGTTGCTAATAAGAATAAGATATGCATTAGAGATAATCACCACACATGGGTCCTGAAGGATTTGCAACGGATAGAGGAAAACCAAATCGATCGTCCGACAAGAAAACTCCGCATATTGCCCCACATCTAAGTATCTAACACATCAACATGAATCTGAGGAAGAAGATAAGATTATTCTCTCTATTATTTTCTCTGAATCTCCTTCTCTATTCCTCTGCACATGTATACATAGGTAAGATATACACCAGAACTCTAGTCCCAGTAGGTTTTGTACCCATCCCATCTAATCTAAGGAATAAGCTTCCTTTGCTAGCACACTCAATTGGGTGTGGACCTACTAAAAGCTAACTTACTCCCACACGCACAAATTAGCAGTTGTCATTCATTTATTCCAGAGTCATTGACTCCACGAGTCAAACTTTCCTTGAGGATGTCCTCCCTTTGTTAAATCTGTGTCCTTACATCGTTAATGTCACTAACTCAAGTAACCCCAAGGGAAAGGAGTGGTAGGGAAAGGAACAAAATAAAATTAATTGTGTTTGGATAGGCAAGAAGGAAGGTGGGTATATTACAATCTATGTTTGTCTAGAGTAGAGAATGGAAAGAGAAGGAAACCTACATGATTAATATACCCTTTTGAAGAAAGGTTACATCTAAATTTATGTTATTTCTCTAAGGACAATGTTGGAATATTTAGAAAATTTCACTTAAACTCAATCCTTCCCTCCCAATTCATCCACTTTATGAGGGTTAGGAATGTGAGTGATTTTGCTTACTTTTAACTCTTCCCTCCCATCCCCTTACTAATTAAAAAATGTAGCCAAACACAATTTTTGGATAGTTATCATCCTAACCATCCCAATCCTTCCCTTCCCTCTTAAAAAATCTATCCAAACTCACTATTATCGACAATGGGTTGTCTAAGAAGGTTATTATAAGCTTTTGCTACTTTGGGATTTATTTCTTGTTGCAATGGGATAATACCGCATATGGAACAATGTTAGGAAAGCGAGTGATTATTAGACCCAAATATTCAGGGTCAAACAAAGATCGACTACATGGGTCCTAATCAAATTACATGGTCAATCTGACTTAGATTGTGGTGTACAAGTACACTTCTAAAAGGGATTGTATTTATGCACATATGGTCGATCATATCTGGGTTACAAGATATGCCCACTCTTTTGTTATAATGCTTTTCTTTAGGGAGATCCTTAGGTGTGTCCTAATGAATCTGGCTTTAAGGCAATCCGCTTGCAAGTTCTAAGGGTACTCCTTGCACTAATGATGTATGGACACAAATTTGAGAAAGGAGAGTCCCAAGGAGACTTTGACTCGGTGAGTCAACGACTTAGAGAGTCGTGTTAAGGAGAAATGGACGGCAACCACAATTGTACAAGTGAGGAAGTATGTTAGCTTTTAGTAAGCTTCACCTAGACAGTTGCAGACAAGGGACCCAAAATCAGTTCTCACTAAGAAACTCTTAAGAATCCATTAAGGTAAATGCTCTAGCTGGTATGAACTGGAATGAGTTCGCCAGTTTGTTGACTGTTTTTGTTTCCAGTTTGAAATTCAGAAGACCTTTTCTGTTGACTAAATCAATGAATCACTTCCAAAACAAAGAAATAAAAACATGTTTCACATTGTTTATGCAGATACTGTCACCAAACAAAGTCCTATCAGCCACCAAAACTTGACTATGTTAAATCCAGATGTATAGCAATAGGATGATCTAATATGTGTAGCTGAAATATAAACCCTAACATGTTGCTAATAAGAATAAGATATGCATTAGAGATAATCACACCCTGAAGGATTTGCATGTTGCTAATAAGAATAAGATATACATTAGAGATAATCACCACACATGGGTCCTGAAGGATTTGCAACGGATAGAGGAAAACCAAATCAATCGTCCGACAAAACTCCACATATTGCCCCACATCTAAGTATCTAACACATCAACATGAATCTGAGGAAGAAGATAAGATTATTCTCTCTATTATTTTCTCTGAATCTCCTTCTCTATTCCTCTGCACATGTATATATAGGTAAGATATACACCAGAACTCTAGTCCCAGTAGGTTTTGTACCCATCCCATCTAATCTAAGGAATAAGCTTCCTTTGCTAGCACACTCAATTGGGTGTGGACCTACTAAAAGCTAACTTACTCCCACACGCACAAATTAGCAGTTGTCATTCATTTATTCCAGAGTCATTGACTCCACGAGTCAAACTTTCCTTGAGGATGTCCTCCCTTTGTTAAATCTGTGTCCTTACATCGTTAATGTCACTAACTCAAGTAACCCCAAGGGAAAGGAGTGGTAGGGAAAGGAACAAAATAAAATTAATTGTGTTTGGATAGGCAAGAAGGAAGGTGGGTATATTACAATCTATGTTTGTCTAGAGTAGAGAATGGAAAGAGAAGGAAACCTACATGATTAATATACCCTTTTGAAGAAAGGTTACATCTAAATTTATGTTATTTCTCTAAGGACAATGTTGGAATATTTAGAAAATTTCACTTAAACTCAATCCTTCCCCTCCCAATTCATCCACTTTAGGAGGGTTAGGAATGTGAGTGATTTTGCTTACTTTTAACTCTTCCCTCCCATCCCCTTACTAATTAAAAAAATGTAGCCAAACACAATTTTTGGATAGTTATCATCCTAACCATCCCAATCCTTCCCCTTCCCTCTTAAAAAAATCTATCCAAACTCACTATTATCGACAATGGGTTGTCTAAGAAGGTTATTATAAGCTTTTGCTACTTTGGGATTTATTTCTTGTTGCAATGGGATAATACCGCACATATGGAACAATGTTAGGAAAGCGAGTGATTATTAGACCCAAATATTCAGGGTCAAACAAAGATCGACTACATGGGTCCTAATCAAATTACATGGTCAATCTGACTTAGATTGTGGTGTACAAGTACACTTCTAAAAGGGATTATAGGTATTTATGCACATATGGTCAATCATATCTGGGTTACAAGATATGCCCACTCTTTTTGTTATACGTTTTTCTTTAGGGTGATCCTTAGGTGTGTCCTAATGAATCTGGCTTTAAGGCAATCCGCTTGCAAGTTCTAAGGGTACTCCTTGCACTAACGATGTATGGACACAAATTTGAGAAAGGAGAGTCCCAAGCAAGGTTTTAAATGTCGGATGTCGGGTTCATGTCGGACGGCTAAAATCCATATTGGATAGCGAAAATCAGGGATATGTCGGGGGACATGGACTAAATATCGGATTGTCATATCGGGTGGTGCGCATATGTATAATATCATATCCTAAATGCAATAATCAGTAATTAGTGGCATTTATCATCAATAACCAGTTAAGTAGTTATATTCTGAACTAAGAAATAAGATATAATTCAATTTCAATTTATGAATTTTAATTACAAATTTATAAATTCAGCAATTTATGCATTTCAATCATAAAATTTAAGGGTTTTTTTGTGAATTTACCCAAAAAAGGGTAAGCAGAGAGAGAGACGCAGAGATTGAGAGAGAGAGAGATAGACTCAGAGAGAGAGAGAAGAGGAAGATGGTGATTAGAGAGAGAGAAGAAGACTCACTGTGATGAGGACGAGGCGCCCGGCAGGCGATGAGTACGGCTCGAGAGGTAAACAATGACGACTTTATCCTAGGGTTTTCTTTTCTCTCTCTATCGCTTCATATTTATAAGATTAGGTGAAACGGGTTTGGGTTTTCAGACTAAACCCAAACCCGCTTCACCTAAAAACAATGGTAAGGCAGTTATATCGCCGATTTTTCATTTTGAAAATCGGCCAATATGACCGATATATCGCGATTTATCCGACTTGAACATGAAAATGACATTCGACTTGAAATTGTCCAAGTCGCAGTCGGTGCTGAGCCATAAAATGGCATGTCGGCCGCATGACATGTCTACCGACATTTAAAACCTTGGTCCCAAGGAGACTTTGACTCTATGAGTCAACGACTTAGAGAGTCGTGTTAAGGAAAAATGGAAGGCAACAACAATTGTACAAGTGAGGAAGTATGTTAGCTTTTAGTAAGCTTCACCTAGACAAGCAGCATAAGGACCCAAAATCAGTTCCTTATATGGGCTGGATACAAAAACTAATAAGACTAGGGTTTTGGTGTATCTCTTATCGATATATAGATATGTCGAGATACAGAAAAAACAGAGATAAAGAGAAAATAATAGAGAGAAATAGATGTCGTCTCTTTCCTTAGATTTGCATCGATATGTTAGATGCAAATAATATGCGGTGGGGGGGGGGAGGGGTTTGACCAATAGAAATTATTGGAGTAATATCTAATCTATATTTTGTGACTATTAGTAGCACGTTAGGGTGTTTATATCTGTTGTGCACATTAGATCACCATATTGCATGGTTAGATCATCCAGATTCAACATTCTATAAAAGTGAAGAAATAAAATAAAACACTCTACTTCATGCCTTCACACTTTTGGCATGTATATGTAAGAGTGCACTGATTGCAATGGAGGTGTTATTTGCCTTCTTAGCTTCCTAATGGCTGTACCTTTAAGACTATTTATAGGTGGACATATCTACCTTGGTAAGTGTAACAAGAAGGCTACTCCCGACGAGCCTACTCATCATGTCCAAGGTTGTGGAAAGCGAAAAGCAAAGTGAAGAGGTGAGGCACCACTTAGGCTTTTTGCAGGCTTTAGCGGCAAAAAGCAGCAAAAAAGCGTAAAGTAAAATGCGGTGGAGGGCTTCATCGAGTAGAAGTTAGAATTTTGACGTTGTGATGAGGAGAGCGTATACATCGAGTGAGACGAGAGGAGGTGGAGGTGGCGGAGCTGAGTTCTAGGGTTACATTTTTTCTAATAGAGACTAGAGGAGAGAGAGAATCGAAAGATGAGTGTTTATTAAGTAAAACAGGTTTAAAACAGGTCAGATTCGGGTCGGATTTCAACATAAAAATCGCTTTTTAATAACCCAATCTAGAATCGAACCCAAGACCGTGGGAGCCATAGTGGAACCTCCCAACCATTCGGATCACTCGTGGTGGGTAAAAATCTACTTTTTAAAAAGCGGATAAAAGCCTAAAAAGCAGATTAAACCCGTTGTTGCCCCCGCTTTTTTCCAAATATTAGGCTGCTTTTGCAAGTGAAAAGCACCAGGGCCGCTTTTCACCTCTACTTTTGGTCAAAGCGTCGAGACACCCAGGCCGCTACTGCTAAAAGCCCTGCTATTGCACTACTGTAGGGCACTTTTTTAAACACTGATCATGTCTAACTCAATGTGGTCTAGTCAACTATGTCATAAATCGGATCCAATTTATTACTTATTAATGGGTCACAATCAAACAAGTAAGCCATCGGCAAGGCATCCTATCCAAAACAAAGAAATAAGAAACATGTTTCACATTGTTTATGCAGATACTGTCACCAAACAAAGTCCTATCAGCCCCAAAACTTGACTATGTTAAATCCAGATAATGTACGCAAGCAATAGGATGATCTAATATGTGTAGCTGAAATATAAACCCTAACATGTTGCTAATAAGAATAAGATATACATTAGAGATAATCACCACACATGGGTCCTGAAGGATTTGCAACGGATAGAGGAAAACCAAATCAATCGTCCGACAAGAAAACTCCACATATTGCCCCACATCTAAGTATCTAACACATCAACATGAATCTGAGGAAGAAGATAAGATTATTCTCTCTATTATTTTCTCTGAATCTCCTTCTCTATTCCTCTGCACATGTATACATAGGTAAGATATACACCAGAACTCTAGTCCCAGTAGGTTTTGTACCCATCCCATCTAATCTAAGGAATAAGCTTCCTTTGCTAGCACACTCAATTGGGTGTGGACCTACTAAAAGCTAACTTACTCCCACACACAAATTAGCAGTTGTCATTCATTTATTCCAGAGTCATTGACTCCACGAGTCAAACTTTCCTTGAGGATGTCCTCCCTTTGTTAAATCTGTGTCCTTACATCGTTAATGTCACTAACTCAAGTAACCCCAAGGGAAAGGAGTGGTAGGGAAAGGAACAAAATAAAATTAATTGTGTTTGGATAGGCAAGAAGGAAGGTGGGTATATTACAATCTATGTTTGTCTAGAGTAGAGAATGGAAAGAGAAGGAAACCTACATGATTAATATACCCTTTGAAGAAAGGTTACATCTAAATTTATGTTATTTCTCTAAGGACAATGTTGGAATATTTAGAAAATTTCACTTAAACTCAATCCTTCCCTCCCAATTCATCCACTTTATGAGGGTTAGGAATGTGAGTGATTTTGCTTACTTTTAACTCTTCCCTCCCATCCCCTTACTAATTAAAAAATGTAGCCAAACACAATTTTTGGATAGTTATCATCCTAACCATCCCAATCCTTCCCCTTCCCTCTTAAAAAAATCTATCCAAACTCACTATTATCGACAATGGGTTGTCTAAGAAGGTTATTATAAGCCTTTGCTACTTTGGGATTTATTTCTTGTTGCAATGGGATAATACCGCACATATGGAACAATGTTAGAAAGCGAGTGATTATTAGACCCAAATATTCGTGGTCAAACAAAGATCGACTACATGGGTCCTAATCAAATTACATGGTCAATCTGACTTAGATTGTGGTGTACAAGTACACTTCTAAAAGGGATTGTATTTATGCACATATGGTCGATCATATCTGGGTTACAAGATATGCCCACTCTTTTTGTTATACGTTTTTCTTTAGGGAGATCCTTAGGTGTGTCCTAATGAATCTGGCTTTAAGGCAATCCGCTTGCAAGTTCTAAGGGTACTCCTTGCACTAATGATGTATGGACACAAATTTGAGAAAGGAGAGTCCCAAGGAGACTTTGACTCGGTGAGTCAACGACTTAGAGAGTCGTGTTAAGGAGAAATGGACGGCAACCACAATTGTACAAGTGAGGAAGTATGTTAGCTTTTAGTAAGCTTCACCTAGACAGTTGCAGACAAGGGACCCAAAATCAGTTCCTTATATGGGCTGGATACAAAAACTAATAAGACTAGGGTTTTGGTGTATCTCTTATCGATATATAGATATGTCGAGATACAGAAAACACAGAGATAAAGAGAAAATAATAGAGAGAAATAGATGTTGTCTCTTTCCTTAGATTTGCATCGATATGTTAGATGCAAATAATATGCTGGGAGGGTTTGACCAATAGAAATTATTGGAGTAATATCTAATCTATATTTTGTGACTATTAGTAGCACGTTAGGGTGTTTATATCTCATAGCACATTAGATCACCATATTGCATGGTTAGATCATCCAGATTCAACATTCTATAAAAGTGAAGAAATAAAATAAAACACTCTACTTCATGCCTTCACACTTTTGGCATGTATATGTAAGAGTGCACTGATTGCAATGGAGGTGTTATTTGCCTTCTTAGCTTCCTAATGGCTGTACCTTTAAGACTATTTATAGGTGGACATATCTACCTTGGTAAGTGTAACAAGAAGGCTACTCCCGACGAGCCTACTCATCATGTCCAAGGTTGTGGAAAGCGAAAAGCAAAGTGAAGAGGTGAGGCACCACTTAGGCTTTTTGCAGGCTTTAGCGGCAAAAAGCAGCAAAAAAGCGTAAAGTAAAATGCGGTGGAGGGCTTCATCGAGTAGAAGTTAGAATTTTGACGTTGTGATGAGGAGAGCAGAAGGCGATCGAGTGAGACGAGAGGAGGTGGAGGTGGCGGAGCTGAGTTCTAGGGTTACATTTTTTCTAATAGAGACTAGAGGAGAGAGAGAATCGAAAGATGAGTGTTTATTAAGTAAAACAGGTTTAAAACAGGTCAGATTCGGGTCGGATTTCAACATAAAAATCGCTTTTTTATAACCCAATCTAGAATCGAACCCAAGACCGTGGGAGCCATAGTGGAACCTCCCAACCATTCGGATCACTCGTGGTGGGTAAAAATCTACTTTTTAAAAAGCGGATAAAAGCCTAAAAAGCAGATTAAACCCGTTGTTGCCCCCGCTTTTTTCCAAATATTAGGCTGCTTTTGCAAGTGAAAAGCACCAGGGCCGCTTTTCACCTCTACTTTTGGTCAAAGCGTCGAGACACCCCGGCCGCTACTGCTAAAAGCCCTGCTATTGCACTACTGTAGGGCACTTTTTTAAACACTGATCATGTCTAACTCAATGTGGTCTAGTCAACTATGTCATAAATCGGATCCAATTTATTACTTATTAATGGGTCACAATCTGAAACAAGTAAGCCATCGGCAAGGCATCCTATGCAAAGCAAAGAATCCCTGAAGAAAATCTAGCTAAGTTGTCCTCAAATGGGATCCTAATCACTAATCCCACAAGCCTAAACTACCAAGAAGATTTAGCCTCATAGTGGAAAGCATAATGAAACGTGTATTTCAGGTTTCATGTGAATCATGATAAATAATGCGAACTAAAAACTACACACCTAATTAAGCATGTGTACACTAGATCACAACATAAAATATTGATGTTAAACCTACCAGTCTCCTTGTACTACTGGACATGAATGTTGGTGGTCAATGTGTCCACTTCCAATGATTTCTATAATCATAAGCACGCATATCACACTTTAAAGCATTGATGTAAAACATCATTTAGTAGTGCCCTTGCATCAGTGGACATGGGTGTTAACGGTCCTAAGTAGAAATTTTCAAAAGTTTAGCACTAGGGACAACTGGACAAGACAATATTTTTCAAGTAACTACCAAATCCCAAATACCATTCTATCAATTAGCTATAGTTTAATATAATTGATTTGTATATCTGCATACCAAACCTTTCACATATAGTGTTGCTATTGAATTGGTAAGTAAAATCATATTTTATAATGATTAGATATGTGATTGGAGTGTATAAGAGTGCCTTAAGAGTGCCTTGAAAGTGCTCAAGGGTTGAAGTGTTAGTACATCAGAAAACTAACAAATGGGTATGCCTGATCTTCTAGTACTATGAAGATTGAAGAGCATTTTATTTGAAAAGAAGGTATTACTAAAAGAACAAGCAAGTTTTATTACTCTATCGACAATGTTTTAAAAAGCCTCCGTCTAGCCCGCCTAGGTGTACGCCTAGGCCTAGGCGATACCTAGACCGCATACCTAACGCCGAGAGCCTACGCAGTACCAAGGTTGCCCACCTAGGTTGAGAGCGCCTAGGGGAGTGTGGCCCGCCAACATGGACTGCACCATTTAAGTCTTGATCGTGATTTCTTTCTTTGCAGCCTGAACGTCCGCCAACCTCCTCCAAACTCCTCTAACCTCCAACTATGAACACCTCTGCCTCTTACCTTCAGAAAAACCTCTAACACCACTTAAACAAAGAAAGAATTCCGCCAAGACGTCAGCCTGGTGTTTAAATTTTCTATAATATTGACATTTACTATCAATGTAATTAAAAAATAAAAAATAGGAAAACCGCCTAAGCGCCTAGGCTCTACGCGTCGGGTCCAATGCCTAGGCCGCCTAGCACTTTCTATAACTTTGGACGTGAACCATGAGACTATGATGTAAATAAGCAGCTAAAATAGAATTAGTCATTACCTCTAGGTCCTCCATGCACATTCTATAAAAGTATATCTATGTTGCAGGGTACGAGTACGGGTGCAGGTGTGGACATGGATGAGGATACGGAACACAACAAATTATGTAGAATACGAGGACATGGCTATATATATACTTATTGAAATTAATAATATATATGATATCGATATTATTTTTTCATTACATATTATGAGAACTAAAGTCCATATAATTTTTTTATGTTTCTTTATTTGAGTAGATTATAAATTGAAAAACTGCTCACTTTTGGACAAGATATCCAAATCATCGTTTAAAATCATACTTATGAACATGATATGGGCTGAAATGAACCCGGTCCGAGTCCAACATGTTGCAGAAATTTAATGTGAAGTGTAAAAAATATATCTGAAGTAGTGTACCATGAGTGTTTAAAACTAAAACATGTATTGTATAATTGGGCACATGTCTGCATATATGTATGTATATACTCAAGAAGTGTCTAAGGAGTGTCCGTCACGGACATGGACACGGGAACCAAGATGAAGTGTCCGGGTAACCTAGAATTATATACATGCTAAGAGTAATTATCAAACTTAAGCAGAAGACATCAGTAATACTTCAAAATGCAATTGCACAGGTAGAAAATAAAGTGTGCCTGATGATCGGAGATCTTGACTGGCACCAAAAAGAAGTCATTGTCAATCTCTTTTGTATCCTTCACTCCAACAACCACATCCTTCTTCATCTTCGATACTTTTGGATCATCATCATCACCAAGATCTGTAACAAACCATCCATCCTTGAACAATTTGACACATATATCACTCATTTGGAAAGCTTCAAAGTGCACGTCTGCTGCCCCATCCTCGTTCACCTTCAACATTACCAATGCAGTCACCCACTCTTCAATCCCACCCTCAGCATGCAATTCTGCTGCCTGAATCACCTCCCTCGCAGACAAAGTATATTCCCCCTTTCTTCCAACAGCTTGTGAAAACAAAAACCCTACTCTCCGCATTCCAAGCCCTGCAGCAATAGCTTCTACCAGAGCTTCTTCCTCCGGGTCTCGCAGCAAAATAAGGTTGTTCTCTGTCCCCTGATAACCAAAAATAGACATATCAGCAAACTAAAAAAATCATTCTTTAAGGTTGTCCAGGAGAAAAAAGAAAGAAAAATATACATCCATGAATCATAGATAAATTTCATCCATATTCTGCCAAAACTACAAATGCTTAACCGGAATACTATTTCTACCAAAACTAAATGCACATATAGTCTACCTAAGCTCATGCTTACTACAAGCATAGACTAAGTAAAACAAAATATCCAACATATGAAAACAGCGGTTTAAATAGTCATCATTGTTTATGATGATAATAGTAGTATTAAATAGTTTTAATCCTTTATAACTACTATACTCTGATAGCTAGTACAAACACCATGTGCACATTAATACAATAATTGAAAGAACAGTTATGTGCTACATTTAGGCTGAAACATACACCAATATGTACAAAAAATCACATCCCAGAGTATAGAAAACTACGTCCAACATAGAAGCTATTATCTTTCAAAAATAGCAATGTTTGCTTGATTCGATAAACCTCCCTTCCAACCTTGAGAAGTCTAGAAATTCAATGCTTTTAAACTCATCTATAAAAGACATATGTCCTATTCTAGTTTAGACACTCCTTTAGTCACAAAATCTCTAATTACTAGGAATATCTTACATTCAATTTTCTATGAAAAGAAATTTTCTGACAATCAAATTGGAACTTCACACAACTAATTCCGAAAACCCTTAACATTGATATTAAAAACAAAAAATTCGGATGTTTCATGTCCACATTGTTGTTAAAAAGAAACTAATCAAACAACTTTCCTAAAACAACAACAACAAAGTCTTCATCCCAAAAATTGGTATCGACTACGTGAATCCTATTTCTCCATTCAATTCTACTAGGGCTCATCGCCAAGTTAAATAGTATCCCATCCTTCTTGATTGCTTCCCACCAAGTTCTTTTAGGTCCACCTCTACTTCTAGTACTAGAAACCACAGTTGCAAAGATCAAACTTTTCAATCCCTAATACCAGGGGGAAAAAAAAGAAAAAAAACAAAGCCCAATACCTGCTGCGGCGGCTCGTAGATGAAATCGACCTCGACAGTGCCGCCCTCCCCAACCCTCCCATACATAAACCCCCCTCTCTTCACCGCAAACGCCAGCGTCTGATTCACATACAACTGGAAGCAATTCGCCGCGTCCCGATCGAACGAGGTCATCTCGCACTTCCCCGTCTCCTGCCTCGAAACCCTAACCTGCTTCGCAATCAGATCATCCATCGTCATCTTCTTCCCGAACGTCCCCGCCGGCGTCAGCACCGACGGCCTCGCCACCGATCGCTCGCCTTCATAAGCAAGGTAGACGATGGAGCCGTGGCCGACGCCGAGGGCGGAGAGCGGGGTGCTAGGGTTTTGGAAGTCGGAGGCTAGGGTTAGGGTTTGGTCGGGGGTTTTGGAGAGGAGGAGGTTTTGGTTGAGGGAGAGGGCTTGGGAGGGGATGGGGACGTTGAGCTGGGACTCGATTTGGGATTTTAGGGTTTGGATTGTGGCGGACGAGGGGTCGCCGGGGATCGTGACGCGCTCGAGGCCGTCGCGGCTTCGGATGCGGATGATCATCGTTGACGGTGGGATTTTTTTCTTGGGTTTTGGAGAGAGATTTGTTTGCAGAGAATTTATAGAGGTAGGCTTTGCTTTTGCTTTGCTTTGCTTGTTGGAGTAGGAGTTGGATCCGATGTCGTTTTGGTGGAGTAATGGGAGTTTCCCAAGTGGAATTTTCTGAGTTATTGTAGGTTAATTTAAGTAAGGTATTTGGGTTGGATTGGGTTTGTTTAGGGCCATGTATACCGTACCCGTTATAGGTCCGTATAGTGATTGGTCGGCTTGCGTTTGGGTATGGGTTTTATTTTGGGTAAGGGCCTCTTTGGTTCAGTTCCGCAAATAATAGGAAATCTCATTTCCGGGTGGAAATGTCATTTCTGAGTTTTTCGACAATTTTAAGAGGATTCCGAAAATCAAGCATGGAAAGTAAGTGTTTCTCAATCTTGAGTTTGGAAGGAATCAAAAGAATAGGGAATCACTGCCTTAAGAAAAGCCAATTTATTCCCGTGAAACTCTTAAAAACAATGTGTTGCAATTGTTTATTACTTCTTTTTTTTTCCATATTTCACACTATTTCCTATCCAAAAGTTATCCTATTGTACCCGACGGTTGCTGACGTTTCAAGAAAAGTTTTCCTGAAATCAAAAGTGTAACCAAACATGTTTTTAGGAGAAAAAAATCAAGGGGTTCTAATGATTCACCTAGGTGGCAAACAACTTTGTTTCCTATTTTGAGGTTTCCTAGCGAACCAAATGGGTCCTAAATGGAAAATGTCTATTCCATACCATCTCATTTGAATGTTCATTCTCACATAAAATGGGAATTGTCATTCTATTCTTAGAAGTGGGAATTGTCATACCAATTCTCTTCATTCAACGTCTTAAAGCGGTGTATCTTCTATGTTCGATATTTTCTCTCTCCGAGGACCAAAACCATTCGAACTAGGACAAACATGTCTTTGACACTCTCACATTTTAGATTTCATCATGAATCCAACTTAGAAACATTTCTTATCCTATGTATATTTGATATATGAAGTAGGGAAAAAAGCCCGAAGTTGTTGAATATCAATTTCAGTGTTAAATCTTTAATTTTTCACCCGTTTGACCAATTTTCTTTTGAAAATTGACTTCGGTCCAGTTGAAAAAAATTGGCCCTCTCATTATTAGACGCATCTTATCTAAATTTCACTCCAATCGGAATTCATCAAAAAATTAATTAATTTTACTGGTTACCAAAACAGTCCAGGCCAGAACCCTCAGTCGACTAACCAATTAGATAAATACCCTAGCTTTATTCTTTTATTTAGGTTTATTTGGTTCCCAATGTCATGTGTACGTACGTCCGAATTCCTTACACATCCATCTCTGTGATCTATTCTCTATCTACATGGCAATGCATGTGGACTATTTATCAATATTATTGCTAGTTTTGAAGGTATTTGGGTTGGATTGGGTTTGTTTAGGGCCATGTATACCGTACCCGTTATAGGTCCGTATAGTGATTGGTCGGCTTGCGTTTGGGTATGGGTTTTATTTTGGGTAAGGGCCTCTTTGGTTCAGTTCCGCAAATAATAGGAAATCTCATTTCCGGGTGGAAATGTCATTTCTGAGTTTCCTGAAAATTTTAAGAGGATTTCTAAAAGCAAGCACGAAAAGTAAGTGTTTCTCAATCTTGAGTTTGGAGAGACCCAAAGAATAGGAAATCACTGCTTTAAGAAAAGCCAATTTATTCCCCTGAGATGCTTAAAAACAATGTGCTCCAATTGTTTATTACTTTTTTCACATTTTCACCACCATTTGTGCTCCAAAAGTATTCTATTATACATAATGTGGACTGACATTTCAAGAAAAGCTTTCCTAAAATCAAAATTGTAACCAAACTATTTTTAGGAGAGAAAAAAATCGAGGGGTTCTGACGATTCACATGGGTGTCAGACAATTTTGTTTCCTACTCTGAGGTTTCCTAGCGAACCAAACGGTTCCTAAATGGAAATGTCCATTCCCTACCATCACATTGGGAATGCTCATTCTCACATAAAATGGGAATGAGAGGGCAAATGAGAATGAGCATTCTAGCCTCCAAAAACGAGGTCATGTTTGGTACGAAGGAATGAGAAGTGGGAATTATCATTCCATTCTTACTCATTCCGCATTATAAAGCGGTATGATATGTTTCTCCGTTTCAGTATTTTCTCTCTCCGAGGACCAAAACCATTCGAACTAGGACAAACATGTCTTTGACACTCTCACATTTTAGATTTCATCATGAATCCAACTTAGAAACATTTCTTATCCTACGTATATTTGATATATGAAGTAGGGGAAAAAGCCCGAAGTTGTTGAGTATCGATTTCAGTGTTAAATCTTTAATTTTTCACCCGTTTGACCAATTTTCTTTTGAAAATTGACTTCGGTCCAGTTGAAAAAAATTGGCCCTCTCATTATTAGACGCATCTTATCTAAATTTCACTCCAATCGGAATTCATCAAAAAATTAATTGATTTTACTGGTTACCAAAACAGTCCAGGCCAGAACCCCTCAGTCGACTAACCAATTAGATAAATACCCTAGCTTTATTCTTTTTATTTAGGTTTATTTGGTTCCCAATGTCATGTGTACGTACGTCCGAATTCCTTACACATCCATCTCTGTGATCTATTCTCTATCTACATGGCAATGCATGTGGACTATTTATCAATATTATTGCTAGTTTTGAAGGAATTTGACTTTAAAGTGTTGTTGATATAGATGCAGACCCTGATATCTTTAGCTTAATTTTGATGTGAATAGATTCGTATTAGTGTTTTATGGTTAGGGCGGTATTTATTCATTAGATAAATCGTTTGATAGGCGAATCCATAAATCGAACATGTTATAATCACATCAAAACTTTAATTTCTTTTCTTAGATTTGATGTAGATTAATTCAGTAGACGTTCTAGGAATTTATCTATTTTGTTCTCATGTAAGGTCGAACATTTATATGTGAAACACTAAATCGAACACGTTCTGATCAAAACTTCATCAAATCCTAGCTGTCTTGTACAAACCTTAAATCATGCACATTTGTTAAGACCCTTTCGGCTTTCAGGTGTAAAAACGATCCTAAAATAGGCTACAAAAGTGTGTGCAAGCTCGGCAAACAATTGGCAAAAATCAATGAGATGAAGTTGATGAGCGGAAGATAATCATTGCTACAGTCAACTCACCTTAAAATTGAGTCGATTTTGATCTAGTGTTTCTAAGCAAGTCAACTCAGGTTAAACCAAGTCAACTCACCCTGTACTCAAGTTAACCCTGACTGACAATTTCACCGAAATGCAAAACAAACCTGGACGACTCAGCTTGAGTCAAGTCGATTGAGACGTACACAGCTGTACTTTTAAGCTTATGTTTTCAAAATACCTCGCAACTTTTTACATACGAATAGGTATATACGTAAAACTTTATCCACACCTGGTATGGCCAAAACCAAATTTGAATCACTTTTGAGTATATATATATATATATATATATATATATATATATATATATATATATATATAGTTTTCACCGTTCACCGGTTGACTAGAAACCAATATGTGTATAATTGTGAGGGTCAATTTTAACTCTAATTCTATTTTAGAGATAAAACCTATATCATATACTTTCATGTGACTTCATTGGTGACTTTGTATGACTCCTCATGTTTGCTCATCCGTGTGCTATAATCTATAATCAGTTTTGCATGTTCAAAGTCACGAATCAACCTTAAAGTGTAAATTATGACCCCTGAGGTTAAATACGATCCCAATGCACTTTTACAATGCAATTGGTAATTTATCCCTGTAATTAGAGATAATTAGTGTGCAATACAAATAACTTGAGACCTTAGTAACCGGAGCATGGATGTTTGCCGTTGATCAATTCGGAATACTAAAAACAAGCTGTGTCAGTGGATGTCGGAAGATCATATTTGTGATATGACAACTTTGTCAGGTGTTCACGTGAGCTATCGGTCTTTTGATCTCAAATCACCTTTAATGCATGTATTCATTATTTAATAATTTGTTTCCTAAGCTATGTGTATCTTCTGACTTAGGTTAGAGCTTAGGTATGATGACTCTGGAGGTTGATTAGAGCTTAGGTATGATGACTCTGGAGGTTGATTAGAGCTTAGGTATGATGATTCTGGAGCTTAGTTATGATGATTCTTGAGGTTGATTAGAGCTTAGGTATGATGATTCTGGAGGTTGATTTGTGTAATTCATTTTATATTTAATATTTATTATATCCCCATGAATTGCATTATTTTTCTAATTCACACTCAAAGGTAAATTATAACCACACTCTAAACAAATAAAGTGTTCTCTACTACTTTTATATAGTGGAGAGGATCCAAATCAAAAGATTAGAAATGTTTTGTGAAACATTCTATAGTAGAGGAAAGTTGAGGGGGTTATATATGACACCCCAACATTTGAGGGGTTTTCCTCAAATTAAAATAGTTGAGGTTATTTTCTGAAATTAATTCTATGTAGTTCATGAAATAAAAATATCGAACACAGAAAGTGTCAATTGGGAAAATTTGTCTGTTTACATGCTAGCGTTTCGGAGTGCTTAAATCAGAATTAGGCCTAGATCAAAACTTAAAATTAGGCCCAGACCAAAACTTAATTGGCCCATTTTCAACTTAGAACAAAAGTTTAAAATATTTTAGAAATAAAAACCAGGGCCCAACCGGGTTCGAACCGGTGACCTATTGATCTGCAGTCAATTGCTCTACCACTGAGCTATGGACCCAAGGTACACTCTGATTGCTTACATTAATTAAATAAAATATGTAATTAAAGCAAAGTTGTAGAGTTCCAATCTGATAAGGATTCGATATTGCCTATATGCTCGAACAAAAGAAATAAAACATGATAGGTCTCTAGTAATTAATCTAAGTAGTGTTAAGTTAAAGTATGGTAATCATTGAGATTGATTGAATGCTTGGAATTTATTTGTTATCGATGGACTCTGCGATAAAAAAAAAAAATGCAAATGAGTATGGTATCTCCACAGTTAGAAAATTAACGATTAAAAAGAAGGGTTATTTTACCTAGATACCCTGTGATTCAATTTTATTGGCAAAAATACCCTTAAGTCCGTTGAATATTTGCTAATTTGCCTCTTTATTCTTTGGCAATGAATTAAAATTATACCCTCTCATGTAAGATCGTTAAATTTCAAACTGAAAAGAGGTAAAATTGTTAGGCCGAAGTCCGTATAATAGCTCTTGTTCGAGTAATATTAAACTCCCATTTGGTATTAATATTTGTTTGTGATGATATAGTAAATGTAAAAATAGGTATACGAAGGTTACGAGGCGAAACGAAGCAAAAACAAGCATTTATGTTGATTTCAGCCTTGGAGCCATTGATGGTCTATAGTGAACCATCGATGGTTAAGGCTCATCGATGGTCTACAGTGAACAATCAAAGAAATTCCAGAAAGTATAGGTAACCATCGATGGCCCTTGAACCATCGATGGTGTACAGTGCACAATCACATATTTCCAGAAGCTCAAATTCAAACCATCGATGATCTATAGTCAACCATCGATGGTGCTCAGGGAACCATCGATGGTCGGGATTGCCCAAGGATGGTAATGACGTATTTTGGCAGATTTCAAGAGTTAATCACAATCGTTCGTTGATCCCTTTCATCTCCAATTTCTACTATGATTTCAATATCTCTTTTCCTATTTATCAGAGGCTATATAAGATAGGAAGAGATCATATTTTGGAGAGGTTCTATATATGCTTTGAGAAAAGGGAGCTTTTTGAGTTAGAGAGAGAGAGAGAGAGAGAGAGAGAGAGAGAGAGAGAGAGAGTTTATTCTAGGGTTTGTAAAGAAGATTTGATTTGTGATTCAAACCCCCGGAGTCTCGTCAAACTCTTTCTCGTCACGCTCAGCATCTTAAGATAGTTTCAGCGAGGAGAGATGTCCTTGGATTCAACATCATCACTATTTCTTCATCAAGCTTCACGTCAATCTTCTGAAGAACAGTTTGCTTAGAAAAATGGCTGTAAGATCTTTTCAATATGTACTTAAACTATTTTTGTAGTTTTTATTTCATCTTGTACGGTGTACTCAAGTTGGTGATAATTGAAGGTTAAGACTAGCTAGGGCTAGGTGTTACTCATCTGTGAGAAGTAAGATTAGAAGACTGGTTTCAGGTACATTCTAGGATGCGGTATTTATAAGCCTACTAAATCGGGTTGTAATTCAAGTGAACTCTGGTCATAGTGAGGAAGCCCTTTGTGAGAAGGAAGAATGGACATGGGATTATTATCCGAACCACTATAAAAATCTCGCGTGTTTCTTAGTTGGTTTTTGGTTTAGTTGTTCGCTTTTAGTTTTCTATATTTCCGTTGCATATTCTATGTTTTAGCGAAAACTGTAGCAAACATATTCACCCCCCTCTAAACTTGCATATGCGATCCAACAAAAATGAGAACAACACATGTAACCTCCAAATCCATCCTATTTGCAGACCTATCCCCAAATATAATTGGCGGTTTACTCTTATGAGCCTAGACGGTGTTCAGTAGGAGAGGTATAAAAGTCCAATATAGGAAAATGTAGGAGTAAATTAGTAAATTCGGAGGTAATTCTGCAAATAGGATAAATTCGGGGATATACAAATAAAAAAACCCTAAAAATAAACAAAATAAGATAAAAAGAATTCGTTCGTGATTAGATGATGCCATTCATATAGGTAAGGAAAGGATGGGCCACCCGCTTAGATTTATAGAGATGGCGGCATGCATGGCAAAAGTCATAGATCGATGTGATATGGTATTTGTCCAAAAGTGTTGTAAATGTTAGCCCAATTGGGGGCTGAACAGAGAGTTTAGGCTCGTCGTTTTCTTCTTTATTCATGCCCCCTCGCGGGCGCAAGTAGTGATATGCATGTGGCAGTTACCGTGAAGAACGTCGGTTGGAAAAGTGATGGAACTATATTGATAGAGATATACATGTCACCTTTTACGCGAATGAGTTCTTATTAATATGATATATCCTAAATTTATTTGATTGCTCTCATTTTCTATGCATTTACACGAATTATGACTTTCCATCAAAATGATTCTTGAACCGAAGATCAACATATTTCTTCCTTTTTTACTGAATTATTCAGACTTGAGACAAGCAAGAAAACGTGCATTATCCTTGGCAATAATCTTAGTTAGGGTAACGACATTAACAAAATCCAAAAAATTTGGCACTTGAATTGATCAACAAATCCACAATGTAATCATATATTCTAATTCTACTCCAACGAATATTAGACATGAAAAGAGAAAAGACATATCTCTTCCTTTACCTTACCACATACTAAGTCATAAATATCCTCTGCCCTTCCCATTGTCACCACAAATATCTCTATCATTAACTAATTAGCTCCCCACCCCCATTAAAAAAAAAATTTAAAATCAATTTTAAAAAAAAAGCACCCACCTCATCTCTCTCCACCACAATTCTGCCTCCTCATGAAAAACAGTTATTATATAGAATTCTCCATAGAAAAACATATAAGGACATACGAGATTGTGACACATGCCCTTTAGTATAAATATTAAACATCGTAGTCACATCCAATTGCTTTAGCTTTTTAGTGAGGCACGTGTCACATTCTACTTTTCTAATTAAAACACATGTTAGTCATCTCATATCTTCTATTTTCTATATAATAAGAAAGTATCCAGTGAGAACGGTTCATGACATTAAATGTGCATTCAAATGATGTGAACCTTTGGATCTGTGCACGAATCCCAAAATCCAATGATCCAAGGCTGACATTCATTTGGTGAACATTTAATATCATGGATCCAGATGCATTTGATATTTGCCTATACAATAGGATTTTTCTCCGTCCCCATCCTGACCGCAGATCTCCACATCCTCCCAATCTCAAAGAACACGTCGTCGGTCGGAAGCTCGAACCTGCAATAAGGACACGTGTTCCTCTTTCGGAGCCACGGCAGGATGCAGCCCCAGTGGAATCCGTGGTCGCAGGGAAGCACGCAGACGTCTCGTCCAATTTCGATCTCTTCTTTGCAAATAACGCACTCCCGTCCCTTTCTTTGGCACTCCACTGATGGCAGCGCCACCACTGCGGCCACCGATGCAGCCACCTCGGTTCCCGCCTTTTCTTCGCTGGGTCGGCGGTTGCCGGATACTACTTCCAACAGTCGCCGGCATTTTGATGCTGTGTCAACGTACCTGAAGTTGATCGACAGTGTACTGTCAATTATAAAGACTAATCATCTATTGAGTGGGAAATTGCGATTGTCCCAAGCGAAAAAATGAAGGACTAAACCCCCAAGAACTTTTCGTGTTTTGCGGTAGACCTTCACTACCTTCTAAAATTGCACTAAACCCCTAGCTAATAACTAATTGGAATTGCTAGAAATCCTAGTAATTTTTCTCATTTTCCAACTCCCATGTCGACGTCAGTTCACATTTTGCATTGGCAACACATTGTGATCTTAAATGCAGAACGACAATGTCATGGGGGTTAACTGCAAAATGGAAAAATTTTATTGAGGGCTTTCTGCAATTTGAATATTGGGGGTTTAATGCGATTTTAGAAGTTATTGGGGTTCACTGCAAAATTACTGCGTTCTTAGGGGTTTAGTGTACTTTACCCACAAATAAAAATTAAGAAACTGCAATGATAAATGATAAAACTAGTAACCACGCTCATTCGTTCACTTAACTATAATGGATTGTGATCAAAAGTAGCGATACAAGCTTCATTGCATTTTGACCATACATACGATCCAAATTGCATTTTGTTAATACACTATTTTTGTTGCAAGAATTAATTTAAGAATACAACTTGCATTTTACAATAAAAATTATTTTTGCACTTTTTTGGAAGTATTCTTATTGATTTCTACTATTCTGGTTTTTTTGTTAGAACCACGTTTTTCTTTCATAAATTAGAACATATTGGACAAGCTGAAATTATGAGTTTTAGCTTAATAGCATTTTTTTTGGGCATAAATTTGTATTGTATCATACACGCATCGCATGCAGTGGACTACTAATTACTCATATAAACAAAACCCATCTACACCAAAATCAACATCAAACTGACCGTCCAATAACCGCCCACCCATTCGCGCCAAGCTCGGCAGCGCTGAGCGTACGCTCCACCAAATGCTCCGCAATCCTCACGCGCCAATCGAACCCCGCACCCCCGCGCAAATCCCGCTCCTTCCTATCGTAAACCTCGCACATCGCCATCAGAAGCAACGCGGCATCAAGATCTCTAAGCCTCAACTCAAAGCAACCACTATGATACGAGGAAGACGGCGACGAGGAGAAGAGCTTGGAGAGGGATCGAAGGAGGAGGCGGGCGAGGAGGAGGGTCTTCTCGGAGAGGGAGAGGGAGTGGAGGTAGGAGAGGGTTTGGGAGAAGTGGAGCGGGGAGAGGAGGAGGAAGGCGAGGCGGCGGTGCTGGAGGCGGAGGTCGGCGGCGAGGGAGGAGGTGAGGGTGGTGAAGTGGTGGGGGCTGAGGGTGAGGAGGGCTGCCATTATTGTTTCTGATGATGATGATGAGCAAGAAGAAGAAGAATCCATTGATTGTGTGTGCAAGTGTTGCTAGGAGATGTGTCCCTATTGTACATCTTGAGGAGCTTGGGGGGGGTTCTTATAAGATTCTTGGAAAAGATGGTTTCTAGTAGTATTCAATGGTATTAACAAAAAGGATACTTAGGTTGTCTGTAGAGCCTCATTTACATGGAAAATTTATAATACCAGGTCCAGAATTAAACAACTACAAAATTCCACTGGGTGGAAGTAGATGTGAGTTACGTTGTAATTAATTTCGTCTCTATAAAACACATAATCTATCCTGTAAATTTGTAGTTTCAGCTGCTTGGTATATATTTTTTTCATACTTAAAAGAGAGTGAAACGAATGGACATGAGATTAGGATTCGATAGACTTGAGTGTTTACTGGCTATTCTTCGAAACGTGACTTGGTTACACTCCAAGGACATAGGCAATTACATTGATAGTTAGTTTCTCAATTTTTATCCCTCGTCAAATGTGGTAATGTTTTCAGATGTGTTGATAACACATGTAGATACCAAATTACAATATAGCAAGTAGTTTTGTTGATAGGTTAATTGTTCACATTTCATTCATGAAACGGGTTAAATTGGTATTTATTTCACCCAAAACATTATATTTTTAGATACTAATACAGTATCATAAGAGAACAACTCTATTTTGTAACAATTAATACAAGGGCGTATATAATCCACTGCGAGTGATCCGGACAGTTGGGAGGTTCCAATATGACTCCCATGATATTGGGTTCGGTTTCGGGCTGGGCTATTAAAAAAAAATACAAGGACGTATATGCCTAGCTTAGTATACAGAGGAGAAAAAAAAAAAAGTTAGCCAAGTGCTTATTATTAGAAGAATACATGTTGGAGAATGGAAGTGATACGAAGTCTTGTCCACATGCATGCGTCTCATTGGATCATGTATAGTATTTGGGATCGTCCTTTTTCTTCCTTTGCGCTTTCCATGCACCTCATTCACCGTGCCCATGGATTAGGGATATACATGTGCCTTTGTCCCTACAAATTGTTTTAGCAGTTACATAAGTTCTGCTCACCCCCATGTGAGAATTTCACATACCTGGTCTAGGCTTTAATCCATGAAGAATTCGCTTTTTACATGGGTTACTAACAATATGTATTAGCCCACCATACTCTATGGTTGAAATTAGAGGCTAAATTAATAACATTGCACAAGAATTAATGTAAAGTTTTAAAGAACATAATACTGTTATTGTAGACTCATTATGTGTCAGATTATCAAACTATTATGCTTAACCCTCATCGTAACTCTGTAAATTTAATTCGTGTGGAAGGGACTTTTTGAATGACATTTAGTTGTAAAGTAGTCTAAGTTTCTACGTATGAAATGTATGTAACCTGTGAAAGTCTAAGTTTCTACTCCTGAAAAGTATGCAACCTGCAGAAACATGTTAATTTGAAAGTTATAAACCTTAACCTTTGTTACAATTTCAGATTTTTGGTGTACTGGAAGAGACTATAAAGTTATTCAATAAGCTACGATATATTGAGGATATCTATTGAGCATGAAGAATAACATTCTAATAAATAATTCCATCTATTATAACCCTCAACTGACTATCATTTATAGAAAAAGGCAAGATCTATTCATAGTGCGCGCCTAAATACAACAGCTATCTAACAAGTGATTACCAATGCCCTTGTTTTATAACTAAAACTAAATAAAAATCATTCTGGTTAATCTTAGAGATCCACTAAACTCACCGTGAGTTTCCAGAACCATGCAAACAGTAGAACTTCAATAATGAAGTAACTAATCCATGCTGATCTATGCGGAGAGAATTGGCTATCTATCCACACTTACACTCAACTACCTCTCATTTTTTTTATTTCTTTGTTGTATGTCTTGTTTCCTTTTCTAGATTCTCTCCTTTCCCTTTTCCATCTGTGATCTCCACTATCATGTACAGTCCTTTTATGTCAACATTAGACCTCTTTTAATTTCTTTCTTGGTTACAACATAGGATCCTCTTTACACTTAAAAAGGATGAAAACACATCATTGGCTTCTTTAAGTTTCTTAGAAAAAATTTTCATAGATCTGTTCTTTAAGATCATATTTATGCTTGGGTGAGATTCTCTAGCTCCCATCAATCCTTTTCTTTTGTTTTTCAGACAAAAAAGAAATAAGCACATCAATTGTTCCTTATAATTTTTCAGAGTGCTAACATAGAATAATGATTGCGTAATTGGCGATAACCGGCATAAAACTTTTCCACATTTTATATCTTTAATGTTCACAGTTAAATATATTTAAGGAAGATGACATGATATATGAATACGAAACAAAACAATGCAGAAAGTAACAACTCAAATACCAGACTACATCCTAAAGAGTGAATCTTAAGATCTTCATGATTGAATATTTTTCCTGTGATAAACCAATAATTGTGATAATTTAGGTCCCATTGAGGTCATGTTTGATGGTAACAAGGATAATTTCAGCAGGCAGTGGAAAGTATTCATAGCTTCGGATTGAAGCAAATGTCTGTTGTTATCCCAACAGCTATCAGCAGCCCCTCATGTTCCCAAAAGAATGATACTTATATTTAAGGGCACAAGGGCTTCACGAGGGCTTCACATCCTCTTCACTGTCGTAATTTTGTATGTGAACATTCCTCCACTAGCAATTAAAAAATTTCCATCAGATAAGATAGCCAAATCCTTATGTTGGCAACCGTGCGTAAAAAGAATGCAGGAACTTTATTCGAGGATATCAAACTTTTAGGTTTGCATTAGATCCCAAAGATTTCCTAGATGAAGTAGAAATCTGACAATGAGCCATCATACACAATATTATGAGTAAAAAGAGATGGCTTACTTCGTTCAAAGCACAATATATCATCCAATCAACTTCTGGCTGTAAACATACATTTGCAGTTTGCACAAAGAGCAAAATAGAGGATTCTTAATGTGTATGAACCCGTAAGTACTTATGTTTGTTACAACTTTATTCTGTGAACTGCTACAATTCTCAAAAATCCTATCGCTTTGTCGGATTTGCATCTCAAGCTAAATTTGGAAAAGACAAGTTAAACAAATCATTGTTAAATCACAAGATAATTTTACCCACGGAAAAATTTGGAATAAAAACAAATGCTATATTGATTGATAGGATTTGAATGCTCAGGATCCGGAGAGTGATCCCAAGAGATGGCCAAATAACTCATTGTTGTGCCTTTCATCTTCAACTTCTCACATAGGAACTGGCCACACAATCATTAGCACCAGAATTTTGCCAGAGTGTGTACAATAATAGCTTAATGTTTCTTTACTTAGCACTTGAGCTCCTCTAAGTTCACCTTAGCATCTATCCCCATGTTTAACAATAAGCAGCCATTGCAGAAATGTCATTCTTCAGGGCTTCAGCTAGTTCCTGCTTAACACACGATAAGAGAGTCGAAGCAGGGGAAACAATTCAAAATCTATCAACAGAAACTGGTGAAACATTTTAATGAAGATGCGACATGAGCAAAACTGAGGACACAAAAACAAGTTGAGCTACATTACATAGCAAGCAAAATAATAAGAATTGACAAGGGAAAAAATAACTCAAATAATGTAGTTATAATAATTAATCTGACAGAGATTGAGAAACCTTTCCTATAAGGAACTTTTTTTGCTCCACTTTGGATAACTTCAGCATGTTATATTGTTCTTGACGTGCAAAAAGAATGTAACTTTCATGTGTAGAACAGACATGTAACAGGATTTTGAAAATTCCATCTTACAATTACATGTTAAAATAGATAAATTAAGACCTCATCTCATAACTAGATTTCACAATATATTTGGTCTTTTTTTCCTAGAAAACAAGTAGCTAGTTGGCAAACCTCCTGCGCATTTAACTGAAATATCTAGAAAGAAGATTAGAATATGTTTGCAGTTTGCATATGTGCTTTTGTCTCTAACCATGATCATGTACATCTACTCTGTTTCGGCCGCATGGAGCGGGTCTCTGAGTTCAAACAATCTTTATCTCTTTCCATTTTTCCATTTTCCATTTTCCTTTTCTTTTTCTTTAACACAGCATCCGGTGTTGGTGCAGCCGCTTGGTCGTTTTCAATCCATATCCTGATATATGTGCCTTTTATTACTGTTTCTGATTTTTCAGTAGAAATCCCTTGGTATATTGGGGTCTTCCCAGATTCTCTTTCATTTGTCCTCTCATCATTGTGTAGTTATCATTGGGGCTATGTTCTAAGTCTGCTTCTGATTTATGCCTAATCCATCTTAGCATTCATTCCTTCTATATTCATCTTACAGCATGGACCTTCCTTACACCTTAACTGTATAGCCACACAGCATGGGATGTGTTTTCAATTTGGTTATTGAGCTTGTATTGTGCCTCAAAGATGAAAAAGAATCACAGTATAAATGCATAACATATATGAGGTGACTTATTGCCAAATAGAAAAGCAATTAGTCCAATTTCAATTTCAAGACAATACTGGTTAAGTAATAACATCAAACAAAACTTACCTCCCTGTCTTCTTTCTTTCGTTTTTTCATAACCTGCTTGGGCCATTCAACTACCAACTTCTGAAGTTCATCAGCAATAAGTGCCTTCTGCTTATCAGGGAGGACCTGTGAATACATTCTGTAAATTTAAATGCAAATATCCAAAAAAAAACTTATAGCCAGTAAAAAGTGCAAGCAAAGCGCTGAAACTACTGGACATATCAGACATATGCCCAATGGTGGCACAGGCTGCAAGACTATTTTTGAAGCATTTGGAAAATTAAGGTGCCACAGAAAATAATCTGATACTTAAAAAAATAATTTTAGAAGAAGGAAGTGTATAAACGGAGACTTGTGTATTGCACGTGGAAAACAAACGGTTGGAGCATCTCTTGCTCAGATGAAGACACACCTCTAGTGCCTAGGAGGAGAACATAAAGGCTTTACCGAAAAAGGGAAGTTTAGCTTAGAAAAGGAACTTCAGTACTGGAGACTAGAGGAGATGAGCTTTAGGAAAGAAGAGGAGAGACGGCATTACTAGCAGAGCAGTATCCCAGAAGCTATGTACTGAGCATAATGCAAGGTGTCCCATTGCTTCTAAAAGAAAGAGAGGATCAAATTAAGGATATTAACAACGCATTGTACTTTGGGCAGGGCTTTCTCCTTAGGATATTACAACCAGAATTTAGCATTGACCTGCAGAATTCAGCATATGGGTGCTAACTATAAGAACGGAAACCAGATTATTTATACAACACCCTGAGATGTAAGATACAGGCATGCTACTTGTGTTCTTACATTGGACAGTGTTTTTCTGTAATATTGAATCTTACTCTTCTGGAATAATTTCATGTATTAGAATCGTTCAGGGTGGGGATTACCCCCTTTTGGGACCCTGGGATTGCTCTTATTCATATTATGCGATTAGGGTTGAAATATCTTAATTCTATTTCTGTCTTCATTTGTTAAAGTGAATACAGATTCAGATATGAATAAATAAATCCAGATTTAGCATCCCCTCTGCTAATAACTGGAGCAAACATGAATAATACAGTATTTATTCTACTTGTAATTGACATATATTTATATCGTGTATATATAAGATCATTTCCCTTATTAGTTGAACTTATTGAAAAATAAATAAATATTAAAACAATAATTACTGGGGATTAAGAGATGGATCATTTTGAAGTAGGCTAACAACATACAAGATGATTTATGACTAAATTCAGTACAACTTGCTAAGGCTTTGATCCTGGAATAACGTACACATCACATCCTACCTGGTGCATAAGATTTATGGCAGCAGCAGCACTCTCAGGGTTGCGTTCAATTAGATATCCCTGTGGAAAACAATAATGTACGTAATTAAATTACCAAAAGGCTCAAATAGAAAAGAGTAAAGTGATAAATTAAATATACATTCAATATTTGTCCATAAGGATTTAGGGGGAAAAAAAGCCTCCAGTCAGAGTATTTGGTTGAGCAAAAAATGTTGGTGGCAGTGACAGTGCTAAAAGGAGAATGGACAGCCACAAAGAAATAAGCAACACAAAGTCTTGTAAGTATACTAATACTAATACACCTAAAGTTAAACTTCTTGAGAGACACAGTTCACCAACAAGAAATACAAGTTTTGGTTAATGACTTCAAATATTGGATATTGATCAAGACTCACGAGACAAGTCATAGATGATCATATGTACAAGAAAAGGTATAAATTATATTTATTCAGCAATGTCTTGCATAAGCCTAATAAAAGAGAAACTAGTAAAACGATATATTGATTAAAAATCTAGTGGTCATGATTCATGATGTATAAAATATATTGAGAAATAACTATCAACGATGATTTGCAACAACTGCTATGTTTATGGAACCAGAAATTTTTCCTTCCACTATAAGTTGAACAAATATGGATACTCAAATACAGTACCATAGCATGGACTAAATATGTCGGCATATGACATTAAAATAAATAGGATATTCTAATACATAAATACGCCTTATATTATATTTATTTTTCATAAACAAAATAAAAAATAACAAAAAATGTTTTGTAAAAACATAAAAGTTGCAAGATTTTCTACTAACAAGCAGGTGTTGCTTTAGAAATCTGAAGGATGCATCTAAGAAGCACAGATATGAATACATAGGTAGACTACATATAATACGGCACGAGGATACGGCCACTGTTGATAAACTAACAAAAGACGCATTAATACATTAGAAATTTAAACAAATCTGGATCAAAACTGCTGCTGTAATACTGTTGAACCTTTCATTCAAAAACACAAGCAGCAACACGCACATTGGTCGAGTCCTACGGAATAAAAGTTCCAAGTTTCAAGTTAGAGATTGAGTGTACTACAAAAATTTATTAACAAACTAAATGAATTGCAAATGCTCATTCCAGTGGTACTTCAACATTTTTGTGTAAAAGACTTGACACTTACCAAAAATTTTGTCTGAAAGAATTGTCTTCAGCACATGCATTAGTTTCAAATTTTTCTTCCCATATGTCAGAAGATATATCAACTATGTAGCATTGAGTAATGGAGAACCCATGCAGTCAAAAGACTATGGTCATGAAGAAAGTACAAATATAACCTGTTAACCAAGGTTCTAAGCATCGGATATCAGGAGACATCGGACGGTCAAAATCTATAACGGACTGCGGATATCAGGGAGATATAGGGTATATTTAGTAAATATTGGAGTGTCATATTTAATAATGTATGTGTATCATAGATATTCATTCTTGATGCACCAAAGAATGGGCTGTGGAGAAAGGTGGTATCTTTTGTCAAACTTTTACAAAAGATTTGGTCACAATTGAGCCATAATTCTTCTTTCCAGTTAATTACATAAGTGGGGGTATTTGTTTGGGGTGGATACTTGTTTGGGTTTAGACCTCAATTGAATCATAAATCCAAACCAATCTTTAAAACAAATAAAAGTCCAAATCGACATTGCAACATTTCGCCCTATTTTTTGAGACCAAAATGTCACCTGATATACTGAGAAAATCATGATATATTGCCCAAAAATTGCCAAAAGTGGTAAAGGATATTGAGACCATATCATTTTGCTTCAAGCCTTATTAAAAGATATATCGGCCGATATCTCGGCTATGTCGGGAATATTTAAAACAATGCTGCTAACCAGTTAATTTTGACTATTATTCATAATATTGATAGTTTTCAGTGACAAACAGAAGACTTGACATTAATTCTAGGCACCAGCAAGACAACCTGGTAGAATAGTCACCAAAATCAGCAAAGCAAATTGCTATTGAGTATGGCTTAGACAACTAAATGATAGAGCTAAAGAAACATGTAGCTGAAATGTCTCATGTTTCACGTGTTGAACAAATTTAAAGGCAAATGTATAGAATATGATATCCTCATGCAGCCTCCAAGGGTTTTCGCAGCAAACAGCGTTACAACAACAACATAACTTATCTTATCCTTATGTAAACCTGGCTATAACTTCATATGGATGCACATATTCTAATTTTCTCTTTAATCTTATTGCTTCTTATCCACTTCAACATTCACTTTTCAAGTTATCTCTTTTTCTTTTCTTTTCTTTTTATCTTGGCACATATCATAATTCATAATTGTGCATCATTCTGTTTGTTTAGCATGACTGTCTAATCAAACTCTCTGTTCACACACGTATTTTATGATCACATAGTACTCCTGAGATAGTAGTCCACTTCAGCCGATCTGATTTGATTCCTTATATAATATCTTTCATGAACCCACCATCATGGGTAGATCAAACCCAAATAGCAGAAATGATCACTAAGGCATTCCTCAGCCAACAATGTTAAACAGAGAATGAAACCATCATTTTCCTCCTAATTGTACTGAAGTATACTCCATAAATATATTTTTCATCCTGGTAATTCTGAATATATTGGCATCAACAGCTTCCTTCTCTTGCCTCTTGAAAATTATCCCCTCTAGTCTCACCATCTACACAATATCACTGGTCAATAACATGCAGCATTGGAGCTCTCCATGAATACTTGGATGCAATTTCATCTATTCATAACAACTGCAAAGAGACAAGGAACTAATCCAGATTTTGATGTAAGCTCATGGTGATAGGGAATTGATCTCTATCCCCTTCAATTACTCATATCCTAGTTGCTACTCCGTGTGCGTGCGTGTGTGGCGTGTGTGTGTGTGTGTGTGTGTGTACACACACACACACACACACACACACACACACTAGATACTTGTTCTTTCTAGAATCGCCATGTGATTTTCTTTCTAGAACACAATGTTATCTCCTTAGGATTCTATACAATTATTATCATCTAAGCCTTTCAATTAAAAAGTAGTTGATTATATGCAGGATCCATGAAATTTTTGACAATTTTTAAAGTGGATGTTAACCCGAGATCAACCATCAACAAGAGAGGGACAAGAGAGGGGCTCGCTGCAGATCAAGGAAGGCCAGATTGCATACAGGACAGCAATCCTATTATTCAGGGATTGAATCCCCTACAATCAAAGACCAACCTGACAAAATTTTATTGGACTGTCTAGAAGGAGAAAACGATAGAATTCCTGTATGGCTAGTATCACAAGCTTTTTCTACATCAATTATAACCATAAGCAAATACACTTTATTCTTCACACAGATCTCAACAGTCATCTGCTTTCTTAGCTCTCCCCAACAGAAAACAAAATTGATTTACCGAAATAATTATTTCATTTCTTAATCTTTGCTCAATTACCCACTTTCTCTCTTGAAGTTTCATTGTATCACTAATGAGCTTGACTCCATAGTATTATGTTCAACAACTCCTTTAATATTTTACATAACTACACTTCTACAGGAATCATTAGCAACTTTCTTTGTATTAACTAAGTAACATTAATTCCTCTCCAAAACTTTCAAAATTCAATAGAAACATTAATTTCTGGACAGAACTTTCAGACTTAGACCAAAATATTATAGATACCATAACTCTGCTTGTTTTAGCATCTTCAACTTCACCAAGCTTAATATATCAACTAAGCAGACTTTGATGATATCATGATAAAAATAATTATGTATCAATTTATCGCACACTTGATAAGATACTGGTACCATCATGCGTCATGTGTATCACCCACATGAACAAAAAAACAGTAACTCTTGTGCTCAGTACTAGATGCAGTGGGGATGGCTAGTAGCTACTGAGATGAGCGTCTGAAGCAAGGAAAAAATCATTGATCTATGAAGGCTACAAGCTATCTATGAAGACTGTCATTCACTAGATATGCTGATTTCAGGCTACAGCCTTCGTTCAAAAAAATTAAAAGAAAGAAAATCAGCTATTTGTAAAATATAGTACAATATTTACATGTTAATGGATGACTATGAGTCTTGCTATCAACATAGCTATTTGTAAATTTAGAATTAAACTGTACGATTTATGTCTTGATGATAGCAAGCCATTTGTAAATTTAGAATTTAACTGTACGATTTATGTCTTGAAAACAAGGAGACTACCTTAGCACATGAAATGCCACTTGCAAGTGTATGTTTTTTCACTGCTTTTGATCTTAGCTTTTCAATTTTCCATATAGACTCAGCATCTCCTGTGAAAACAGTCAGCAATTCCAGTCATAAGGGCCATTAATCAAAGATACAACTCTGAAATGAATATTGAATAAAGTAATACTATCCTCAAAAACTTAATATCTTTTACTAGAATGATGAGTTACAGGCTTACGGATCAAGCTTTTGATACTCTGCAAATTAAATGCCAACTATTCAGAAGAACCTACATAACTATGTGAGTGATTAGATGATGATGAGTGTTGTGGTGGATTCAACATTATATCCTTCAGTCGTGTTCAAGTACTGAGTATTACAATGGTATGAAGGTCAATCAGATGGTCCTACAGCTTGGATTCACATGTAGTAAGATGCCCGTGAAATTTCCTAAAGTTACAAATAGTTTCTTACTAACTGCAAAATATTTTAAGATTCAAATAATTTCCTAAAGCCTCCACCCATGTGACAGTTTCAGATCTAACTGATTCTGTCTGGGGTCAAGTTGATCAACACTCCCATGATTTCAAGAGCTAACATCAACAGTCTAACCGTGGTGCTTGAGGAACATATACTATAGGATCAAAACTAAGGAAGGTGCTTGGCATTGGAAGAAAACTTCCTATCAACTTGAAGTGTCTTTACCAGACCACTATCCATTGAAGGCATCAGTTTGTTGTCCTATAACAACTCTTTTCATTTCGACAGGAAGATCAAGAACTTTGCATGGCGTAGAAATATTTTTAAACGAGCAAAACATACAAATTTACATTCACTGGCAAAGAGATGTTTGTAAAACAACAAAATTTTACAAATTTACATTCACTCGAACATAAACAGAGATTTCTAATTCATTGTGTTCGTGACTGAAAAGTTCTATCTAGCAGCAAAACATCATATATCTTGTCAGTAACTAAATTTGAATAGAATTAGGTCAAACAGAACCTAGGTCAACATTGTGCACCATATGATACTGAAGTGTTACAATCAATGTGCCCTAGTGCATTTGTATTATTGACAAACTCAGACCATAACTACTCGAATGGTCATGGATCAATCAACATTACTACCTAGGTCAAGTTTTTATATCTTAGCATACGAGACTAAACCATCACAAAAAGAAAGCTAAGAATGTAAACTTGTAAAACAATACTTATAAGGAGGCAGGACCTCTACATTTTATTTAATGTCGGAAAAAGGCATTATAAAAGCATATAATACTGGCATAATACAATTAAAAAAGGTCTCTGATTGCTCTTTCAGTTTTAGTCATTACTGAATCTCTATATTACAAGAATTCTCCATCTTAAATTATATATGAGAAATGCAGGAAAAATGAAATTTTACACAATCTGCAAAACATGCTTCATGTAAATATAAAAAAAATCTGGCTAACCTCTTTTTGCAGCAAACTCCATCCAAATATCAAATGCAGTCCTATGCAGTTTAACTCCTGCCTTGAGAAATCTTCTAGAGTATTTCGTAATCAAAGCCCAATTATTTGTATTATAACAGATGCTGTAAGGTGCCGAAACAAAATGTGGTATTAGGTGTTAAACATCTAATGAAGTCGCAGAAAAATTAGAAGGAAATTTTATATTTAGGAATATATATTGATTAGTGAATGCTATAAAATCAAGAAACTGTATGCATCATTTATGTTTGTGTGTGTTGAGTGTGCGTGTGTTATTGAAGTACCTGAATACTATGTCTGCTGTACCAGGTTGCAGAGGCAAAGAGTTCATTTTCATAACTTCCAAAATCTTTGCCATGAGACTAGAGTTATTTTTTTCTTTAGCATGCAACTGTAGAAGGAAAAAAGTAGAGAATAATAATGTCACACGAAGAATAATAACGGAGAGATATAAACAAAGGAGAGACAACCCAACTCAGTAGTTACCAATAAATAGTGAGCAGAAGCTATGCTTGGAGAGAGACCATAAACATTGTGATTCCATAATGCCTTCATTCCTGCACTAAGAAAAATATATTTATGGAAAATTTTATCTTCTTTGACATTATCCAATCCAGTAAGGCAGTAACTAACATTTTAAATCTTTTTTGTATAATTTATAGCTCAAAATGAGAAGGGTTAACACTGGAAAGGACAATTGAGCAGTAAGTATTCAAATATAAAGGAACTGGACCAGCTGACAAGTTGAGAAAGGCAACAAGGCAATGAAGAAAACATGGGTGTATGCGGACAATGCCCAGAAACATATTGGACCGTTTTTGTTTGCCTTACTGTATCACTGAGTCAGTGAGTTGAGAGGATAAATGACACAGTGCTATATGAATCCCACTCTGCCTTATAAATTCATTCATTTGGCATTTGTCCTATTAATAACTTCACCATACCATGCACTTTTTTTATAATCAATTCATTCCTTCGTAAGAAACCACATCCGTCAGGAAAACACATACTCATAGGTTAAAAAGAAAAGAAAAGAAAAGAAAAGAAATGAAGTAAATCTCTCGAGCACCTTCTGTCACCAAAGAGGAAATGGCATCATGAATATGTCAAGTGGTAATCACCAGAAATAAGAATGATTGAATTCTAAAACTAAGAAACAAATGTTAATTAGAAAAATGTTTGGCAACAAATAAACGTAATATCCATTATGGATGAGAAAGTGCACATAAAAATCCATGCAATGGAATAATTGTACAGGAACTTGAGAGCTACAGTTACTTCGTATGTAGAGTAGCTGCAAATTATTCAATAGCATACCATAATCTGGAGCATTTGCACGAGCACAAGCCTTTGTAACTGTCATACATAGATGGCAGTTGAAATTTTCATGTATACGCAGGTTTGATAGTCTCTGCATAAAAAAGGTAACTAATTTAGAAAGGATAAATTAATATTCCAAAGGAGAACTCTCCTACCCCCTTCCATTACCTGATCCTCACTCCTAATGCTAACAAAGGATAACAGACAGAATATTATCAACCATTAAGTATGGTGTCACCAATATTCATCGATTCTTGCCACCAAACACAAAGCAACCATCTATCTCTTAATTCTCTACTCCTCTGCCTTACACCCCCCTCTCTTCTGACACCCCCCAAAGCTAAAAAACAAGAAATTGTTATTACCATTGTGATAACTATTAAGTATTAAGAGTTATCAACAACAAACTTCAGCACCTGCAACCCCAAAGACTGCCATTGCATAACACAACAGTGATTCCATCAAAATTGAAGTTAGTTGAAAGTTCTTCCTTCAGCCGAGTTAAACATGACTATTTAAAGGGTAATAAAATGAAACCAATGAGGGAAAATGAATTGCAATGAAGTCAACACTTCATCATGCACAAAACCTTGGAAACATGAGAACTTGTCCATGTATTCAGTAGAATATATTGATAAGCATCTGTGTGTTTGTGTGTTTGCCTGCATGTATGTGTACAGAGATAGAGGGAGATGGAGAGAGGAAGGGCGGGAGGGGAGATAGACAGAGAGGGAGAGTTGGCAGAGAGAGAGACTAACAAATACGCGAAGCCTCTGCAATATCTGGAACAAAAGCTTTATATCCTCACGGTTATTACAGTTCTCAACTAGAGACCACAAGTCAGCATTTGGAGGCATCGTTCTGACTTCATCTACAGATTTGAGCATTTTCTGGTAAAGATCCATGACAATATCTGCAACAATGATTAAGCAATGTCATTCGGCAACATTATTTCTTTTAAAGATAAAACACCCCTACAAGTTACTGAATAAATGCAACAAGATAATCTACCCCAAAAAAACTATCAATACACCTGGGGAAAATGATTTCCTTATGTAAAATAGAAAAGACAAAATCATTTCTCTCAAATTTATCATATGGGAGGCTGGGAGTCCAGTATCATTCACCTTACAGAATTTGGGAAGTGGACCTACCAAAGACCAGAAGTAAGGATGACATTATATCTCATACATGTCCAAGTAAATATGGTTTAAATTTTTTATGTACTTACAAGGTAAAGAATATGAAGCAATCAATATTAAAGTTATTTAGAATGTTTAATCAATGCAAATTAGTCTACATATCAGTGTCCCTTTGTGAGGAGAACATCAAGTGTCAAGATGCTCTATTCAACAAAAATGGCAGGACACAGAAATGCAAAGAGACAAATCTCAAGAACCTACACAACACTGAACACTCAAATATGTAGTCATGTGCTTATCCTAGGATAGAATTATAGAAATACAATTGCAACTGCAAATTTATATGGTAAGAGGGTCCAGGTTTTGCCGAAAAAGATTTACCCCTAATGAAACAATTGGATATGTAAAATTTTAGTATTTCCACCTCCACTTAATGATTTAAGCATTCTTTGAACAAACCTAGATGTCTGCAAAATTATGTGATTAAGACCACTATTGTGAATGGAACCAGTACTCAAATTTGCTCCATTACTAGAAAATTCATTTTTCTGTTACTTGAAGCATCAATAGGTGTTCGACTTTTTGAAGTATGTAACCATATATGCTTTGGAGCATGGAATATGGATGATAACCATGATATAAATATTGCAAAAATAAGTACTGAAGTATTGTTAGAGGAAACTCTCTCCTGCAGCACTTAAGTTCCCGTATCCTTTGTAAAGAATTAAGACAGAACATGAGACAACCTTGAGATTCTTTAAATAAAACCTTGAGATTCATTATAAACAATCATACAAAGTCCAATTGTATATAAACAATAAATGATCAAGTTGTGCAAATCATTACAAACTTACTACAAAGGACTATAGAAAGGACATGTGGATACCCAATTTGCAACCTAGTGCAAGGCTTATTTGTCACGGGTTTATTTGAGTATTAAATGGGTTTTAAATCTATATCTTGCAGGTTGTGAGTTGGGATATAGACTATATATTCCAAATAGAATTCACGGGTCTACAATTTGAGTTGCCAGGAATATGAGTCAAGCTTAGGTCAAGCCACAACTTGCAACTCTATGTTACTTTGCCATGCTTGATAGGGTATGATTGTTAACGTATGCAGTCGTGAGTTTAATTAATAAAACATAGGTTATTGAGAAAGTAAAAGGCTGAGAAGTATCCAAACAATCCTATTATTTAAAAATAATCATTTTATAACCACTTAATGCATACTTAGGACTTAGGACATACCAAAAGACAGGTTTATATGTATACCATTTTAGTCTTTTAAATATGAAGATGATCAAAATCAGTAAGGATAATTCATTTACATAGTCCACCATTAGATTTTTGGTTGCCTGCTTAGCTAATTGTCTACAAAGTCACCCTAGAAACAATTTTTATACACTATATTCAAAAGTATAGATAGACATAATGATTTAGAAAGAAAGAGACAAAATTGCATTGACATGGTTGATAACTTATTACTTATATATCTACGCCTTATTGTTGTTAACTCATTTTGAAATCAAATGATTTTAAAGTATTGTTGTTAACTGAAGTCCAATCTGATCATATAAAACTTGACATCTTTCACCTTATTATATTTATTTGTAAGTAAATACTATGTCTTAAATTTAGTGTCTGTGTTTCCAGCTCAACTCTAATATTTCGTTAAGCAAATTCTAACTGGAACTTTGTATTTTCCTATCAGGTCTTAAATCGAGGTTGAAACCAACCAAAATTTGGCATTGTTGTAAGCTAGAGTTCATCAGACACCAATTAATGAGTCATCTTCACACACTGACAATGAATTGTGAAGAAGCTTTCAAAAATTTGGCTATCAGAAATAGTTATGGCTGTTGGAAACCTTCAATTCCCCTTCTCGGTCATTCAACCTCGATTTAGGTTTTGTTCTTAATTGATTGTTCTTTAGGGTTTATGTGTTGAGATGTTTAACATCATTGTTTTGTTCTTTGCAGCATGGACAAGTTTTGAAGGTGGATTTAGATCTTTTCTCTTTGTAAGTACTTGGTATTATAAATGGCTGATAGCCAGCAGACTAGAATTTAGAATTGTTAATTGTGTAAGTGACTTGCTTAAACTTAGAATTAGGTATGAATATATTGTCCAGCTTAGTTTCTGAAAGTTGTCAATTAAAGTATGTGATCACATCACTACCTAATCATTTTTTTCTCACAAGTTGATTTTTCTTTCCCTTTTGTAGTTATTTAAAATTGGAAACTTATGTACAAAAGGATGAGAGAGTTTCCTGTTCACCTAAGAAAATTTTCTCTTTTCTAAGAAATTTGTTCTACAATTTTCTTTTTCCTTTTCTATATCTGATTTGATAGTTTAAATCACTAAAATTTTCTCTTTGACATATATACAATTTGTGGATCTGCATTGTCAAAGATAATTGCCTATATTATATTTAGAGCATGGAAGGAGGAAGAATAACTCTACTGGATTTTAATGAATTTGGTGATTTAACTTTTAGGACAACATCAAATTGAGGATAGAAATGACTTGGTTAAGTTTATTAAGGTGATACATATCATCTTATCTTAGGTCAAAGTTGAGGATATATATGATTCAATAGTTTCTATCTTTGCTTTCTAACTATCTTTAGTAATTTCTTGCTAATAGGGGGTTTCTAGCTTGGCTGAAATATGTGCTGCCCCAATTTCAAAACATATGTTGAGCCTTTCAGGGTACAACTCAAACTTATAAAAATTTGATTGTTTGTTATCACATGCGAACAAGTTTTAGTTATTCATCTTACTTTCATAAATTATTTATGAAAATTTAGTAATGTGAGTAGTTATGATAAGCATCACATGAGACCATTAAAAATATAATCTTGATGTGAGTAGTTACGATAAGCCAATAAAATATGATGAAAATTAGTTAAGGGACTTGAGCCCATTTACTGAACTTCTAGTAATCCCGAACTTTTAGTAATCATAATTTTGATTTTACTTTTTCTTCTCTTTGTTATTTGGTTTCAAATATTAAATTATGGTTGCATTTCATATCGTAGTTCTATGATCACTGAATTTGTCCTTACACACAAATTTTGGATCTGCATTGTCGAAGAGATCTGGCTATATTTTATTTGAGGGGTTAATGGCTTGCATGTAAATATGGATACTTTTTTCAAGCGGGTTAACCAGTTTTGAATGAGCATGAAGGAGATAATAGTGGGCATTATGTGGTCGATGGGAGATTACTCCAACACTGCTTGGAGAAGGGAAGAATACTACTACTGTTGAGTTATGTCAAGAACTAGGTTCTTTTTTGGATAAAGAGATAAAAAATCAGATCTAAACTTTTTTTTGGTTGATTTGTTGGGAAATTTAGTGTAATGATGGGTGATTTTGTTGGATTTTTTGAATTTTAAACTTTATGCGAGTTAGTTTGATGTGAATTTGTGAGTTTGAATACATGATTTGATAATAATAATACTACAAGATTCTTAGCTTATTCTCTACGTTTGTATTATTTCTTTTGGTCAAAAGCGCTAAATTGTTTCGGTTCTATCAGTCGAGATTATTTGTTTAAATGTTTTATTAGATTGCTAATATCCTACATTCCATATGGTAGGGATGCACCAATATAGCCAAGTCTTGATAGCTTTTTGAACCAATCGCAGCATGCCGATCTTTCTTGCATGCAGGATGACTACTCTCTTGCATATTCCATTGCCAACTTAGTTGAGGTTTGTTCGCTAACATTTATTACTTCATGATTGTTGAGAATTTTGACGGTTAATTTAAATTCGTAAATATTTAGTATATTAAGAATTGACATGGTGATAGCGCTAATACTAATCTATGGTTATGCAACTTTCATTTAGGTTTTACATTGTATATTGAGGATTTAACTGACAATTAATCAATCCCTTATGCTTTGGCTAATATTAATATTTTGATTTTTCCCATGCAGTGTGCTATAGTATTTGTGACCTTTGATCGTTGGCGTTGTTCTCAAGTTTTCAATCAAAGACTAGATTTCCATTTAAAATGGTACATAAAGTATTCAATGTGCTTATTGCTATTTGACAATTTTGGGGATTATAGAAGCATAACATGTTGGAATAAAATAATTAACAACTTTAGTCATATTATTTTTAGTTTTATACTAGATAAAAACAAATATAAACAAATTAGTTATAAATTCATGTTAGATCATTATAAATTCATATTAGATATCAATATAAAAACATATATGCAGCAATGATAATTAAGTTGATATCAGTACAAATAAGTATTCAGAAAATAAGATGTAAGATGAGCTGAAAATTATATACCAAAAAAAAGCATACAAGGGAACGTAACATGGGTAAACAAATAACAATAAGGGTGCGTAAGATGTGTTAACAAATAACACTCAAGGAAGTTAATAATGGTTAAAAAAGAACACTAATCCGTCCATCGGACGGGATAAATACTAGTTCAAAAGTATAGATAGACATAATGATTTAGAGAGAAAGAGACAAAATTGCATTGACATGGTTGATAACTTATTACTTATATATCTACTTTAAAATATCAATAAAAAATCCGCCCCATGGATATGGGTTTTAAGCAAAAGAAATTTCAACAAAAAGAAAATGAAACTTCTTGATCTGAGTAAAAGGAAATCAAATCGTATGATTTGTCCTTCATAAAATAAATAATCTAGAACGTGGAGATCAAATTGTGACTAAGTGAATGATCTCCATTCTCCAGGGTCCCTTCATGTGAATTTTAGGTTAACATTGTAAATAAGTTATCTACGATGTCGTGATAACAAGTTACACTTTTTCCCATACATTTGTGAAGTGTATATTTGAGAGGTACCTTAATGCAACCAAGATTTGGTACCTAACACTATAACATATAGTGGTATAATCAAGTTTTCAAAACTTCAAATGATGCAGTATGCTGTGAAGTACCTCGATGGTATCATAGTAATACTAATTATGATAAAATTGAAGTGCCTGATTGATATATTTCCCAAAAAAAAAACACGAACAATGACAGAAAATGTCATCACGCACCAAGCATCCAAACATTGTAAAAAAATAAAAATTTGAATAATGTGTGCAACATCTGAAGAAAACACCTGAACTGTTCTCACAAACTGCGCTTCATCAAACAAGGAGATAAATTTTAAATATCTTCAGACCTAAAACCACCCTAATTACCAAATTTAAACAAAATGATAACGAAAGAATCAAAGAACCTGTAGGTTTAGTAGACTCTTTCACCGAATCCGAAGAGAAACAAGCCCTCGCCATCATCGAACCAATCCCTCGATTGCCAAAATGCTGAGCGACAACACTCGAATGCGCCAAGATTGCATGATCATTGCTTCCTACAACGATCAAAGAGGCATTCAATCAAACGTATAAGCTACATACTACAAAATCGCAAAATTTTTCACAGAAACCCTAATTTTTTCCGTACCTTGTTTCAGGAGCCTTGGATTTTGGGCGTGAGATAGAGAAGAGTAGGAGTTCGATGCCCCGGCCGAGGTCCGGTCACCGGCGGTGAGATAGAGAGAGAGTGATCGGCCTGAGATCCGGTTCAGCGCTGTGACGCGCTTTAACTGGAGAGCGGTGAGCATAGCGCCGGTGAGTAGAAGGGGAACGAGTGAAGAAAAATTAGGGTTTTAGAGTTGAACTCGGGAGGAAAGCGAAACTGAACCCTGACGGGTTCGGATTCGGGTAAGTTTAGCCCAAAACAGTAGCAGCAATTAGATGGCCTTACTGGAAGTCTAGCAAAACATAGGCGTTTTTGCATATTGCCGCCTTTTACGAGATAAACAACTGGGCCTTATCCTACGTTTGGCCATATATAGAAAGGGCCTTCCGTAGGAGTTATGTAGCAACGACGAAATGTTTATAGAGAGATCAGGATACCATAATTAGATCGTTCCAATTACCATCTAATTGAAGAGGATCCTGATCCCTTATAATTTTATAGATTTAAATACTCTCCATTATTCAAAAGTAATAGAGAGATCAGGATTTTTTTTTGCAGTTATTAATTTGGTTAGTGGATGGGGATAGTTAGGCCTGTCCAAACGGGCCGCAAAAGGGGTACCTGGACTCGTCCCGGTCCGGACCGCCCGACCACGGCACCGGCTGGCCCGGTTTTTAGTTTTTAATTTTTTAATTTTTTTGCTTAAAAATTAATTTTTTGTAAAAAATGAAATTTCAAGAGTAATTAAAAATAAAATATGCTAAATTTTGATAAAAATCAATCATACTAAGTGTTTACTAAGTAGTAAAATTATATTCTATTAGTATATAGTTATATATTATATGTAAGTATATATAAGTATACATTAATGACCATATCATGCTATAATTATATATAATATACATTAAAAATATATATGTAAGTATATATAAGTATATATAAGTATATATAAGTATATATAAGTATATATAAGTATATATAAGTATATATAAGTATATATAAGTATATATAAGTATACATTAATGACCATATCATGCTATAATTATATATAATATACATTAAAAATATATATGTAAGTATATATAAGTATATATAAGTATATATAAGTATATATAAGTATATATAAGTATATATAAGTATATATAAGTATATATAAGTATATATAAGTATATATAAGTATATATAAGTATATATAAGTATATATAAGTATATATAAGTATATATAAGTATACATTAATGACCATATCATGCTATAATTATATATAATATATATATATAATATATATATATATATATATATATATATATATATATATATATATATATATATATATAATATAATTAGAAATCTGCCGCCCGGATAAGTGGCTTTCACTCTGTGTGACTGACCTCTACTGTTTCTAAGCTGGCTGTCTCGAGAGCCATGGACATGATGGATGTACCTGTGGATAGTTATGATTTGTCTTTAAGTGTAAATCAGGAATAAGTGCGATTCATGGAGGTATAATGACCGAGATTTAGAATGGATCATAGCCATTTACAAGACAAATCAATAATTATAATTAATAGTGATCTCTTCACTACTTTTAGTGATCCAAATCCTTATATTATACTTGATGATTTTTTTATAATGATCCCAGATATTTTAATCCTAAAGGGATGCATGCAAATAATTTGATTATTTCATTCATGTTTATTATTTTTGAGAAACAAATTTATATCTTTACTATAACTCGTTTGTGAAATAGTTCATGGTTACCATATAATTTATTGCATGAAATAAAATCATGTTTTAAAACCTCTACTTGATAATGATAACATCAAAATAACATTTTGTAGACTAATATCAAACTAAAAATGTATTGAATTTAGTTATGCCTAGGGATGGAGCCAAAAAATTTATCTTGAGGGGGCAAAATTCCAAGTTATGTAAGTACTTTCTTATTTATTTGGGTAAAAATATGCTATAACTTCAAAACAAATTTGGATGCTTCCATTAAAGAATATGAACTCGGAGCTTGAGAAATTTTATAGCAATTCGATGATGAGGATTACTTAATTTAAAGAAACTTTTTTTTTCCTTTTTTTTTAAAGTTGGGTCTTATAATTACATATGGGGTGTTTTAGTTAGTTAGGTTAATTATACGCAAATCTTCACTGTAGGTCCCTAATGTATTAGCCAAATATCATTTGGGTCCTTAACATTTGAAAGTCATCAACAGAGGTCCCTAACGTTTTCTCCGTCATCAAATTAGATCATTTTCAAATTTTTCATTATCTCCTGGCGATGTGGCGGTGACTAGACTATTTTTATCTCTCATTTTGCACATAACCCTATAAGTTTTAAAATTATAAATAACGCTTGAAAGTTTTAAAATTATAGTAAAATTTTAAAATTACTCTCAAAATATCCCCTAAAAATTTTTAAAAGGTACAAGTGGTTTGGTAAAAATTACAACCAACCTCTTAAAAGTTTTAAAATTACAAATAACACTTTAAAAGTTTTAAAAATTATAAATAACAACATTTTAGTTGGAACATCACAATATCCCCTAAAAATTTTAAAGGTACAAGTGGTTTGGTAAAAAATTACAACCAACCTCTTAAAAGTTTTAAAATTACAAATAACACTTTAAAAGTTTTAAAAATTATAAATAACAACATTTTAGTTGAAACATCACAATATCCCCTAAAAATTTTAAAAGCTACAAGTGATCGGCTTATAGGGTGTTATTTGTAATTTTAAAAATTTTAAGGTGTTATTTGTAATTTTAAAACTTATAGGGTTATGTGCAAAAGAATAGATAAAAATAGTCCAAATACCGCCACATCGCAGGAGATAACGGAAAATTTGAAAAGGATCTTATTTGATGACGGAGAAAACGTTAGGACCTCTGATGACTTTCAACGCTATGACCCAAATGATATTTGGCTAATACATTAGGGACCTACAAAGAAGATTTGCCTTAATTATACATATGGGGCATATAAACGGTTAGCTCAAGTGTACATCATGGGCCTGTAACTATGGGCCTTTAATTGGTTAGGTTAATTTGTTGGGAGGGGCCTATACTAGCTTTTTCTAATATACATAACCAAAGTTCTATATAATACTATAGAAGTTAGCCACAAAAAAAATTGCTTGGGGATCACCCAAGGATGTACCTAGCTCTACCCTAGTTATGCTTTACAAATTTTAGAACTTTGATCTAAGAGACATATCAAAATTCCAACTTGTAATTTAGAATTTTGATCCGCGATATATCAAAGAACTTTTATGCTATATATATAGCAAATGCATAACGGCTAATGCTATTGGTGATCCATGTTAAATTTATACTTGAAAAATTTACGAGTCTAACAAAGAAGATTAGTTAAATGATCCAAAATATTAGTTTAAAAGCAATAAAAATTATATATCAATATGTTACTAATTTCTAATGATAAAACTAATATGATTTTTAATATTGGCAAAACACTTCTAACCAAAAATTAACTTTCTAGACAACTGCTCTATCGCATTCTTTATGCTAAATGACAACAATATTATTTTGAAAAGTTTACATCTATCCTAGAAAACATAAGGTATCAAAGCCTTGACCTCTCTAGGAAGTTTTAAACTTTACGAGATACTATTTTCTTGTAGCAAAAATCATGCCTGGTCAAATACAAAGCAATGTCCAAGGAAAAAGCAAGTGCATACACAGTTTATGCAATGAGAGTAATCCCTTAGGGGTGTTAGTCAATAAGAACTTTTCAAGTACAATTGGAATAATTGTTCAAGTGGGATAATTTTATGCAAGTGGGATATTTTAATAGAACAATGCCGATAATTTTAGAAGTGGGATATTTTGATAAAATGATGTGGGATAATTTGGAGTGATTAGAAAGTATATAATTATGTATTTTGATAGTATGATGCCTTAATTTATAAATTTTTGAAGCTTGTGAATATAAATTGATAATTATATAAAGCAATATTAATAATTCTTATAAAGAGTAACTATTACTTAAACTATATATAACCTTATTGTTAATACTTATTACTATCAATAATCATGTAAACTAGCCTAGTAATAATCATGAAGTAGTTCATCAAAAATAATAATACTAAATTATAAATTAATAGTGCAACATACTTGATCATCACAAATACTATAATAATCATGAAGTATAAAACAATTTTAATCATATATAATCATGAATTCGTCTATGTCCCTAATTTCCTAAATCAATCTCAAGTTTTGATCCCTTGTTATTAATCTTTCATCTCCACTCTTTTCTCATTCATACTAATTAAATTGAATGCACTTGTTCCCATCATTATGTTATGCATTCCTTATTTATTAAAACTTCTCACAAAATATTGTTGATTCTAGGTAAATATCTATTATTCGTGTGATTTATGTGTATTAGCAAAGCGTTACTTATCCTTTTTTAATATCAACCGTTAATTATTCAAAATTTCCTATATGCATTGCAAGTGCTATTTGCATACATTTATAATGTATATTAATGCATAATGTATTAGCAACATTTATTTTATTGGACTCAACTATTAATAATTTTTAACAATTCAAAAGTTCTAGTTTGTTCGCATCTAGTTCTAGGTTGAAAAGTGGAATAATTTAGGGAGAAGAACTCATGTTTTTCTATATAGCTAGAACAATTAGTGGGATAATTTTAAAACTTATAGGGTTATGTGCAAAAGAATAGATAAAAATAGTCCAAATACCACATCGCAGGAGATAACGGAAAATTTGAAAAGGATCTTATTTGATGACTGAGAAAACGTTAGGACCTCTGATGACTTTCAAACGTTAAGGACCCAAATGATATTTGGCTAATACATTAGGGACTTACAGTGAAGATTTGCCTTAATTATACATATGGGGGCATATAAACGGTTAGCTCAAGTGTACATCATGGGCCTGTAACTATGGGCCTTTAATTGGTTAGGTTAATTTGTTGGGAGGGGCCTATACTAGCTTTTTCTAATATACATAACCAAAGTTCTATATAATACTATAGAAGTTAGCCACAAAAAAAAAAATTGCTTGGGGGGGGATCACCCAAGGATGTACCTAGCTCTACCCCTAGTTATGCTTTACAAATTTTAGAACTTTGATCTAAGAGACATATCAAAAATTCCAACTTGTAATTTAGAATTTTGATCTGGCAGATATATCAAAGAACTTTTATGCTATATATATAGCAAATGCATAACGGCGAATGCTATTGGTGATCCATGTTAAATTTATACTTGAAAAAATTTACCTGAGTCTAACAAAGAAGATTAGTTAAATGATCCAAAATATTAGTTTAAAAGCAATAAAAATTATATATCAATATGTTACTAATTTCTAATGATAAAACTAATATGATTTTTAATATTGGCAAAACACTTCTAACCAAAAATTAACTTTCTAGACAACTGCTCTATCGCATTCTTTATGCTAAATGACAACAATATTATTTTGAAAAGCGACATCTATCCTAGAAAACATAAGGTATCAAAGCCTTGACCTCTCTAGGAAGTTTTTAAACTTTACGAGATACTATTTTCTTGTAGCAAAAATCATGCCGGTCAAATACAAAGCAATGTCCAAGGAAAAAGCAAGTGCATACACAGTTTATGCAATGAGAGTAATCCCTTAGGGGTGTTAGTCAATAAGAACTTTTCAAGTACAATTGGAATAATTGTTCAAGTGGGATAATTTTATGCAAGTGGGATATTTTAATAGAACAATCTTTGGATAATTTTAGAAGTGGGATATTTTGATAAAATGATGTGGGATAATTTGGAGTGATTAGAAAGTATATAATTATGTATTTTGATAGTATGATGCCTTAATTTATAAATTTTTGAAGCTTGTGAATATAAATTGATAATTATATAAAGCAATATTAATAATTCTTATAAAGAGTAACTATTACTTAAACTATATATAACCTTATTGTTAATACTTATTACTATCAATAATCATGTAAACTAGCCTAGTAATAATCATGAAGTAGTTCATCAAAAATAATAATACTAAATTATAAATTAATAGTGCAACATACTTGATCATCACAAATACTATAATAATCATGAAGTATAAAACAATTTTAATCATATATAATCATGAATTCGTCTATGTCCCTAATTTCCTAAATCAATCTCAAGTTTTGATCCCTTGTTATTAATCTTTCATCTCCACTCTTTTCTCATTCATACTAATTAAATTGAATGCACTTGTTCCCATCATTATGTTATGCATTCCTTATTTATTAAAACTTCTCACAAAATATTGTTGATTCTAGGTAAATATCTATTATTCGTGTGATTTATGTGTATTAGCAAAGCGTTACTTATCCTTTTTTAATATCAACCGTTAATTATTCAAAATTTCCTATATGCATTGCAAGTGCTATTTGCATACATTTATAATGTATATTAATGCATAATGTATTAGCAACATTTATTTTATTGGACTCAACTATTAATAATTTTTAACAATTCAAAAGTTCTAGTTTGTTCAAGATCTAGTTCTAGGTTGAAAAGTGGAATAATTTAGGGAGAAGAACTCATGTTTTTCTATATAGCTAGAACAATTAGTGGGATAATTTTAAAATTATCCCAGTTCTATTTCTTCTAGAATTCTACTTGACTAACACATTAAAAATTATCCCAATTATAGTTCTAATTGACTAACACCATAAAAATTTATCCTATGAATTATCCCAGTTCTAATTTTTAGTTCTAATTGACTAACCCCTTAAGAATCTGTGATCTCAAAGAGATAATGTAGACATATAATTCACCCAAAAACCTCCCATTAGAATCTTATAATATTTGTCATTCTTTATTTAAAGAGAATGAAGTTTAGAGTGGTCTTGTTCAAAATTCTTCAAATGTTATGTGTTTTTAAAATTACATTAAGTTTGTGTTTGGATTCAAGGAATTGTTAAAATTGAAATCTTGTAATTAATTTCAATCGATTGTTTGAGAATTGTTAGAATTTCAATTATAATATTTTTCACTCTAAAGTCCATTTGGTACTTTCGGATTTTAGGTGATTGTTTGGTATTTTTTTCTAGGAGCTTGTTTATAATTTTTAATTTTTAGGGTGTTCTTTGTAATTTTTTTAGAAGGTCTTTTATAATTTTTAATATTTTCATAGTAGTTTTCCTAAATTTTAAACTTTGGGGGGGGGGCTTTGTAATTTCAAATTGATAGGAGTGAATCGAAAATTTTAGATTTTTCAGAGTGTTTTTTATAATTTTTGTATTTTTGCATGTTTTTTGTGTTTTCGAAGACTTTTTGGAGGTTGATTGTATTTTTTAAATATTCAGTAGTTGTTTATAGTTTTAGATTGTTTAGAGAGCTAATCAAGATTTTAGATTTTAGGGTGTTTTTATTTTCACTTTTTTCGTGGTATTTTATGCAACTTAAGATTTTTAGAAGTTTGTTTGTAATTTTTAAAATTTTTGGGGTGATGTATATAATTTCAAACTTTTATTGAACTATTCAAAACTTCTAATTTTCTAGGCATTTGTTTGTAATTTTCAATCTTTTGTGGTGTTTTTATAGTTTTAGATTTTTCAAGGGGATAGTTTGTATTTTTAAAATTTTTAGGGTGTTATCTATAATTTCAAGTTGTTTAGGGATTGTTCAAAATCCTCATATTATATGGTGATTTTTATAATTTTAAAATTTTGGATGAGGAGGTTGTTAGTCATATTCAAATTTTATGATTTTGCCTATAATTTCATATCATTCAAGAGGTTGTTCAAAAATTTTATAATTTCAAGATTTTTGGGTAAATATGCATGTGACTCTTATTTATTATCATATAATAAATTTATTACCTTTGTAGAGCATTCATCTTTTAGTTTTCCACTTGCGCTCAAAGCTAATCCAATATAAATTTCAAACTCATCTTGTCAATGAGTTTGCCATATTATTGGCAAAAGCAACTTTGGTAATGTCTGTGTCTCTTCTCTTGGCAATTTTTCTCACCAAGTGATACTTTCTTTGAATGTGTTTTGATCTATGATGAGCCCAGGCTCTCTAGCTTGTGCAATTCCTCCACCGTTATCATAATGCAAAGTGATGGGAGATTCGATAGTTGGAACAATAGCTAACTCTTGCATGAGTTTTTTTTAATCCAAACTGTTTCTTTTGCTGCTTCACAAGCCGTAATATATTTTATTTCAGTTGTAGAATCAGTTATAGTTTCTTGCGTACAACTCTTTCAATTAATAACTCCATTATTTAATGCAAAGACAAACCCTGATGTAGATTTTCTATCATTAGGATCCAACTGTAAATTAGAATTTGTGTATTCTTTAACTTTTAAAGAATCACCACCAAACACTAAACAATAATATTTTGTTCAGTTAACATATTTATGAGTATGCTTAACTGCAGTCCAATATTACTCTTCAGGATTGGACTGATATCTACTAACTCCACTTACTTCTTAAGTAATATCATGCCTAGTACACAACTTTGCATACATAAGACTACCTACAAGATAAGCATATGGATATTATTTCATTCTTTCCAACTCCTTATCTATATAAGGTGATATTTTCTTAGAAAGAACGACTCCATATCTAAAGGGAATAAGTTCTTCTTTAAATCTTGTAATTAAACTTGGTCACTATCTTATCAATATAAGTAGACCGGAATAGTGCTATTAACCTTTTAGCTCTATCTCATTAGAGTTTAATTTCTAAATTATATGATGCCTCACTCAAATCTTTCATAGAGAATTTGTAGATAACCATAATTCAATACTTGATAACATCGGACACCATTCATTGTTAAGAAGTATTTAATAAAAGTTAGTTATTAAGTAATTGATAAAATTTTTCATAGAGAATTTGTTAGACAATCATAATTTTATATTTTTAAAGACTTTTCGGAGGTTGTCGTAAAATTTTAATATTTGGTGGTAGTTGCAGATTATTCAAAGGGTCGATCGAAGATTTCAAATTTTCAATGTGTTTTTAATTTTTCACTTTTTAGGGTGTTTTCAACAACTTTAGATTTTTGGAAGACTGTAGATTTTAAATTTATAGGGTGTTACATGTAATTACAGATTATTCATGGAACTGTTCGAAAATTTTGATTTTCAAGTCGTATTTTTATAATTTTGGATTTTTTCAAGGGATTTTTTGTAAATTTTAATTTTCAGGGTATTGACTATACTATCAAGTTGTTTAGGGACTATTCAAAATTTTCATATTTTTAGGGTGTTTTTATATTTTTGTAATTTTGGTGAGGAGGTTGTTAGTAATTTTAAATTTTAGGGCTCTGCCTATAATTTCATATTGTTCCTAGAGTGTTAAAAAATTTAGATTTTTTATAATTTTTAGATTTTTTGGGGGTGTATTTGTAACTCTTGGGTTTTTCAGGGGTCCTGATGTTTGTAATTTTAAAATTTTTAAATGGGATTTTTAATTTGTAGCTGTATAAGGGGTTGTTTGCAATTTTAAAGTTTTAAATAATTTTAAAAAAATTATTTCTAAAGATTTGTTTGTAATTTTTGATTTAAGGGTGCTTTTATAATTTTAAGATTTTTAAGAATATTGTTTATAACTTTTGATATTTTAAGAATTTATTAAAGATATTTCTATTATTTAGGATAGGATCACAAGTAATATATTATAGAACTATTTAAAGGATTCTATTAATTAGGATAGCATCATGATATGATATTTAAAAGATCAAGGGCAATATTGTCCCGAAAAGCTTTTCCTAAACTCCCACTTTACAGGAGTATGATTTTATTTGTTTACACTAACTAGTTATTACTCTATATGAAAATGCTATCATTGGTTGCGAAATGTTGAGAGGTAGTTGTTTAATATTTATTATTATATTATTTTTAAAAAATATTATTTATCTAATGTACTATTAGACATGTCTAACAACCTTTACAAATACATGTATCGTCATCTTTGTATGAATCCATTAAAAATTCATTAATGTCCTATTAATATGCCACCTTTCTCTGCATGGTCATTCAATCATCTCTTTCTCGAATTGTATGGGTAATAAAATAGTTTTAGTATTTAGTATGATTAAAATTAACCATGATGCTTGTCTTGTTCTCCTTCCTCCTTGTCATTGTATAGGATTATCAATGAGAATTTTTTTCCTTATACATGACTTTTTGTATTTGATAAATATGAAGTTGTATTCATGTGTAGCTCTGTAGAATTGTTACAGTCCAAAAAAAAACACACATTTTAAACATTTTTCTTTCTTGTCCAACCTGGCACTCTCGCATAGATCTTTTAGATGAACTTATTCTATCAAATAGAACTTATAATAAGTACATATGCTTGTTACTTTTTCTAGTGAGAGGAAGAGCCATGACGACGAAAAATCAAGAACGGCCTAGGGTTTGTGAGCTTGATCATTCTTCTTCTTCTTCTTCCTCATTTTCTCAAATCAATTATCATCTTTTTATCAAAGCCTAATTCTTCAATCTCTGCTCAGCCCACCTCCACTTCTTTTGGCGCCAAGCCCATTTCTAAATCCCATGATTCTTGGGTTTCACCATTTTCTCACGTGAACGAGGGTGTGTCAAAAGTTAGGGTTTTGTGCTCAAAGTTTGTGGGAGCGATGGTTGGGGATGATCCCTCATGTAGATCCTTTGAAGAATTAATGGCTGATCTTGCTCGAGAGGATTGGAAATAAGTTAAAAGTAAAGCACCACATTCAGGCAAAACTTCATCTTCTCCTCAAAAGCTTTCTGCAATTTTTATTCGGCACAATTATCTTTGCTTTTGGTGTGGAGGAGCAAATCACATGGCAAGGGATTGTTGGGAGCCGAGGATTTATTTTTGGTGTAATGGTTTTGGCCATAGTTCGAGAACTTGTCGAGGAGGGAGAGGGATGGGCGTCCGAGGTGGTGGTCGACAGAATCAAGGAAGAGGAAGTGGTTTGGGTCCTAACCCTAATACTAACCCTTTTCCTAATTCTAACCCTTACCCTAATAGGGTCAATCCTAATCCTAATTGGGTTAATCCTCAATCTGTTCCTCTTCAACAACCCAATCTTCACCCTAACCCTAATTCCAATTCATTACAATAGTGACGTGAAGCTAGGGCTGAAGTACAAGAATTGTCACGGCCTAATGTGGTGTTGGGATCAAAGGTGAATGATAAAAGGAAAGGGGTCACTACTATCTGCTGATGATGCTGAGAAGATGCAGGAGAATATACAAAAGGTCTCTAGTTAGGGGCCTAGGGATTTTGGTGATCTTGAAGCAGAGCTTAAAGTATCATGTGATAGACCTCGTTTCTCTTCTACAATATTAAAATTTGCGGGTGCTGTTAATTCTGGTTTTTAAAAATTTAGAAATTTTGCTATGATTAGTTTTGTGGAAGGAAGTAATATATCTCTTGAAAGATTGAAATTAGATTTGAGGGCTTATTTTCCATGGAACAAACACTAGGATTTAAAGTTGTTTATTGATGGAGAAGTGCTTGAGAAAATATAACCATGGAGAAGCATGGAGGAGATTATAAAATCAGGAATTGTTCCTTTACAATCCTGTAAAATAAAATTTAGGAGATGGAGTGCTAAAGAAAGTAGTGTTACTAAATCTAGAGATTCTCTTGTGTGGATTAAGCTAAAGAATGCTCCTCCTTTTATGTGGGATAAGGAATCATTTGAGTTGATGGTTAAGCCTTTTGCTGAATTAGTTGATTTGGACCCTCTTACAGTTGCTAGGACTGAATTTGTTGATGCAGTTTTGTTAGGAAAGTGTTTTGACTGTATTGACATTCCAAAAGTTTTTAAGGTGTTTGTAGGCATTTATTAGTACCATAATATAGTCTCTATTATGTCTATAGTGGTGAAAAATTATATGAAGGAGAATAAAAACAAAAAATTTCTCAGCAGCAGGAGTTTACTCAGAGTTCTTCATAAGGAGGTTGGTTTAAAAAAAAGGGGAGTGGGGCTTTTGATAATTCTTCAATTAAAGTTTTTAACTCTAGCTCCTAGTCGGTTAGATAGGATTTCAGCTAACATCCTTGAGGGACTCCAGCCAATAAGCTATGGGGAAAGGCAAATGAATTCTATAAGAAACCAGTTACTTAATTCACCATTTATGAGGATGCTATGTTTGAGGTTCTCAAGAGGAGTTTCAAAAGTGCTCAACAAGAAGCTGTTAATGAGGAAGTTCTAGTTGATCAGGGGCATGAAAGCAAAACTCATCAAGCATCTATTGAAGTAGAGATTTCTACAGAGGATGGTCAAAGTGATTTTGAGAATTCAAATGTAGTGGATAGACAGAGGGTTGATAATGCTCTTATATAATTTGCAAAATGAGAATTTTTCAGAGAGGGGTTGAGTCACAAAAGTTTGCAGCTAAAGAGAAGATCAACAAAATTGTATGGGGTACTGTGCCATGTGAGTTACACAATAAAGAAAATCAAGATGAGAAACCAGAAGCTATTTAGGAAATTGTTGTTCATGCTGAAACAATGGAAGGCAATTCTTTAAATAATGAGCATAATGATATTGGAGAAGTTCTTATTGTCTCTCCTTTAAATGAATTGCCTGCTAATGTCCCCATTCCTAACAAAGTGATGGGTGATAGCATTGTGCAATAAAATCTTAGCTTTGTCAGAAGAAGCTCCATGTTCTTGGGAAGTTAAAACTTGTCAGCTATGGAGAAAGCTAAGCTCAGAGTCCATGCAAGGGACATTGGTGCTGCAAAGGGAGCCACTTCTTGTGGATCATCTTTTACTTCTACCATGATTGCTTGCTCAGGTGAATGTCTTCCCTTGCCTCTACTTACATTCCTATCTTGTATAGTTGCACAGATAGTCAGTTAAAAAACTATGCTTCTACATGTGGTATTATTTTGGAACCTCAGGAAGGTTTTGATCCTCTTGAGGTTATTAGACATATGGAGAAGGAGAGAGCTACTTCTTAGTAATCTCTTTGTGTTTTGTTTGTGGGGTTTGATTCCTTGTTTAATGTTAGTAACATGGAATGTCAGGGGGTTGGCGCAGAGTAATAAGAGGTTTGGTGTTAGGGACTTTTGTTACATAAATAAATTTGAAGTGATCTATTTGTAAGAAACAAAGTTACATGATGTATCAGAGAGTGTCTTAAAAATCTTGGGTAGAAATATTTTTTTATTGGGTTTCTTTACCCTTTATAGGCTCATCTAGAGGTATTATGATTGGATGGAACTCTAACAAGTGAAAAAAATTTTGAAGAGATGAATGGACAATTTGTGTTGTCTGCTATGTCACAAAATAAGTATACTGATTTTGTATGGACTATTATCTCTGTTTATGGACCTCATTGTAACAGAGAAAGGAAATTTTTTTGGCAAGAGTTAAAATTTTTTTAAAAATATTATTTCAGGAGCTTGGGTGGTTGCTTAAGATTTTAATATCACTACAAACCATGAGGGGAGAAAAGCCAAATCTAACCATGTAAAAGATATGGAGGAATTTAATGATATTATTAGTGAACTTGAGCTTACTGATAGTCCTTTACATGATAGAAAATTTACTTGGTCTAACGAAAAGAAAATTCCCTCAATGGCTAGACTTGATAGAGTTTTTTCAACTCTATGTGGGAAGAGAAACTTCCTTTATCTAAACAACAAGGATTAAGTAGTCAATTGTCAGATCATGCACCTATTTGTTTTGACTTTGGTGAAAATCAACAGTCTGTTAATCTATTTAGATTTGGGAAGATTTAGTTACAATCTGAAGATTTTTTTGCAAAGTGTTCCTGTTTGGTGGCAATGTGCTCCATCTAGTAATTTTGTTGCTAAGAATATTATGGGTAAATTGAGATTCATTAGGAAGTATATTAAAATATGGACTAAATCCCACTTTCATAGTGTCAAAAATAAAAAAAAGGATCTTTTAGAAAAGTTATTAGAGGTGGATGTCTTAGAAGAGGAAAGAGATTTGAATAATGATGAATTGATAAAAAAAATATGCTGTATCTGACCAATTAAATGAGATTTTAGCTCAAGAAGAAATTATGTGGAAACAAAGAGCTAAGGCACATTGGCTTAAGGAGGGTGATAACAACACTTCTTATTTTCATAAATTGGCCAATAATAGGAAAAGAGGTCACCATATTTCTTCTATAATGGTGAATGATATGGAAATAGGATCTGAGGAGGGTATTGCTCAAGTTTTCTTTGAGCATTATAGGCAAGTTATAATCAAGCAGTTGATAATGGATGTCCTCTAGATTGGGATGCTTTGTTCCTTGTTTCTGATTGGGAGACTAATGTGTTAGAAATTCTTTTTTGTTTAGAAAAAATCAAGAAGGCCATTTGTGATATGAATGGAGATAAGTCATTAGGCCCCGATGGTTTTCCAGCCTTATTCTTTCAAGTTTTTTGAGAAATTGTGAAAATTGATATTAAAAGATTATTTGATGAATTCTATGAGGGCAAGTTGGAAATTAGTAGACTTAACTATGCTCATATTGTGCTGATACCTAAAAAGAGTGATTCTTTCTCTGTGAATGATTACAGATTTATTAACTTGTTAAATGTAATTTACAAAATCATTACCAAAGTTTTGACAAACATGCTAAACTTGAAATTGAGCCTTTTAATCCACCCAGTTCAATTTGGCTTCATTAAAGTGAGACATTTGGTAGGGGGGATTGATGCTGCACAAGAAATCATTAGTGATTGTTTTCATAATAGGAAGTTAGGGGGCATCTTATTAAAATTGGACTTTGTGAAGGCATATGACATTTTAAATTAGAATTTTATAATTGAAATCTTTAGAGTCAAGGGTTTTGGAGATAAATGGCTTAAATAGATCAAGTTATGTCTGAAAGGGGATTTATCAGTAGTGGTTCTAAATGGAAAACCTGGCCATTGGATATTATCTAAGAGAGGTGTACGTCAAAACTTGTCACCCCTATTCGTTGTGGTTGCTGCTGATTCTTTTACAATAATGCTTCATTTAGCCATGGGAGCTAATTTGATTGAAGGATTGAGACCAAATAATGTGAGTCAGAAAACTGTTTGTTTGCGGTATGCTGACGACACATTGAATTTTTTGAGTAAACGACACATTGATTTTTTTTAAACAAAAAATTGAGCATTTAACAGTTCTAAAACTGGTTTTATATAGTTTTGAACTTGCATCAGGGTTAAAAATTAGCTTTAATAAAAGTATGCTCATTGCCTTAGAGGATAACCTGCCTCTATACAACAATTGGCCTCTATGATGAATTGTAAGAGTGGTAAGTTTCCTCTTCTTGAAAATTTTGACAAAAGACTTACAGTTTAGAAGAGTGGAAGTTTGTCCAGTGGGGGTAGGCTTGTTCTGTTAAATTCAATTTTTTCATCTATGCCAATCTTTCGGCTATCCTTTTTCCTCTTTCCTTCTTAGGTGATTGATAAATTAGATAGAATGAGAAGGAGGTTTCTATGGGTAGGTTCTATGGAACAAAAATGCTTCTAATCTTGTACAATGGGGAGAGGTTTGTAAACCTAAAAAATATGGAGGATTAGGAGTCATTGATCTTAGAATCGTGAACAAGGCACTTTTGAGAAAATGGTTGCAGAAGTGATTTGATGAGAATACTATTTTGTGGAAATAAAATATTAAACATAAGCACTATGAAAATAGAACTTTTTTTAATATCAAAATATGAATAGAAAGATTTTTTTTCTCTTCTTTCTAGAGAAACATTTGTGAGGCTTATGATGATCTATTGCACAATACTCATGTTAGAGTAGGGAGAGTGTACTTTATTTTGGCTTGATAAATGGAGAGTGCTCTCTACTTTATCTGCAATGTTTCCTGCTCTGTTTGCTTTGGCAACGGTTCCTAATGCTACAATTCAATCTGTTAGGAATGAGATTAAGGGAAGATATATGTGGAACATTCAATTTGTGAGGCAACTAACTAGTGGTTTAGTAACACAATTTTATGAGTTGCTGAATTTTATTAATTCAGTCGATTAGTCTCAAGGAATAGATGAGAGAAAATGGTTGTGGGAGTCCTCTAGAGAGTATACTGTTAGATCATACTATAATTTCCTCATTGATGGAGATTTGAGGTTTGATTGTGAGAATATTTGGAGGCTTCCAATTCCTTCTAAGGTTAAAATTTTCTTTTAGTTAGCTATGAAAAGTAAGCTGAATACTAAAGATGTGTTACATGGGAAAAAAGTTCAAATTGAAAATACTTATTGTCTGTGTGAAATGGATGAGGAAACACATGGGCATATTTTTATACACTGTCAATTCATTCAGTACATCTGGAAATCAGTTCAATTCAAATTGGCGATAGATGATGATTTTCAAATGGAATCATTAAGTTCTATTTGACAAGAGCGTAATGAAAGAATTTTTCTTAAAAAAAAGAAGAGATCTATTGAGATTTTGAATAAGATTGTGTATTTTTCAACTTTCTGGTTAGGTCATAAAATAATTTCTTCTAGGGCTCTCCAGTTGTAGGAAAGGAACAGGGTGCGGCTAGAAGGAGAACAAGAAGCAAAGCTGCTGGTGGCATGGTATCATCAATGGACAAATATGAATATGATGGTATAGCTGGGAGTGCTGCTGTTGTAGAATGAAGAAATTAGAATTTGCTCTATCTATTTGGAAGTTTTATATAAACCTGATGATGATAGCTTTATGTTTTGATGTTTGTATAATGGGTGTGTGGGATTTTGATTTACATGTAAAACTTTAATCAGTAAGACCAAATTTTTAGAGTTGGGAATATGGTCTATAATTTGTAACAACCATCCTTGGTAATTTAGCAGTTGGCGCATTGGTCTAGTGCTCCATCCTTTTTCTCCAAAAAAAAAAAAAAAAGAGTACATATGCTTGTTTTAATTACATAGGATACATAGCATTGATCATTCTCTTAGATTCCAAAAATTTACCCTTCTACTACCACGGATTAATTTTCTTCACGAGATAGTTAATGTTTTTTTCTTTGCTTCAAGTTAGCGTGGATCTCTTAATGCACAAATTTGAAAAATCAGAAGGCATTTCCTAAAAGAAACATTAAAAAAACTTTTTAATATAAAAGCAAGGACCATGATAAACAAATGAGTTAAGAAATCCTTCCTTATAAAATAAGGAATATACTTTGTTTAAGCTACCGGTCCCACCACCTTACTCTTATTAACTGTAATAACAACAATTGCATAACTTTCTTTCTTTTTTCTTTCATAAAGAAAATATTCTTGTGATTCTCAGACTTACATGTACAATGAAGAATTTGAAAGTATCTTCATAGTCATTTCAGTAGAAAATTTAATAATTAACGGTCAGAATAAGAATACCGCCAACCAGTCTTCATTTTTCTAAAACAAAGAAAAATATGGCAATCATTTAAATAATGCAACGGTTTTAAAATCTATACTACTTATAAAAGAGGATTGGGGTGTTAAAACTTTTGATTGCCTCTTTTACCCTTCCAAAATTTGATAATTCACAATAATGCCGTGAAATTTATTCAATTCATTCTATTTATTACACTATAATTATTCTTGCAATAAACATGAGAACAAATACTAAAAACTAAATATATATTATAAATTTTATTCAATTCATTCTATTTATTACACTATAATTATTCTTGCTAAACATAAGAACTGATATATTATAAATTTTAACCATATTAGTCATATGTTAAATAAGATAAATATTTCACTTTAGATATTAGATATTATACAATAAATATACAATATTAATATATAAGATAATAATATCATAACTTATATTTATAAATTATATCGTAATTTAAGATAATTTAATATTTAATTAAACATCTAACATCTAATCTAATACTATAATATATTGATATGTGCATCGATGTATAAAAATCTGTGGAGAGGAATACTAATATAAATGTTAACCTCTTGGTGTAGTCTAGAAATAACATATAAATTATCATAATATATATTACTAACTATTGCAATATACTTATCATAGTATTTTGATATGAGGTAATTCTAAGCATGCAGAATTCCAAGCGGTGTGGGAAGCTATTACATTTGCTCTTGACACTGGATGTGGGAAGATAATTATTGAAGAATATGCGGATGCGGTAATTAGAGATATCCATAATAGGGTGGAGCAACACTCAATTTTTGGACACTTTGTGGATGATATTTAGCGATGTTGCACATGATTCGAGGAATGAGATTTTTAGGTAGTTCGTCAAATGGAGAATATAAAGGCTCATGTGTTGGTCGGAAGAGCTTAGGAAATTAATGATTTTGTGGTATGGCTCGAAGACCCACCATCATTTTTACATAATGTTTTACAGTCTGATAAGGAGTAGCATTAATCCATATTTTTTTTGCTATGCTTCTGGGTTTTCAGTTTAGTTTGGATGTGTCTTAATATATTTTTTTTCATGAAAAAACTATTGCAATATAATAATTAAATCCTAGCTAATAAAGTAATTTATGACATCTCCCTTCTAAACCTACTAATAATGCATTTAATACGAAATTTAGTGAGAAAATAAACCCATAATTATAGCATTCGTGTATATTCTCTTACTGACTAATCAAATTCTCTTAATTAATTATGCACTAATTATTTCACAACTAATCTACTTCCATAAACATTCCACTTGGATCTCAAGAGTTACATAAAATTATGCTATATATGAATGCTCAAATGCACAAAAGGAAATATTAAATGAATCAAAAGAAAAAAAATGGAGGAAGTGAGAATTTTGACAGTGGAGTGAGTCCCTCCATTATAGTAACCATGATACCTCGCAGTCAACAAGATTTCACTGGCGATAATTGAGAGAGAAGATTGTATTGCTTTTCTTTGAAGGAAACGAACAGATCTGCGACCGATTTCACCTCCAATTTACGTAAAAACAGCAATCTATTAGTAATACAAGTATGCAAATTCGTGGAGAGAAAAACTAATATAAATGTCAATAAATTCATGGCGAGTGGGTGGCTGGGGGCTCTGTATGAGTCCTCTTCGTTGTTCTCAAAAACAAATCGTGGCGAGTGCAATGTTAGATGACCTTCGAATGTTTTAGTCTCATATCATTACTTAATATGCATCACATGTAAAGCACGTGTTACATACTAGTATATAAAAAATGGTTTTGAATACCATAATCATGCTCTAGGACATACTTAACACATGCTAAACACTAATAATTCCTTAGTCATGAGTATATGTGGAGCAGGCCGATTAGCCTAAAGCACACTCTTAATAGAATTTAGTTTAACTAATCAAGTATTTGCCAAACAACATCCACCGTCCTCCAACTTGAGATAAAGTAAATGGGGAACCCAGGAAAAAAGAAAAAAGAAAAAAAACAAAATACAAAGTCAATATGGTATTAAGCTAAGAAATCATGTAAATGTTAATTATAACATTTTAGGGATCTAATTTCACGTGAGCTTAGAAAAAGATGGTTGTCCAGATCTAGAAGCTTCGGGAAAAAAACTAGAGTTTGACTTTTTAGTTCTTTTACTTATAATTTGGGTAGAAAAACAAAATTCACCAAAAATGGGGATTAATTTACCTAAGTGTCAACTGAAAAACAACCTTATCCTCCTAATATTAAAGTTGCTGGATTTGGATAATGTAAAATCTAAATTTGGATAAGTTTCAAGCAAATTTACAACAATCTAGAATCACCAAAATTTAGGGATTAGATTATCCAAGTATCCATTAAAATGCCACCTCATCCTCTTAATATGAAGCTCATAATTTTTACATTTGGATAATGTAATTTCTAAATTTAGAAGGAAAAAAAACTTTCCAACCAAATATACACCAAGTCACAAAATTTCAAAAAGTTCAAACAGGACGTGATTTGGAAATAAGAACATTTCTTTTTGAATAATAATTTCTTTAACTTGGGTTAATTGCATAGCTCAAGTGAATGATATTTGTTTTACCCTGATAAATAGAAATTAAAAGCTGCTTGAATATTTTTAATATTGAACTCAAATTGACTCTTGCAAAAACTATATTATGAATCTCACATCTCATCTGGCTATTTATGTTTTTTTTTTGAGAAATTAATAAAAGACATGATTGAAAATTGAAACTAAATCTTAATTATAATTAAACTATAACACATACATAATTACAATCATTAGACACCACCAACAACAATAAGAGTAAAATAAACCAATGGGTCCAAAAGAAAGTACTAAAATCAAATCAATGGATTACTAAACCCTAAAAAACACAAAACAACAACAAAAAAAAAGAGCTCAGTGCACATGGGAAGATTATAGGAATGACTTGGCTTATTAACCTGATTAGCTGTGTGGATAAGATCAGGTGAGTCATTGCATAGTTGTTTTGACTCAGCTTCTTTTGTCCTACCAAAATTAGAACCCCAACCATTTACACCTAACAATTAACCCCAAAAAAACCTAAAATTATCATTGACCACAATGAAAAAATTAGCACTATAAATAGAAAATACAGAGTTTACTTCGTAAATTGATCTGTCTTAAGTAAAACAGGATAATAATAAATTAAAATAAAACATAACGGTTACAACTATAAACTATTATGGATATATCTTTGCTGTTAATAAAAAATAAAAAATATTTAAATTCCATAAAAATTAGTTGTCTCCTCCTCCCATAAGAAACATTTAAAAGAACAAAAATGATTGGAGAAAACTCTTTTTTCCTTCTTTTGTTTAATTGAAAAAGAGAAGACAGAGAGAGTGGAGGACACCAAAGCCAATCAAATTGCTGCATATTTTCCCTGCATTCTCATAAGAATATTGTGACCAACCTCAATATTTGTACCCATTTCTCACCAAACTTCAAACTTCGAGACCCATTTCTTTCTTCTTCCTCCTCCTCTTTCATTGAGAGAGAGAAAGAGGAGGAAATGGGAAAGCTTTCTATTGGGTTTCTGGGCCTCACAGAACTCTTCGTGAGCACACTAGTTCATGTTCTATTTGGGTTTTATATATTCAGCACTGCAGTTGCTTCAGACTTGTCACAATCTCTTACAGTGGGGTTTAGGCCCATGAATCCCAATGTGGGACTAAAAGAGGAGGTGGGTAAAGGAAAAGATTCAATCTTGGAGGGTTCTTCACCTTTTCCAGCGCAGCCTCCCATTGTTTTGGTCCATGGGATCTTTGGATTTGGGAAAGGGGTATGGATTTTGATCTGGGTTTTGCTCCATTTGTTGTGATTTTAGTGACATTGTTTTAATTTGGGATTCTTTTTTTGGTGATTTGGGTTCTCAGAGGCTTGGAGGGCTTTCTTATTTTGCAGGAGCAGAGAAGAAAGATGGCAGGGTTCTTGTGCCTGATTTGGGTTCATTAACTAGCATACATGATAGGTATGATGATGATAATTGTTAGTTTTTGTTGAAATGTCTTGTTTTTCAAATTACAGTGATGGGTTTTTGGTTTTAATGATGTTTTCAAATGTATAATTGGGTTTTGGGGGATTAATAAGATAAATTGAAATTTAATATTTTAATGGTTTCAGGGCGCGCGAATTGTTCTATTATTTGAAGGGAGGGAAGGTGGATTATGGAGAGGAGCACAGCAGAATTTGTGGGCATTCAAGGTTTGGGAGAAATTATGATCAAGGTTATTGAACACAAAAGTTGGCCAAATATAGCCTATGCTATTTTAAAATAAAAATAAAAATTAAGAGTGTTAAATAAAATGGGTATTTGAATAATGCTGATTTAAGGTCTGATTTCAGGGAATTATCCTGAATGGGATGAACATCATCCAATTCATTTCGTTGGGCACTCGGCTGGAGCTCAAGTTATTCGAGTATTGCAGCAAATGCTAGCCGATAAGGTCCTAAAATTCACACATATTTCTTCCATTTTTTATTTTTCAGAGTTCAAAGTGTTAAGTTTGAGCTATACATTGATTGTTTTTTTTAATACAGACCTTTGAAGGCTATGACGACACTAATGAGGATTGGGTATTGAGTGTGACTTCTCTAAGTGGAGCTCTAAATGGAACTACAAGAACATATTTTGATGGAATGCAGTGAGTAAACTGAAGTCCCATGCTCTTATTATTCAATTTTGATTTATTTTTCAATACGGAATTGATCAATATTGACTTTCTTTAGGCCAGATGATGGGAGATCAATGAAATCAATATGTCTTCTTCAGCTCTGTCGACTAGGAGTCATTGTCTACGACTGGCTCGATATATCATGGCTAAAAAATTATTACAATTTTGGGTTTGATCATTATGAAATGGGATGGAGAAAGACTGGAATTTTGGGCCTTGTCGATCTTCTCTTAGGAAATAGTGGCCCATTTGCTTCAGGAGATTGGATTCTTCCTGATCTTACAATACAAGGCTCTATGAAATTGAATTCAAATCTTCGTACTTTTCCCAATACATTTTATTTCAGTTATGCAACTAAGAGGACTAGGAAGTTTATGGGATTCACAGTGCCTTCGAGCTTGTTAGGAATCCATCCTATGCTCTTTCTTCGAGTTTTGCAGATGAGCCAATGGAGATATCCCTCCAATGTATCACTACCTTATAAAGGGTATAGGTGAGTATTTTTGTGATACAAACTATGAAGTTCTATTATGAATACTTCTGAGGAATACCGATGAGAGGGTTTTTTGAAATTGTAATAGGGATGAAGACTGGGAAGATAATGATGGTGCTCTCAATACGATATCGATGACTCATCCTCGTCTACCAATTGAACACCCGAGTCACTTTGTTCATCATGATTCAGAATGCCATCCTTTGACACCAGGCATCTGGTATGTACTCATTTTACACTGTCACTAAAATTTAATATTATGCTTCATCAGTGAATAGACATTTGATTTTTGAGTCACTCATTAACTTCATCTTTGCAAAATTTATCCTGAAATTTTCACGAAAATTTATCTGATATATGCGATAGTGTTGATCTTAGATTTCTAAATGACTGAGAAGTCTGAGATATTAGAATTAATATAAAACTATGCCCCTCAACTCTAACTATTACTTTAGAGTTTTGGTGAAATGATAATACAGATATCAGAGCAACCCAGGTTAAAACCCCACCAGCCACGATTTTAAAGCGGAATTTCTACAAATTGATACCGCTGCGTGAGTTCAGGTTTTGGCCCATAATGGAGCTGAATTGTGAACAAAACTCCTCATATTGTTGAAAATCTTGGTGTCAGACCATTATTCATCGCCATTGGGAGCCAAGAATTAGCATGAATAATTGCAGTTGCAAAGAGTCTTTACTATTTATCGTTCGTTTAGAATGGTTAAAGGAAAACTCAATCATTTGTCAAAATTTTGAGATTAATCCTTGAGAATGAAGTATGATACATCGTCTTTTCCATGATTTTCAATTACTAGTATCCATCTAGTAGTCATTGATCATCACTAAGCATGGTAATACTCTTTTATTTTTCAGGTACTATAAGATTATTGAAGCCGATCACATCTTTTTTATTGTAAATCGAGAGAGAGCAGGAGTACAGTTTGATCTTCTATACGATAGCATCTTCCAGCGGTGTAGAAAACATGTATTTAGAAAAGCCCCTCCAACTGTATCAAATCAAAGCAGCTAATTAGCACCGGGATTTTATTTACTTGCATCGTACAAGTAAAATTGAGTTATATCAAGTAGACAGTCTATTTGTACATGAAGAACATCGAAGAGTTTCTTGGAGTTGATATTGAAATAGATATTTTCGGTAGTCATATGTGTACATACATGCTTCCCCCCTTTCCATTAATGATGTTGAAATTTTTAATTTTATTGCAGCAATTTATAAGGAAACCAAAGAATATGCTTCATTTGCCTATAAGATTGATGGATGCTTAAGAACGTGTTACTGGTATTTTTGTATGGCAATTTAGTAAGGAGATATGTTGTGGGTTTACACACCAGTATATTTTGTAGGTATTTTGCCTTTTCTTTTTTAAATTTCTTTTTTAATAAATAAGGAGAACCTGTCATTTGCCCTAGATTCTTTTTCTTTTAAGAATTTCTTTTTTAAAAAGCGAAAAATATCTCTTATTACTTTGGTGCCTTGTTTTGAACCAGGTCACTAGCAAGCTTGCTATCAATGTCTTTTGACACCATTTATAGTGTGAATCTTGTTAAGTAGATATTTGACATTTGCTATGATGATAGACAATGGAAGTCATTATCATCTCTTGCTTTCTCATTTCAATTCTCATTAAAAAGAAACATGTGTTTGTGTTATGTAGGCTATCCACATGTAGCATTGTAAACCACTGTAATTGGGGAAAAAATTGTAAGCCACCAAATAGAGAAATCAAAGAAAATCTTCTGCTCTTTGAATATGAATCTTTTTCTCTCTATTAATCTTTTTAGTTCATGTGAACAAATGAAAAATTGAGCCTACTTGCTCAAAGTCCTTTGCCCTTTGCCTACACTCTTCAATTATAGAAGATATGTCCATTATTAGCCTACCCTTTGCGCCTCCCCTAACCACTAGAGTTGGAGTAATCTATAAGCCATGAATTAATCAAACTGGTCCCATATTCCATTTGAGAAACAATGCCAGCTGAAATAATTATGGCTGGTTCAAGTCCAATCATTATAATGCAAAGTAGGGAGTAGAATATCACAAGCTATGTTAAGGTTTCTTGCAGGTGCAAAAGCTCGTGATATTTATTGTTTTGAAGCCTAGAGGTTGGAAAGCTTGGCAGTTTGAGGTATGTGCAAGTTGAGTCCAACTTGAAAACTGCATAATTATGAAAAACAATTATCAATTAGGTAAAAAACAAAAGCATAAGTTCTTGAAGTTGTTGCATTTTGAAGGCCAGAAGCTTTTAGATAATTTAACGGATCACAAATGTTCAGTGAACAATACTAGACGAACGTAGGTTCAAATCCTCAAAATATACAAGTCACATGTTGAAGGCTAGACTTTATGCTCAAAATAAAGGAGGGAAAAAAGCCAAACCCATAATTGTCTTCTATGTTTAAATTGCAAAATAATTCTTCAAAGTGTTACTATGCTTGCACTTTAATATCATAATGTGTTCTGCTGCAATAACTTTAAAGTCCAAATTTGCATCTTGATCTTGATATTATGACTTCTTGGTTGGTTAGGTACTTTTGAGTAACTCGCATAATAAGCCCAAAAAATTTATTAATTAGAAAAAAAGAAATATACATCACGAAGAAGACAAGAAGTACAGTTGGAGAAATAAGAAAAAAACTTCAAAAAACAAAACAAATTAATATAAACTTCTAAATCAGTGTGTTACTCCATTCTGAATGGACTATCTATTCTGGTGCAAGACAATGTTGTCATACAAGAAGGAAGATGATCGTACAATCAGACAACAAAGTGCATCTTTAAGTTTATTCCAAGACACTCTTTCATAAGTTAGTTCAAGATATAGAAGTAACTTCTCATTCATTAAGAAGATAAAATGACATATTCTGTTGTGAGTTAATTATTTAATCATTATTAACGTATCTCAAGAATAAGGTGGACAATTGCAGTTGTCTAGAAAGGTTTTGCTTGTTGGCATTGGTTGACACTAAAGATCTTGAGGCCTACAGCTCCCACCTCCCTAGTTTGAGCTTGGAAATGGAATTTAAGTGCATGATTGTCCGATTGATCAGTACAACTACCAGAATTGAAGGAAGAGAGGATTTTTAATGATTGAAAACGTATCATTTTTCTATCGCTCTCTTGGTGTGGGTCTGCTGATTTTGGATAAATATTAATGTACCTCCTCAAATTGTTGATACCATTCTCAAGCAACCAAGCTCCTCCATTTCTCGTTTTACAAATTATTAACTAGATGAAAAATAAGACACAATGATGCTGACACAATAAAACTCAAGAGTGAATCACTCTTGAGTGATTCTGATCTGAGCATTAACAAGTATCAACATATGATGTGCATTAGATCACCGAGTTATTTGAGTACGTTTATCTTTTAATGGAATTTGTTCTTTTGGAGTATCAAAAGGTCCCTGCATCTGCACGAACACTCTCCGTAGATATCACATCAAAGATCCACGCCATTGCATCAAAACTCCAAAGTTATAGTAAGGGTAATAATTATATTCTAAAGTTTTAAAATACTCAACACTAACTCCATGTGTTTTTTTTATTCCTATGGGGAAAAAACATGGAGTAGCAAGTCATGTTAGTGATGAGCATTTGATAACTTTAGAAGGATCTTCCTCTCTCATCCAACGTCTACTTCCTTCCAGCATCTTGAGTAAATCGAGTGAACCGAAAGAAAAGAAAGCATGGAATAAATAGAAAGAGGGTAAAAGAAGTGCAAGTCATTGCATCACCTTCAATTATTCTCCAATTTGGTAAAAGTTTCAGGGTAGCGAAAAGAAGGACAATATTAAGGTCTCAAGTAACTCCCTGTGTTTTCTTTCTCACCTATTCAAGGCCAAAAGCCAAAGTATATATTCAGTAAACCAACACAAACCAAGATATAGACACGTATCAATTCTCCTTTCCTTTCACTTAGTTGGATAAGAAGCACAACCTGCAATAGATTTCAGTATTTATCAAACGTCATATGCTTTGAGTTCACAATGACAGCTAAAAAGTTTCAAACCCTCATGAACATAAGAAGTGGGGTAACTCATTCCCATATACTTCACTATATATGCAGGTTGAACAAACAAGAAGACATGAACAGTACATAGAAGTCTATGAGGTTTTCTTTTGGAGAAAAGACCGTCTCTCTGAAAGAGGAAATATAATCTCAGAAATATTACTGATGATGCCCCTATCGTATATATTATCCTTGATGACAACCTCCACATTCTGCAGTGGAGACTTACGGAAGAATAACCTCCATTTGCTCTCTTGAGCTTTTGCTTCTCTATTCATTGCATTTATGCTCGCCCTAACAGCAGCAGCACTGGTTTTGGCTTCGTTCACCTTTCTCTTCCAGCTTATGTACTCTTGCCACTTATATGTCTATTCATTTACACAAGAAGAAGAATGCCCTTGGTTAAGATAAAGCTAAGACTAGCGTTAGGAGGGAAGCATAAAGTATCCACTGGACCCAGCCCATGACATTAACTGTACAACAAAAGGGATACCAACCCTTGGATCAATACACAAATCACCAGGTACAATGATCTACGTGTTGATTTCCCTTTGTTGCACATTTAATGCCATGGATCGGGTCCACTGGATACTTTCTCATAAGAAAGGACGGGCTTAAGGATTGAGAACTTACCTCGTTTGTAGTTGTATTTGTGAGGCAGAGATGGGCATGGTATCCGAAGAAGCCAACCAATAGCAAGGAGATGATGAGTAGAAACACAATGAGAAGTAGTTGAGTGTTGTGTGAACTCAGCAACCACTGCAAAAGTTACATGTTCTGTTTTATCTATTAGAATGGAAATAATATGTTCCATGTTTTTAGAAGATGAAGGTATTCTTTCATTACCTGCACAACATGTGGAAATAAACCAGAAAATGACTTTTCAATGCCATAATAAACTGAGAAAAGAAAACCACGTGAAATGATGAGGTGATTGACCAAGAATGAACGAAAACGACAACAACATCCATGAGAATATCGAGTAGTTCAATAAGATTACCCGTTAATATGTAAATAATGTTTCGCTCTTTCAACTGACTAGCAAGAATCAAGCCAAGGACAGTTGCTCCATACAAACAGATCAAAAAGTGCCTGCCATGATAAAAAGAAATAGAAATAAAGCATCTTGAGGAGAGATGTCATCATGCAAAGGTCAGAAAAGGACATAATTTCAAAGACTGCTTCAAAAAATTAGAGGAATTTCATCCCTATGTTAAGGGGAAGAACTTGTGTGAATTTAGAAGGCATGTGAATTATGACAAGGGGGTCACAAGTTGCAAGCATGCCTAAAACAAAAAATAATGAGAGAAATAACATTAGCAACTATTCAACATCAACTCTCAAGTCATAAATGATAGGATAAACCCTATTAAATTCCAATAAGTTCAGAACGAAAATGGTAGCCATTTTCTAACGCTTGTGTTATCATTAAAAATATTGGTGTGTTTGCTTCTGCGAAACAAAGCCCAGAATATTGAGAATCTACTAAACACCTTTCTCTTTGACTCAGTGCTCACTTTGCACAAAGCAGCTGTTTGTTCACAGGAATTTGCTGTCATCTTCTAGGCTATTACTAGCAAAGCTAGACTATTTGAATCAAACTTCTGCATAAAGCAACATTTACCTCTTAGAGCAAGATTCTCCTCAATTAATCCCATAGAAAATAACTATTATGATAAATAACAGCGGTAACAAATTTTAATTTGAAATGGATCTATACTCACCAGAATAGAAAAGCCATAAAGTATCGGATGTTTTTCTCTCCAATGCAATTATTCTGCAATTAGAAGTAACAATAATCATCTTAACATCTGAATTAACTTGACAAATAGAAGTGACAATCAAACACTGATTTATATGAAGACTTATGCAGTGAAAATCTACCATCCAGCCACAATGGTGGTCAAATCGGGCAATGCATCGATCACAAATTCCGCAATGCTTAGACCTAGCAGGTCTGCATTCAAATGCCACTTACTATCAGACCAAAAGAACGAAAAAAGATGTAATAAGAGCCATTGGACTAATAAAGTAACACGAACTTTGGAATTTTGCAAGTTCGACATTCCTTTTCCACATATATGATCTTATCATAAGGATAAGCAGATAGGTAGTTTGATACATTTTCAGAATTCACAGTTCCTGGATCAGAGAAGCTAGTCAAGAGAAAGAGTATAATTCCCACACCGATTGCTAATATGCTCAAGTATCTGCAGCATGATATTGAATTAAAATTAGGTTAAATATAATTAGTTAAATATGGTTACAAGAAATAGTAAAGTCAAACTGTCTTTTATTTTACCTGTGCGATTCACTAACATAATAATTAGGAATATATCTGAAAGATGAGTTTACAATGATACCGTAAGTCACACCAAGTACACCCAGATAAAATAGCTGCAATGAAGAACATACAAATGTCATGTATGATGTACAAGAACCAAGAAGAATAAATAAGGTAGAGGAAACATATGTATTCTACAAAACTCAGAAAAAAGGACAGGACATCTGCTATGCTAAGTCTCAGCTAGCTACACTACATACAGGGAGGGAACAGATATATGTGATGGATCTTGCTTAAAATAATACTAAAATAGCATTATATATATATATATATATATATATATAGAGAGAGAGAGAGAGAGAGAGAGCAAGGCTCCTATAAACTTAAGTTGATAGGGAGGAGTGTCGGCGAGAGAGAGAGAGCAAGGCTCCTATAAACTTAAGTTGATAGGGAGGAGTGTCCGCCAACTTTTATATCCATTGATTTTGCCTTGAGATCCGTGAAATCAAGATGCACACAAATCTCAAAGTGGGCTTTATATCTTTCACGGATCCCAAGGCAACATCAATGGATAGAAAAGTTGGTGGATGACTATTCCCTATCAACTTACATTTATAGGAGCCTTGCTCTCTCTCTCTCTCTCTATATATATATATATATATATATATATATATATATATATATATAAAGCTCTATGAACTTAAGTTCATAATGAATAGTGGTGCACCAACTTTTTATCCACTCATCTTGCCTTGAGATTTGTGATGCACAAATCTCAAAGTGGCTTTATATCTTTCACGAATCCCAAAGCAAGATGAGTGGTTAGAAAAGTTGGTGCACCACTATTCATTATGAACTTAAGTTCATAGGAGCCTTGCTCTATATATATATAATTACCATGTTGTATAGGCCTCTTAGTTTCCAAATCAATCTCCAATATTCAATTAAGTCATATGGGAAAAAAAAGAAGAAGAAAGAAACGCACTTGGGTGTTTGGGAGGGCTTGTTTTTGAAGCTTGTAAGTTATGCTAGCTTTTAGTGGCTTTTATGATAAAATTTTTAAAACATATGTATGGGGGCGCAAATGTCATTTACTCGGTCAAACCTAGCTTAGTTAGATGAGCTTATAAGCTAGTTTTTCAAAAGTTAGGGAATCCCAACTTTTTTAAACTGGGCTTAAAAGCTAGTTTATTTGCTGTCAGCAAACATGTTGATATGGAAAAGCAAGCTTAAAACCTATTTTGATCAAAAAATAAGCTCCCCAAATATCCTATGAGTCTTTAACAATAAAACTTGAGTTTAGCAACAAAAATCCTTTAACTCATTAAAGTATTAAATATACTATCATGTACTAGAAAAAGAATGGGTATTTATTTTATGTAATATTCACATAGAGGAGTCAATTGTTGCATCACAATTATCATAGATATATATATGCATACACCTTTATATAGAAATCCATTCTCCTACATACTACCATAGTTACATAGTACACGGCAGTGTTATCAATGCGCAAGGCACAATGCGGGGCGCAATGTCTCTTTACACGTACATGCGCAAGGCACAATGTGATGCGCGCGCCCGAGTGAAGCGAGGCACACACCACACATATAATTTTCAAGATGGTTATCAAGCACAAAAGAGCATGTTTATATATTTTCACATAAAAATATGTCAAGATAAACAAAATCTACTATGAAATCACAAAATAAGGTCTTAATTTCTTATGCTAACACATCCAACATAGAGCGAAGTGCATAAATTTTCAAATCAAAAGTCAAATCAAGACTAATATTGACGCGAACTTATGGTCCTCAATCGGGCTACTAGAAAGGCCTAACGGTTTTATTTTGCTTTTTGGGTATAAGTTATCGGGTATAAAGGCCTGATTGAAAAATTAAAGAACAAAACTATATGTGACTATGCCTAGCATGCTCTACGCTGGCACAAGTCACTTATGAGGCTAAAAGGCATCTGCAGATTAGATGCGGGCATGAGGCGCAGTTGATGCGCTACGCTTTGAAAACACCGGTACACCCGTGACGAAAAGCGTCGTGGTATGAATTCAAATACGCAATTTGTCACTTAAAAAAATTGGATTCGGTTTTTTTTTTGGGTAACATGCTTTGATACTTAAGTTCGATCAGTGGAAAGTTGTAAAAAAATTTTGGCGCTTACCATTTTCCATAGTGTATATAGAAAACTAGAAATTAAAAAGCTAATTATGCATTATACTATTTTTTTCATACAAAATACTATATTGCTTCTTTTTGTATGCAAGTTCCTTCTAATGTAAGATGATTATTTTTTGCAAAATAAAAAAGAAAAAGAAAAAGAAATAAAGAAAAAAGATGTGGCTGAAATTTCTGTAGTTATTAGGCCACATTAGGAATGGGGACTTGTTTTGTCCCATAGTTAATTTAACTCACTATAGTCCTGGGATATATAATCCAATGACTATAGCGAGTTAAATTTTTATTAGTCTATTTGGTTCAGTTTGTTATTAACATTTATAATACCTATGTTATGTTTGAGAACTTGTCATCATAAGGTGGTTCAGAATTAAGACATAACAACAATGTTCACAATGCCCTTTTCCTTTTGCCTACCAACTATGACTTTGGCTAAGTCTGAGTAGAATTTGGCAGAGTTCGTGGCATTTTGGACGTTCCCCAATACAACCACTTGATTGAACGATACCAACACAAAATGCACATACTATTTCATAAATACAACACAACTTGCAATTATAATCACAAAAGAATGCATTCCGCGTAATATCTAAGCAATGCATTCCGCGTAAGCGGCCTACACCCAGCTAGGCGCTTCCAAGACCTAGGCGGACGTCTAGGCTGCTTTTTAAAACATTGGCTGGACTGATATGCTAGCTTGACAGGCCAACCAAATTTGGCAACAAAGTACCCAGTATGGTTCGGGTACAATGGTTTCAATATAGTGTAGACATGGACTGATAGGCTCATGCCCACCATACGCAGTGCTCTAGGCCGGCACAATGCCTTGGTCATACATTTGATCTTGTAAACATGTGCAGATGGTGCCTGGACTTAGCTACTCAGCGAGAGAGCACACACATATGTGCATCATTGATTCATTTCATGTGCGTATAACACAACGTAAATAATCATGCTTCAAGTTAGACAGTGCCGGACAATATATGAAGTTAAATGCTAACATATGCTTAGCAAGGCTGTTAAAATCAAATATTGAAGCAGATAAAAGGACCAAGATCATATCATCCTACTGGTGATAAAGATGCCAAGTTTGATATATTGATCTTAAGATGACCCCATGACACCCATCTCCATGCATGAGGTAACATGTCACAACATAAGAAAAGATATCTTTGCCTAAAGTGTGAATGCCACATGTGCATCAAAGAAGCTGTATGTGTAAGGGGTAGGGATCTGTAGTCTGCACCTTACACTAGAGTAGGTGAGGAGGAACATAGGTTATGGACACTTCACCTTGGCTCCCGTATCCGTGTCCGTGTCCATGTCGGACACTCCTTGGACATTTCTTGAGTATATACATACATTTATGCAGACATAAGTTCAAAACACTCATGGTATACTTCTTGGACGTATATGTTACACTTCAAATCAAATTTCTACAACTTGTTGGACTCGGATCGGGTTCATTTCAGCCCATATCATGTTCATAAAGATGATTTTAAACGATGATTTGGATATCTAGTCCAAAAGTGAGTAGTTTTTCAATTTATAATCTACTCAATAAAAGAAACATAAAAAAGCTATATAGACTTTAGTTCTCATAATATGTAATAAAAAAAAATATCGATCTCATATATATTATTAATTTCAATAAGCATATATATAGCTGTGTCCCCGTATCCTACATTTTATAAATTTGCCAGTGTCCCGTATCCGTACCCGTGCAACATAGGTAGGAACTAATCCTTCAATGCCTTTCTTTCTATGTACTGCAGCGTCTCTTGATCGAAAACTAAAGTGCAAACAATGTTGAAAAAACAATGCGTTCTAGAATACATTTTAACACATTTTGAAATCTAACAGGCAGCCCTTGTTACAAAAATGCACGGGTAAAATGAAAAAGTAGCTTAATGATGCATTTTTTGGACTAACGTGCGTTAAAGAACGCGTTTTCATTGCGTTCCTAAAACCCACGTTAAGTTTTTTCTTTTTTAAGTGGTGGGTCCCACTTTTCATAAAAAACAAAAGGTGAAGCCTTTTGTCCCCCTCTATCTCGAGTCCTCGTGACAAGGACTCTTCATTCCCTCCTCAAGCTGTGAAACCCTAATTTCGCCCCCTTTGCTATTTGACGAAGACATCGACTGTTCAGTGGCTTATTCCGACAATGATGAGTAGCCAACAAGCTGGAGGCTATCTGGAGACGTGATTGGCCTTCGAAACCCTAGTTTCAAAGATAGTTTCTTTCTTTTTCCCACAACTTTGAGTATGATTATCTTATTCTTAATTAGTTTTATAAATTAGTTTAAATGGAAGGAGATTGGATTTGTGCAGTTTATTTTGCTATTTAATTTGAGTTTAAAGGTTAGGTCAAATTGTTCTTGTTAGTTTATTTTGTTGTTTAGGGTTAGGGTTAGCTATATTTACTATTATTGTAAATTAATTGGTGCTATTGTGATCCCAAAATGCTACTGTTTTGACTTCATTGTTTAGCAATTTTCCTATTGCTTTTTTGTATATGTATTGTAATTATCTGATTGTAATTTTCCTATTAGCTATGTATTTGTAGTGATCCCACGATGTGTTTTATAGTTTGTAATTTGTTACTTGTTAGTGTGATTGTGTAGTGTATTTTTCCGTGGCTAAAAATCAAGACCCAGTGAGAGCTTTTGGGATTTGGGATAGGGAATCAACACAGAGTCTATTGCAAATTCTGTAATCATCACATCACAACGGGTGTAACACGTTTAAAGCACCACTTGGCTGGTAGCAAAAAAGGGGTTAAAAAGTTTGAGAAAGTATAGGAGGCAGTGAAAAAGTCTGTCTTGGGTGCTCTCAAGGAAATAGAGTTAGAGAGAAAAAAAGATTGCATTAGTTTGGTCCATTGGAAGGATGGAAGACCCTAGCAATGAAGAGGAGATTGCAATCCTGGAGATGAAAAGCGAACATGGGAGCAATAACTAGGTCCAATAGTCTTGAGCATTTGGTCCATTTGACCAATTTGTCAATCTTCAAGGTCGTCAAACGAACCAGTACAAGATAGAACAAAGGGAAGAAACGATAAAGAAGATCGGCCGCTATATATTTGGTAACGGGCTTTCATTCAATACGTTGATTAATCTATATTGGAGGGAGATGGTAGAGGAAATTGGAAAGTTTGGGCCCGAATTGAAGCTTCCTTCTCCTTATGAAATGAGGACAAGGGTGTCGAAGAATAGGGTGGACGGGATAGATGCTATATAAGAAACTCACAAGGCGGCTTGGAGAAAGTATGGGTGCACTCTTATATCCGATGGGTGGTCAGAGGGGAAGAGTAGAAGTTTGATCAACTTTCTTGCTAATTCGTCGAAAGAGACTTTTTTCTACAACTCCATTGACGCTTCGGTGTCCATTAAGAGTGGAGACTCTCTTTCAGTGTCATGATAGCATGGTGGAGAAGATTGGAGAGCATAATGTTCTCCAAGTCATCACGGATAATCACGCCTCTTATGTAAATGTCGGATCGAAGCTTATGGAAAAGAAGAAGTCTCTTTATTGGACACTGTGTATAGTCCATTGCATAGATCTTATGCTGGAGGACATAAGAATGATGAAGATACATCAGGAGACTCTTGAGGCGGCAAAACGAGTTATCCAGTTCAGCTATAATCATTGCTAGGTCTTGAGTTTGATGAGGAAGTATACGAGTAGGAAGGGGCTATTGAGGCCTAGCATTACTCGGTTCGCCACTTCCTTCTTAACATTATAGAGGTTGTATTTTTTAAAACAACATTTGAGAAACATGTTCTCTTCCGAGGAGTTTCTTAGGAGCAATTGGGCAAAGAAGCCGTACAGGATGAAGGCGAAGGATGTGGTTCTCTATTCTAGAGCCTTTTGGGGTCGTGTGATGCTTTGTTTTACTACCACACTTCCACTGGTGTATGTCCTCTGGGAATTGGATTCCGATGTGAGGCATTCTATGCCATTTCTTTATGAGATGATGGATAGCGCGAAGGAAAAGATTGCAGAGGCATGTGATGGGATAAAGAGGAAGTATATATCTTATTAGAAGCTAATTGATGTGAGATGGTCGGGGGTGTTGCATCAACCTATCCATGCTGCTACTTACTACCTCAATTCCAGATACTTATATGGAAAGAATTTTAGCAAGCATCCGGAAGTGGGAATAGGAGTTATCCAGTGCATGGCTCGACTCGCATGATTTCTGACATTGACAAAAAAGCACAAGCTGATATTGAGTTGGATGCTTATAAGGAGAAGACCAAAGACTTTGGATCTTAGTTAGCTCAAAGGACTGTTGCTAACCATAGTCCAGGTAATAATTTATGCAATTTTAATAAAGGTGTTTAGTTTATCAATATTGGTGTTCTATCATGTTGATTTTTTATTTTTAAATGTATACTAGCTTCTTGGTGGGAGAGATTTGGTGAGGACACTCCTACACTGCAGCGATTCACGATTTGTGTTTTGTCCCTCACTAATAGTGTACCTAGATGCGAGCATAACTGGAGCACTTTTGAGCAAGGAAAATTTTGGTTTTTAAAAGATAACGTCACATCTTCACGCCTAAGAAGCTTACAAGTTTTTATCATTAAATAAAGGTCCACTCAAAGAAGAGTTATTGTTTGGAGCAAGGACGTCTGTCATATACAACATGAAGTTAAGAAAGAAACATGAGGAGGAAGGCGCGAAAGATAGATTCAATTTCATTGGAGGAGGCATCTCCCGATGATGAGTGGACGAGTGGTGAGCAGAGGCGGAGGACCCTTGTCTTCCTGACATCTAACTTGGCTAGATGGTGATGATGGAGATAGGGAGTATCTAGATATTGTTGCAATTGATAATCTAGCTACTACAGAAGATAAGGAAGATGCTCCACCAGTGAAGAAACAAAGAGCAGATAGTTCCTGTAAGCTTTTTATAAAATTTTCAATGTTAAAATTATTTAAATGAATATTTGAGATTTTAATGAAAGTTATTTTCGCAGCATCCTCCGCACAAAAAGCAAAATGAGTTACTACTGAAGATGTAGGCATCGAGGATCATTTCGAGCCGAAGAATGCAAACATCATTCTAGATGAGGACAATTTGGAGACTATTTAGTTGCTTTAGGATAGGGAATAGAGTGATGGATCTACTATATTAGTACTCTATTTCTTTTGTATGGTTTACTAAAACTTGAGACTTGAGAATGTTATTGCATGTTTTGTTTCAAACTTAGACATATTTTGAAGGGGTTTTTAGATATTAAACCCTTAAATCATAGCTATTTTGTATTAGTCCCTAAAATATTCATATTTTGATATTAATCTCTCAAATACCATTAGTGTTTTGATATTAGCCCCTCTGTTGACTTTTCTGCTGAAAACACCCAACCATGATTAGATTTAGCTTAACTATATATGGTTAATTATCTAAATACCGTCATCTCTTAGATCCCTCAACACACTAATTCCCCTCCCCACGCCCCTCTCTCTGTCTCTCCTTGTTCCTACTCCCTTTCTTTCTTCTCCTCTAATCTCTAGAACCCTAATCTAAGCCTAGGGAAGAAGAAGAAGAAGAGTAGTATTAATCATGGCTATTGGCTTTAAAATTCCTCCTCCCCCTCCCACGGTCTCCAGTAAGATGCCTTGTAGAGAATTGTATCCGCTCATCTCTCTCTTCTTTCTCCTCCTCCTCAACAATAAAGAACAAAAACGCCTCTTGTTTTTTGTCCCAATTATCACTAGGTCTTGAGAGCTCCACCTCATCTCCAGAGACTATGATTAAGACTAAACATCAACAACAAGAAATGAGGGCGATGATGCAGATGCAAATACTCCATGGAAGGAGGTATAATTCCTCGATCTAGAGGTGGAGGAAAATGACATCAATTCAATCTCAGAGCGGGAACTTAATTTCTGCTCTCACCCTATACTTGACGAAAGGGGAAAAGGGGGGAAAATATCGGAGCTAGTGGTCGGCGACACTAGGTGGAGAGGGAGTTGAAGGGGTCGTTAAGGGAGGATTTAAGGGAGAGGAGACCTAGGGATTAGAGAGGGATGGAGAGGGTCGAGAGGAGAGAGGAGGCAAGAGAGAGGAGAGAGAAAGCCATGGCGGTGGTAATGATGATGGAAGTAGTGATGAGAGGTGAATTTTAAGAGTGACGAGAGGAGGGAGGAAGTTCATGATTAGTTCAGTTGGGGATTTACATAATGAGTTTTGTGCAGGCTGAATATTAGAGAGGTATTTATCCTTCGCTTTTCTCCGTCTTTTTCTTTTTTAAGTACACCAAATTACTTCTCTAGGTAATGTTACAGTTGGGGACAAAGGGAGTTGGCTTTCTTGACGGGTCAGGTTGAGTAACTTAGTGGGTTTAGGTTACAGTAGGTGAGGGACATAACTGTCCATAAAAGAGTTAAAGATAACAGAATATTCCATGGTATATTTGACCCCAACTGACCACATGGACTAATGTCAACACAACTAGCGATATTTGAGGAACTAATATCAAAATATGAAGATTTGAGGGACTAATATCAAAATAACTATGATTTAAGGGACTAATATCTAAAAAGCCCTATTTTGAAATGGTCGTTAAGCTTATATAACTTATTTTTGTTGAGAAATTATGAATTTATGATATGTTTGAGAATTGTGAAGACTGATGATATGTTTGAACTTTAAGCTTTGAAAATTGTGATGAGTCTAGTTATTTGCATCTATTAAATATTTCAATAATTAACAAATGACTTAACCTACGTTAAGTGTTATGTTATTTTGCTTTAACTTAACAAAAGGCGAGAGTTGCGTTATGCGTTTATGTTTTTTCAACATTGGGTGCAAATATCACCAGACAACACGTGGAAGAGTAAACTTAATGAAGCATTTAAAGAAAAATGAATTATATACTTGTGAATGAAGCATCCATAATGTTTGTTTACACGTGATCTAACTTTTGCACTGATGTCCATTTTCTTAAAAATGCACATTCCACATGAACTAAATTATCCTGAACTAATTGAGTAGACAAATGATAATCTTAAAGATTTCCTTCAATATGGAAATAATGAGAGTGGTTCCTTCCATACCACTTCATCATCAGTTTTCCCCTTCTTAATTTACTAATCCTAATCATCTTGTACGAGCAATGAAAAGAGGCTAGTTAAGAGTTTTAAGGGGAAAGACAATTCAATAAAATCAAATCAAACCAAGTGGAAGAAGCTCTTAATCACTATTCATTATCTATTCATTATAGGGCACATAGAGTCTAGAGACACTATCATTTTATTTTATTTTTTTGGCAAATCTCTTACCTCTTTTCTCCATAATAAATTCCCCAAGACTCTATATTCTATTCTATATTATTTTTATTAGCTTGAGTTTTACTAGGATAATACGATGGCTTTTCTTGTGCACCAAAAACACTAAGGAAAAAGAAAAGCAAACAAAAGGATCCAATTACACATACATATAGGAAATATATGGGCATAATATAGAACATTTGACGAACATAGAGCAAATGATAAGTTTCACATGCCTGTAAAATAGGATTTGGTCGATTGCAAAAACAATCTTCAACTTTGAGAACGGCATCTCTTCCTCTGGAACCAAATATGACTGCCACGAATCGTCTATCACAACACAAATTTGATGTTTCAGATTATTGATAACAAAAAAATCATGATGATTAACAAGAACCAAGAAGAGAGATGGTGTTAACTGATCAACACTCTAAGGATCTCGATAAGCATTTTCTACTTTCTGATTTCACTTCCGACCAGTTTTTATTTCAGGCCTTTTTCTCTTCTATATCTAACTATTAAAATACTAATGTCATGACAAGCTGTAAGGTAAACACGATTCTTATTGCAAAGGGTAACAATTGGAGATGGATTCACTAATTTGCCTAGAGTCCACATATGACACAAAATGGGAACATTATAACTCAGTTATTTATCTTATCCTCTTTCCAGTATGGGACTGAATCCTAGAGCATGTTTGGAGTTTTGTATTATAATCCTGGATTATAATCCAGATTGTTTGGTAAATTTAGTGGATTATAATTTGTTTTCAATAGTAGAGTTTTTGACAAATGGGTGGATTGTAATCCATAATAGTTGTCAAAATGACCAAAAAAGACATGGGATTGGAGAGAGAGCTGCGTAATAAGCGGGGCTTGGGATTTTGTAAAATTATGAGGGGTACATCTGTCTTTTACACGATCAAACCTTATAGATTATAATCCACTTGCAAAACATCCAAAAGTGGATTATAATCCTCTTATAAAAAAGTGGATTATCATCCACTTTCGTAGATTACCGTCCACTTTGACTACTTGCCAAAATGCTCCTAATCCTATCCATTGGCAATTCCAACAGCACTTGAAACTGAATGGAAGCAAGCAACTTCGAAGTAACCTATAGCTTGGCGTATATAGAATGAGTTTAACAAACCAACATAATGGACAATGTTATAGTGTTCCAATAACCCCCCCTCAAACTTTCAGTCTAATATCACTTACTGAGGCAATTGACCACAGAGGGTGATGAATTCACTAATAAGATTGGAACCACATAACATGAAAGAGGTAACCAGTGTTGGAGTCCGTAGAGTCTGAACTTATTTAATCATCTAACCACCTTGCTCTATTTTCAACATGAAACTAAATCCTGACTGTATTACCCTTGTGAATTCTCAACAGAAATAGATTCACACTAGATTCCCAATGCAACAGGCTGTTCCCCCTGATTCCCTACAGTCAATAGAAATTTATTCCCCAAATTGGGGTGGAATCTAGGGGAAGCAAATTCCCTTACCTTCCCTTCTCTCCTCTCCCTTATTTTCCCTTAACGTCCCCTACCCACAATGAAATCCAAACACGGACGGCGCCAAAAAAAAATCTACAACTACAAAAATGTTTTGACCATGGAATATCCATATGATAATAAAAAATTACTAAGCATTACTTTTAAAACATAGCATCATGCTTTCGAATTATCCTTTGCATCTTGAGGATGAGGATTTGGCATAAAAATGGGAATTGGAGGATGTGGCTATCGTTGCGAGTATGTGCAGTGATGCGGTTTAGCGAAAGATGTAAACAAAACTAAGTCTAAGCATTTGAAATGTTCAAATGAAAACTATGAATCATGAATGAAGTAATCATTCATTCTGCCAGGTAACTTAAGCAGAGATATGCAGCACAAAATACTCTTGTGTTTTCCGTATACCTTCTAGAATTTTCTGTGACAGTATGTGAATCTTGTCTAGGGGTGAGCATTAATGCGCATTATCCGGTTCAACAATAAAAGAAAAAAAAACTCAAGTTCATGTCAAAACTATTAAGTATTAACTATTAAAAATTTGTTTTTATAATGTAACGAAAGAGGAAACCTTTCACATAGCTTACCACTAACTCTTCAAAACCCAGAAAGAAAATGGTTTTTTTTTATTAACTTCTTTCCATCTAATCTGAGGTTTCACTAAAAAATTGGTAATTTGTTGGAATTTCGACATCAAATCTCATTATAATAATTGAAGAATTGAAGACAAATTAAGGGGGGGATCGTGAATCTTACAGGAAGTAATCGTAGGCGCCGTAGGTGATGAAGTAGTGGATTCGCTCGATCAAGGTTCCTTGAAATATGGGCCATTGCCCGCAGAGCAAAGAGATCACCACCACGGCGGTGATCAGTCCGTGGGCCACCAGAGCCCACTGAAGCCCCATCTCTCTCTCTCTCTCTCTCTCTGAGATCGATAATCGATGGATGGTTCTTCGATCGGCCAGTGTACTGGGTTTTGTTATTTATTTATTTATTTATTTATTTATTAATATTTGGACGAGAACGAGAGGGTCAATAGGAGAGAGGGTCAATAGGAGGGTGTATTTGTAATAAAAACAGACTCAAGTTGGGGAACTAGTTAACAGTTGATGGCAAATTAGCACGTCTATTCCTTAACCTCAGTTTGGGAAAGGAGTAAGAAAGAGGGATTAAGAAGAAGGGTGAGCTCATTCTATCAACCAGAGAAAAAATGAGGGAAAAAGTGTTGGGGGGAAATCGGGCCCAATCTAGAGTTGATGAGGCTTAAACAGAAGCTAGGAATCAATTTTAATCCAAAAGCTATAGCTATTAGGTATTGATCCAAATTCCTATTTAAACTCATCATTCTTTCTTATCTTATCTGATGTGGGATTATACTCACATATTAATCAGGACAAATTTTCATTTTAGACCTTTTTTAAAATTTATTTGCAAAAAACGACATATTCCATTTTATTGCAGGTTTCGACCTGGCCCACCGGTCAAACCGGGTCAATTTTGCAATTAAGTGGGGAAAACTTCACGGGATTTCATTTCCCGTAAAGTTTAGAGACGTTTTACTCACTTTAATTAAACCCCCAAAACTTCACGGGAAATGAAATCCCGTGCAGTTTAGCGGGACTTAATCACTCACCAGACTTCACGAGATTTCAATTCCCGTGAAGTCTGGGCCACCCCAGCGACATATAGCTTGAAGTGAGCTCTCTGTGGAAGCTGGCCTGCAGCTTCAAAATCCCGTGAAGTTGCAGGTCTTCCCCAACATGCACAACCTGTGCATGTTCCACCACATTCACAACCACATGTTCATCAACACATTCACAATAATCTGTCGCATATATACTGAATTTGTCGCATATATAATGAACTTTCACCACATTCACAACAAATACACGACAATTCAACCATAAACACCAAATTTGTCACATATATACTGAATTACAACCATAAATATGAAAATTCAACCATAAAGCACAATAATAACACGCGAAATCATACGAAAATCATATATAAATAAAAATCGACCCCTACAAACAACAATTTCGAACCATCATAATATTTACATACATCCTAAAAGTCCTCCCCTCCTTCCTCTACCTCTCTTACCCCTTCCCCTCACTCTTCCCCCCCGTCCCGTCCCCGTCCCCCCGATGTCCATGCTCATGAGCTTCGATCGTCTGAGTATCTGGTTGTGTATGAGGCTGAGAAGTACCGGTACCATCACCATCACGCGCCGCACTATGAGAAGTGCCGGCTCCATCACCATCATGCGCCGCACTATGAGAAGTGCCAGCTCCATCATCACGCGACGCTCTTACACCCTTCCTACGTCTTCGCTCATATGTGATATCAAATTGGCGTGTCATGTCCTCACGTCCTTCAAACTTGTCGATGTGAGTCTTATGAAACACATGGGCAATTTTTTGCCTGATCCTATTGAAGACCCCTAATGCGATTGGATCCTGAACCGCAACAATATGTTCATTTATATCAGCCTCAATCCCATCCAAAGCATGGATCTGCAATTTAATCAATATATACACAGCTTAGCAAATAATATAATTACCAAAAAAGAATTGACATTTTAATTGAATTTAAAAACTTACATAATCCCTCTCGACCATGGCACTAGGGATGTAACTATCCGGTTTGGCAAGTGCACGATCCAGCTAATGGTTGTGGGTCGCGTCCTATCCATCTGTGTGTGATACCCCAATACCAACGCATATACTCGGTATAAGTAGCTGCTGGATTTCGAGCACCCTGTACGTGATTCTCCCTATCATTCCACCTGTTTATGTAGGCCTCACGAAATACAGCCCAATCCCTATGATGCGATGTTGGCCGTCGTGCGCGATCGATTTGCTCAACAGGATCTGGCACATGCTGATCCAAATGAAATTGCCGCAACACACGATCTGGGACGTACATCTCCACGATCTCCTAACATATCACCGGGACTCTAGCTCTCCACAATTGAGCGCTATCTCTACAAATGGGTGGAAGGGTATAAATATCGAGATTCGGCGGAGTATACGGCCTCCACTTGAACTGAAATTTAAAAAAGACTTGTATCAGCATCTACAGTAAAATTGAAATATAAATAATGAATTGAGTTTTATATTTACCTGTTCGTGTTGGAGGCAATCAAGCTCGTTTCTGTAAAACTCTATATGTCAAGTCGCAGTGCTATAATTTGAGTATCTCACATTGTACCTAATTGGTATAAAAAATATATGAGAACAAATAATACATTAATTAAATTAAGCGACAATTATAAATCAGTATATGAAAGAGGAGGACGCATGTTTATGATTCATCTCTAATCGAGGATTGCTACATGTGTGAACTCCGTTGTAGTGTGTTATTTTAAATTGCCCGCCTACTCTTAACCCGCATCGTGAATTAAGCTTCCAAGGACACTTTGTATTTCCGTCTTGGTGATCACCAACATCTTCTTGCTCGCTATCTTTGTTGTAAAAACAAACTACATTATAGCTTGTTGCATTACTTTTCGTCTGCCTAAACTTGATATTTTTTTCTATGGCATACAAACGAAGCGCATGAATCAATTTCTCCTTGCTTTCATATAGATCGCCCTTTTGAAATGCGAAGTCTTCGCCTTGTGTATCATCATTTAAAATTGGACCAATGGGAATATTTTTCATTGTGGAGTCATCAATCCATCCATCTCCATGATATTCATCGGGCGGCGGATCCTTTAATACGACGTACTCATTATTAGAAACACATCGGTCAATTAATTGGTAGTCCCCTTCATCCCGATCTATCACACACGTCATGCTATTAATCTGTAAGCCATCCTCTTCATCATCATCCTCGGATTCAACACTTGCATTCTCATCTTCTATCATCACTCCTGTGGAATGCCTTATATCTTGATCGGGAGCGTTGTGATCAAGGGCACTTGAAGTTCTCACAAGTGAAGGACCGCTAAAGTCTTGTGACTGTGTCCATCCCATATCCCGTTGCGGAGATAAAAAAACCGGTCGAGTCAACTTCAAGATCCTCCAACATGCGAGAGTAGACTCCGTCTTGATTCACCATTTTGCCTAAATTTCTAGGATATTTTTCAATAAATAATTCCACGGAACGCTTCTCGTCATTCAATATTCCAATGAGACTCATATTGTAGTCACTTGAGATTTGAATGCCGCTTGTTCTATTCTCTGAAACGGGATAGTTGCAAACCACATTGAGGTGATACTCACGTGGATTAGTTAATGTAAGTTTGTGTAAGTCATTAACAAATCCATCGAAAGTACACACTTTGGATATAAACAACGGTTTCGTCACACCTCCTTCATATACGGGCATATTATTCTCAAGATAGTTAATCTTCCCATTATATGAACAAAGGATTACAATTCGATCATGCATCGTTACCTCTGAAAAATAAAATTTCCAATATCAAATAGTATTACACATCCAAAATTTTTACAATTCGATCATAAGTTTGTATAAGTCATCTAACCTTAATATTTTCATTTCCTAATTTTACAATTCCATAATTTAAATACTTTAAATAATATTCACTTTTAAAATTAAAATTAATACACTAATATTTACAATTCCTAATTTAAATAAATATTTACAATTCCTAATTTAAATAATTATTTACATAAATATTTACAATTCCTTAATATTTTCATACACAAATTTCTTTATTTTTCCTTCACAAAAGTCATAAATAAATTAAAATTATTATAAAATCTAAACTAAAACAAGTTATTATGATAACATAGTGAGAATAAGTAAAAATTAATGATAAGAAACAAAAAAGTTTAAAAGTTTTACCAAAATATTGATGAAGCCCTAAACTTGAACTCCGGCGAACTCCGACGAAATCCCGGCGAGAGAGAGAGCATGGGAGAGAGAGATCGGGTGTGTGAGAGGGAGAGAGAGAGAGTACGGGAGAGAATGTGGAGGCGGCGGCGTGTGTGAGAGAGAGAGCACGAGAGAGAGAGATCTAGGGTTTGGGAACTAGAGAGAGAGAGAGAGAGAGAGAGAGAGAGAGAGAGAGAGAGAGAGAGAGAGATTTTATATCCCGTGAGAGAGAGAGAGAGAGAGTTGGGAGGAGGATATAGCTTCACCTGATTTCAAATCCCGCGAAGTCAGCAGGGGTCTCTCGTAAAGCTCGGCGAGTTTCGTTGGCCTACACGGATTTGAAATCCCGCGAAGCCGGGCCACTGGTGATTGTTCTTAAACTTCACCGATTTCATTTCCGTGAAGTTTTGGGGGTTTAATTAAAGTGAGTAAACGCTTCTAAACTTCACGGAAATAAAATCCCGCGGAAGTTTTCCTTTTGATTTAACTGCAGCCACCAACAAACTAGGCCTAATTTTGCAATTAAAAGTGGAATAGGTCGTTTTTTGCAAATAAATTTCAAAAAAGGTCTAAAATGAAAATTTGTCCTATTAATCACCTCAACAGCTCCATTTTAATTTGTGAGTATAGTTCAATTCAACTATAATTCAATCTTCCACGTGATTCACCAGACCATGCATTCAGCACATGGCTATCAAATATCTGTAGGCTAACCAAACTATATCACTCCTACGGGCATCCGTGGGTTCTCCCGACACCTTTGAGCTTCACATCGAACTTCATCTTTTTTTAAAAAAAATTACTTAGACCATGACCTTAGGTCAAGGGCTTAAACAGAAGCTATGAATTAATTTTAACCCAAAAGCTATAGCTATTAGGTATTGATCCAAACTCCTATTTAAACTCATCATTCTTTCTTATCTTATCCAATGTGGGACTATACTCACATATTAATCACCTCAACAAAAAGAAGGGTTAGCATAGTTAGGGCTAGTTTGATATTGCTTTTCTTAGGGTCCTTTTGTTTATTTTTCAATAAGCAACTAATAATGGTATTTGGTGAAAACTTTTTTAGCATGCTTATTGAAACTATTTCTGCTTTTAAGATGGTACTTTCAGAAGAAATTTGAGGATGCTTCTAAAAATAACTTCTGCCTTTTTTTTAGTTTGTATATCATATATACCTTTTATCTTTTAATAATAACTAGTATGCCACACGTTCATTGCACGTGGCATACTTGGTTTAAGAACTTATTAGTAAATAATATATTCTACATTATTGATTCTTAAATATGTACTTATGATATAACATTTACTTATGGTATATTGATTCTCAATATATCATGCATGAAAGTTACAAAGGCCACTAAATAAAAATTAATATTAAATACCTAGTATCTTGTTGGAATAACACAAATTATTATTAGATGCAAAATTACAAAAGCTACAATAGCAAGATGGAATCACAACCGATATAAAGATATTGTTTGAATAGCTCAGTTCATGGGAATTGTATAGGTTAATTTTTAATCCAAATTAAAGATGTCAATCAAGAGACAAATTAACTGGATTTCATATAAGAAAATCAAAATTTTTATATAATTCAATCAATTATATCATAAATAGGTTTGTGTATTCGATTTACTCAACAGTAGAAGATAGATAGCCAATATATTTCATTAGTTAATCTTTGTAGCCTAAAGTTAATAGGAACAAAGAACTTATTGATGATTAATCAAAAGAAGACAAACAAAGTTTCATGATTCAACATAATTAATTAATTATTAATGAAAGAACATAAAAGGTACTTAATAGAGGTAAGAAAATCAAAAGGACAAGAAACATTGAAAGCATTGGATAAGTTGATAGTACCTCTAAACATAAAGTGCATATGAACCGAGTAATTAGTTAAGAATTAAACCATGAATACATCTAATGAACACGAAAGCACAACTTATAACCTATATTCAAAGAAAAAGCACAACTTATGATAAATAGCATAAAAATTTATTTACAACATTGTGTGGAGGAAAATCTTTAAATAGCTTTGCATAAACTCCAAAAATAAGATTATATATTCTTTCTAAGTATTAAAAGATCAATAAGAATCTTACCCAATCCACGTAAAAAGCACACACTGAGATAATCTTTGGTTCCCAAATCGACTTATACATAATCTTAGATATCAAGACTTCCAAATAATAACCTTTTATAATCTATTGTCCTTCTCTTTTTAAGGATTCAAGAGACAAGACACAAATCAAGAGCTACTAATTAAACATGAGACATAGTCTTTAACTCCATAAAAATAAATATTTAAGTCTATAAACTATTAGACAAATATTATCCAATATATGCACATGCACATACATATACAAGCCATTACACTATAAACTATTTGACAAACTTTCTACATAACATATTTCATAAACCATTGTGTTGGTGTAGAAATTTGGTTTAGTAGGTGATATGGTGGGTTGAAGAGAATGGATGACCGTAATTTATAGTGTATACATGAAAAGAGGTTATGCAAAGGGAAAATGAAAGAGTGGTTAGTTAATTGGATCCATAACATATGCATTTAATTAAATAAGTTATGGAATCTTTAAGAGCCTAAGAAACTAATTAAATCTTATCATTATGATGATTTGCAATTAATTTAATTTAATTTAATTTAAGACTCATTGAATGAGACTTTGAGATAAATCAAATAAAGAAAATAATTAAAGTAAAGTTGGAATTATCAAATTTGAGAAGGGTAAAAGGGGCAATCAAAAGTTTTAGCACCTCAATTCTCTTTTATATATAGTATAGATTATTAAGCACAGTTTGTTCATGATTTTAAATGCCAGCCTTAATTAGAATATCCCTAATGAATAAAGCCTCACTTGAATCCTTAATTGCAAGTAAGTACTTTATTCCCCTACAACTCTATCTCTAAATATATATTATGTCTATATAAATAAAGTCCAAAACGGCATGACCACTCTCCTTAAGCCGTGACTTTGATGCTGCATGTATTTTGTGCGTTTTGCATATGACCCATTTCTAAATTCTAAAATTACAATTATAACCCTCATGAATACTATGCACTTATGTTTATATGTGTACCTTTTATTAAATAACCCTGTTCATTAGAATTGTGATTTTTCGTTTAAATAAAGATAAAATCTATAATCCTGCGATAATTAGGAGATATGATCGCTCATTAGAGTTGGACTATGATTCAATCCAATAGGAGATTCCATTGTGCCTCCAACCTAATGGGGTTTTAACTATTTTAGGCCTTCTTAACATAATTAACATTTAAACTAATAGAAATACCTATAACTCTTTTAAAACTATAAGCTCCTCTATAATCGACTAAGGTATTTATCTTATATACGCCATAAGTACTTGTATTATGAGATAAGGTCTAACAAATGGATTGTAATTTTTAGATTTTTAAATGAATAGTCATAGTTAAGATAAAAGGGTTAAGTTGACGTAGAGAGAGCGAGAGAAGTCGAGAGAGAACATCATAAATGGAAATGACACCACTTTAGCAATCATTTTGATTCTAAACATACTATCGTGTTAAAATCTAAGCAGAATTGAGCCAATTCCAATTCCCAACTAACTTGGCATCCAAACACCAGAGTTTGCACAATTCCAAAAATTGAAAATAAAATCTATGTTTCTAAACATGCTATAAAGAGAAACAAGGGTTGGGAGGAATATCAGACCTTGTAAACATTTTTTCCATAATCGATTTAGAGGGTCCTCATATTATTGCAATTAGAATTTCTTGGACATTGTAGCATGTATTTATGATATAAAAATATTATTTAGCGTCTTGGTTTACTTAATCTAGGACTCAAAATCTTGAACCTTGGACCAATTGCGGTTGAAATTTTATGATATAAAAATATTACTTAGCATCTTGGTTTACTTAATCTAGGATTCAAAATCTTGAACCTTGGACCAATTGCGGTTGAAATTTGAGATCAAATTTTACCTAATTATTATATATGTAATAATTAATTTCTTTAATATTTGGATACATATATTACAAATTGAAATAATTTCAAATTTTTATATTAAATTATATATATATATATATATATATATATATATATATATATATATATATATATATATATATATATATATATATATATATATATATATATATATATATATATATATATATATGATTTTTATAATATTTAATTTTAAAATTCAAAAGTTAAAAATTTAGATTCTTGGGAATACACATACCTACCACCATACCAATTGCATTATATCATAAAAATTATCCTACCTACCACCAAATTAAAAACTTCCTTATTACCAAAACTACTTTAAAAACTCATCCCTTTTTCCATTTATAAACAACATTGCGGTAGACTTTTCTTCTCAAAATTTTGGTTTCAAAATCTCTAAAAAGTAAGTTTTGATTTTATTTGATTCATTATGATGATTCATATATATATATATATATATATATATATATATATATATATATATATATATATATATATATATATATATATATATGAGAATAATGCATATCATATGTCATATGAGGAGATTCCCTCATATACAATGATGTGACACAATCTCCACCAATTGTGGTTATGAGGATTTCTCTCTCCTCTTTAATTCAATTATATATATATATATATATATATATATATATATATATATATATATATATATATATATATATATATATATATATATATATGTTGATTCAGATATATTTTGGTTTCAAAATCTCTAAAAAGTAAGTTTTGATTTTATTTAATCATTATAGGATCTCAATTTTTGCTTTTTATATTTTAGTTAATATTTTGTAAATATTTAGATGTTCTTCAATTTTCAGTTGTCCAATTTTGATTTTTATATTTTTAGGTAATATTTCACTCTTATTTGAACTGAAAATTGTTTGTTTTTATATTGTAAGATCTACAGAATGGATACTGTAGTTGAAAATTTTTATTTTTATTTTTGTTTTTATATTTCAATTTTTAATGGTTAGATTTCTAATTTGTTGACAACCAATATTTTTCTATTAATTATATTATAATGTAACATTATTTATCATCTAAATTATATATATATATATATATATATATATATATATATATATATATATATATATATATATATATATATATATATATATATATATATATATATATATATATATAATAATTAAAATTAATATTATTAAATTTTATGGTTTATGATTAGGCCCAAAATTAATTTTGTACGTTTAACACATAATAATCCTTTTAAATTTTACTATTTTTAACAAATCAATTGATTAATATTTTTTCGGGTTGTTTTATGACAAAACTCTAAAGTTGAAGGCTACTTTATAAATTTATTCTAACTTAATGTGGTTGTTCTCAAATATTTTACAAGGCATAATTAAAATTATGAACTATAGAGGCGTTTGATGAACATGAGGAGCTAGCAAAAGTTCTCCTCTAGAGTTCATAATTTTAATCAGGCCCTATAAAATATTTGAGAACAACCACATATATTCCTCTTATGTAAATAATATAATTTTGTCTTAGGAGTGCACCATATTAATGATTGTTGATCAACTCTTTCACTTAGATTCCCTTTTTCTCTTTTAAATTACACTATTGTATAAAATATTTAATTTCACTTTGTTAGTTTGTGCTCACTTTATGTCTATAAACCCTTTTTTTGAGAATATATATGTTCATAAACTTTAGCATTGTGATTATTTGTCATCTTGTTTATATCTATGGGTATGGAAAGGAAAATTTTTGTTATCGCCATCGTAGAGGTTTAAGAAAATTAATCTTATCTAGTACAATATATCATATGCTAATCATAAACAGTTTTACTAACGCCTTATAGTAAGACATAAACATAAAAAGCGATCAAATTGTTCAACCTCGCAATGCACGTGCATCCTACATAGTACCCTTAAAAACACACATATCAAGCACGTGAAATGGATTCTTAACCAAACCTAGTGTTTGACACATGTGTTTTTAAAAGGTATTTTGAGAATTTTAGTTAATATTTCATTAGAAAATAGATCGAGATAGTTGATAGCAAGCGGAACCCCCTTTAAGGATGGCTTATGTATAGATCGAACTTTAAAGGTACATTTACCATATTTTAAAGATGGTTTCTAAGAAAAACTATTCAACAAATATGAGAAGTTAGAAAAATATTTGATTAACATATAAATGTTATATTTGGAAATATTAGGTGAAAGCTTTCATGTTTGCTCAATAAAAATATTAACGCAACAAGTTTTAAAACTTGGAATATATAAATGTTGCAGAGAACAATTGAGGTTATGTAAGCGCGAAGTAAGTGAAACTATAAGGTATTTGACTGCTATTTAGCCCTTTAAAACCTGTGCATTATCTCCATCAAAGAAAAGGAAAAAAAAAAAAACCTGTGCATTATCTATGTAGGACGTAACAACTAACAAGTAGCTAGGGAAGGAATGAACCAAAACTAATGAACATATAATTTGTTGATTCCGACTATACTCGATTCATATTCATTTAATATTAAACAAATAATTTTAGCATTCCGTCCGTAAATAAATAATAAAGATCTATTCAATTGTTTTACTTATTAAATTATTCATTTAAATTTCAATCACTCGTAACTTATATTACTACCCACATTATGCTATTATATTTGACGGACTACATTTTTACTTAAAGCTCCATACTAATTTCTGAGAAACTTAAAAGTTCCAAATCAATTAGTTAACCAAGTATCCAAATTATAGATTTATACGTCGTAATTACAAAAGAATAATTTTCAATTATGAATTTAAATCCTATTTAAGAAATCAAATTGTTTAAAAATGAAAGTACCTCCAAAGTATCTTCTTAATTATTGTTTAATATTCATAAACTATAAACTATTTTAAATAAATATATTTTAGTACTCAATAAAATTCATTATATTAGAACATTCATATTTATTTGCAAAAATTTCAGAGAATTCAATTATGATTCAAAAATTTTACAGAAATAAAAATGTGAACACCTCTGCATCCTACTTGATTCTGTAAAGAAAGGTAACATATATGCGATCATGATACTATTATGCAAGAAAATAAAAATAAAAAAACAAATAAATCATGCTTGTGAGAGCCGCGATGCTTTTTGCCTCGTCATAAGACTTACTTATTCCATCACTTGCAGGCAGAATTCTTATTTCTAGCAAACCAGAAAAAAAATGCTTATATACTACGAGCAAGTAGCTAGGTCCCAAACTTTGAGGCCTAAACTAACATCCCGTTGAAGAATATGACTATTGGTAATTTGTACCTTGTATCACTGAGAGGAGTATTAGCACATAAACTTAGTTCTGTTGCCTTCACAAGCTCTGTTACCCACTGTACTGCCTCTTAAACTTCCATACAAAAGCTACAAGATTCTGATATATACATGTCGCATCTTTTAAACAAAAACGAGTAAATTTAATGCAGAATGTTATAGAACTAATAAAAGGAATATGACTCAAATTTCAACCCCTATTCAGAACAAGAAAATTGGCCACATCTCAACAAATTTGCCATCCTTAGACCCCCATCTCCCGAGGCATCTATCTTCAAGTTTTGAAGTACAAAATATGGGCCACAATACCAATACCATCAATTTTGGAAGAACAAAATAAAGACCACAATATCAACACCATCAAAGCCTAGAAAGAATGCATTACAGAACTGAGAAACAAAACGCGTTACCACAGAACCAGCAACTGTCCCTAGAATGAAGCATGATTCAGCAACAAGGAGAACAACAAAGCCAACGAGTTACACTTCAATCAGCAAATATATAGGATAAGTAATAGCCTACAATCACGTAGCACTTAAAATATGGCGAGCAAATGCCTAGATGTATACTCAAAGTAAATAAATGCTGATACAGTTTTCTTAAGGATTCCAACTTGTTCAAACACAAGTGACTCAGAATCTCCTAGCCCTTCCCCATAAGGCCCAACCATCGGGCATCGCCAGGCACAAACCGAAGAAGGAGATAAAATTCGAACGAAGACGATCATAAGCTTCCCTAAAGAAGTTAACAGAACTAGGCATTTCAGAATCCATCCAGACACAATACAAGATGTTAGAACCCAACCAAATAACCATATAGATTGTCCCAACTGATGCCGACAGCTTCCATCACAAAACCAAAGCATCAGTGACTGCACAAAGCAACGAGACAAGAATGAGGGTCTCCGAAATAAATCAGTTTTAACAAGAATTTTTTGCACTTAAATACCCACATCGATTTTAGCTTTGCGGGCCTGAAGTTCTTTTCTCCCCAATTAAGTCATTTTAGAGTATCAAATTTTTTTTTTTGGGGTATTTTCTGAGGGAAAAAGTTTTGGGGTATCAAAGTTAAAAATGGTATAAGATTTGGGGTATTTAAGTGCAAATAACCATTTTAACAATAAAATGTTTCTAGCATAATTACCTGTAAGAACGAGACCTTGAGGGGCCTCGGCCATGTCCCTCAGGACTCGGAGAACGTCGATTTGATCTGTACGAATGAGACCTGGATGGGCTTCGACCTGTCCCCTCAGGACTTGGAGATCGGTTATATGACCTGTAGTTTCTATCATCTCGAGGAGATGGAGAGATAGACCTCCTAGGAGAATAATAATCATCATCATATGTGCTCCTGTACCGATCTCTGCTTTCATATTAATGGAGAAAGAGTCAACTTTAAGGTCTAAAACGAAGCTGGAAAAATAAATAATCATTATTCAAAGACAAGGGGGTTCAAAGATATTTTCAGCAAGAGAAGGCTGACAGATTAACAAATTTAAGATTTGAACAAATCACCGAAAAACATGCCACAGTGAGACAAATCCTCTTTCAAAACCTGCTAGTAACAATAATGTCAACTTGACATGTCAATGCCTATGGTTGGAGCAGGATTATAGTTCTAAAGCTGTCTCCACATGCAATTTAATAAACATATATTAACTTTTCTCAGGTAACTGCACCTAAATATCTTAGAAATACGACTTTTACCTGCACATTTTCAAAGATTCCTGAACAAAAATAAGAAACTTTGGTTGTTTGAACTATGCTCTAAATTTGTAGCTGGTTGAACAGCAACTGCTGACATTACAGCTCTTTGTCTTCGTCTTTCTTAGACCAACATTTTTGAATACTCTGGGACAAAAGTATGAACCCCTTCCTGAATATCATCAACCTTTTAGCAGTGTGAAGCTTTAGAGGACTCCCATTCTCTGAGGTCATAGATTCTCTCTTTTGGCAAAATTATAAGCTCTAGATTCTTTGTTAACTGGACAGTGTAAAAAACCACATCAATCTTTAGAATGTAAAAGAAACATAAAGTTATTCTAGATTGCGATTTATCTAACAAACCGTGTATCCTGGAGATAATGTTGACGGAGATGAACATTTAATGCTAACTTCTTGGATAGCTTTGTAAGGTGGTAAGCAACTAGTAGTTACTTTTGTGGCTTTTTTCTCTTTAGGTCTTTAACAATCGATGAATTCTTTAGGAACTCTTTTCACTTTAACTATCTGCACAAGCAACACCATCACCATGTCATTCACATTCCTGAAGCATTAGGCCACAGACCACGGAGAAGATGTGCAGAATATCAGACAATTACCATATCCATATAAGTTGAAGCCTTTGAATGCATAAATACAGGAATAACACCATTAAAAAAAAGATCTTAAAAAAGCTATAGATTCATAGGATACCACAGTGAAAAAGGAAAGATACGGACGGATATACCAAACAAAATTCTATACAACATATAGACAGCTTTTTCAAATGTAATAATTTCAACATAGAACAAAGAGACTAGACAAGAAAAATTCAAGATGTACAATGAGGGGCATTTTATGACAAACTACAAAATAAAGAACAATATAATTCATTATTCTATGCTAGTTAATGATGGTAAACATCATTTCTATGTATTATAAATGTAAAATGGTAATATTATTCACAGAATTGTAAATAGCATAAATGTTGTCAAAGCTGAAAAATAAAACAGAGTGTTTTGATGGAAGAGATGGGAACCACAGAGAAATGCAAGTGAATTGGGGGCATTAAACAGTAGGAGCCTGCACACACATCTTGTGCGTGCTGCATATATATATATATATATATATATATATATATATATATATATATATATATATATATATATATATATATATATATATATATATATATATAGAAATCTCCTATAAACTTAAGTTTATAGGGAATAGATACACCAACTTTTTATCCATTGATGTTGCCTTTAGATTTGTGCTATCAAGAGATGCACAAATCTCAAAATGGCCTTCATATCTTTCATGGATCCCAAGGCAACGCCGATGGATAGAAAAGTTGGTGTATGACTATTCCCTATAAACTTAAGTTTATAGGAGATTTGCACTATATATATATATATATATATATATATATATATATATATATATATATATATATAGAGAGAGAGAGAGAGAGAGTTCTGATTAGGATTCTATGAGTTAAGCTTGGACCCTATTCGCTCAACCTGTAGAATATGCAACTTGAATGGAAGATCCATGCAGTTTAATTTAACATAAACTAGGCAGTTCACATGCCTAAAAAAATCAATACATTTTATAGTTTCTTACATGTGCATTAAATGCATATAAAATTTTCGATTTTTAATGACAAGTTGCTTACATCCTAGAATCCTATAATCACAATTTAACCATTGGAAACTATATAATATGCAACTTGAATGGAAAATCCGCGCAGTTTAACATGATCTCGACATTTAACATATCTTAAAACAAATATCCATACATTTTACAGTTTTCTTACTTGTGCATTGAATGTAATTAAAATAGATGGATTTAAACAAGTTGTAGATTTATGGTATATAGAGACATAAAACACTATACTTTCGTGTACAGGGTGTCCAGTTAAGGTTAGTTAGATCAAGATTAATAAGTTGGACTACTCATTTAGAAGCTCCACACTATGGTTTTGCTTAATCTACTATTTTAAGTCATTCATTTTTGAAGGTATTAATCGACGGGTTAAATATTCTAAAACATACGTTTTTTCCCTATGTAATCTAAATGATATAGATCATGTTTAATGTTGTCGGCCTTCTTTGTGTGTTGTATAATTATTATATAACATGTCAAAGTCTCTCCCTTTTCTTCTCTCTCTATCTTCTTTGTACACACGCATTAAATGGGGACTGGTGTATCCCTCCATGCCCCTGGTTTGCCATGTTCATGTGGCATACATCCAAGCTACTAGAATCATAATGATTAACATATCTAAATCATAACTAATGAATAAGATTATGTTAGATCAACGACACACCGGCCAAGAGTATGGAGGCAAACACCAGCCTTTGTTTATTTCATGAGTGTGTGTGTGCGTGTTTGTATGTACGTATATGTATATATATAGAGTTTGATGGTTGAAAGGTGGCAGCTCATTTTGGTAAATGAGCTACCAAGAGATAAAGGTCGTGAGACCCACCCATCAGATGTGACTACTAAGGTGGGTTACCATATGTCTATCTCTTGGTAGCTCATGGCAAAATGAGCTGCCATCTCCATATATATGTGCACGTGCGCACTCCCATACAATGCAAATAGGCAGTAGTCAGACCAGCTAATGTAAGGACACTAAACAAATGCATAAAACAAAAATAAAGACTGAAAGCACACATCCATCAAATTTTAGAAAGAATGGATGCTCATGTCAACAATGTATCATTAAGTCCAGAAAGTTGATACGAAATAAGAATCACATGGCAAGACTCAACAATAATAGCTTGAAAATATCATAAGCTTTGGAACAATTAGATTGCTAGGATATAAAATGTAAACATAATGATGCAAGAGAAACACAAACATAAGATAAGCTACAGACCAGCACGAGCACAAATTCTATTTAATAATAATGAACCTTCCTGGCAGATGACTAATACTGCGACAATGTAAAAAAGAACGTCCAGAGAAGAATGCACACAACATATAAGAATATTACATGTGGGGTATTGCAAAGAATCAGAACCTAATCTTGCAGTATAAGCTCAAGATATATGCTGCAAGCTAGAGCTTTGACCAAGCAGTTGCAATAAAGTAGTCAAACATGATACAAATATACTAGAAACAGAATTTAGACACACCAAAAGCACATTGACCATAAGATATGTAGCTTAAAACCAATAGTTGGAAAGAAACAAAGAAAACAAAGGGAAAACATCAGACCTTGAGTCACGCCTTGGCGGTGGAGAAGGAGAACGTGAATAAGCTGTCAAGACGAAACACCAAAGAAGAAAACAATTATTCAAGAAACATATAATTCAAACAGCACATCAGGACAATCAAACTTTTTCCTCAAAGAACATAAAAAAATGATGTCAATGCCAAAAAGATACTAAGAGGACTGACAATGATATCGGCGCCTTGGAGATCTCCTTCTAGAACTTCCTCCCATGTATCTATCACTGCAAAATTGATAATAAGAAGAAATATAGCGAATGCTGATACATGTAATCAGTTACAGTAAAAACTTGCCACATACATGTCCACCTAAAGGATGAAATGACAATAAGCAAAAAAGAATATATACCTAACCCTAGCAGTCATGCGCATTTCTTGTGGTGTTTTCCTATTTTCTTCAGCAAATACAATTGAAATTTCACGTCCGCCTATAACTTGATGGTTCATTTGCTCTTTGGCTTCTGCTGCATCATCAGGATAACGGAACTTCACAAATCCAAAGCCTCGAGGCTCCCTGCAAGAACAGTTTGCAGATGCAATATTCATTAATGATCTGCTAATGAGTTAGCTAAAAACAATTATTGGTAGTTTCCACCTGAAGCAATGCAAGATTGCAAGGATGAGACAACATTGTGCATAACAACCACAGATTAGAACGTTGGGAAAACGATGAAAAAATAATATACAAAATGCATACAACAAAAAATAACACTACCAAGAATCACCAGATTATACCAAAAATATACTACTTTTTACAGAGGAAAACTTACATTGGCCCTTGAATAGCTGCTAGCTAGAATAAGCATGCCTCAAAAAATAGTTTCAGGGAACCGCCAAACCCACGGAACCATTAGGTGAACCGTTCAGATACTGGCTTAAACAAAGCAGTACGTAGACTAAAGCACAAAATTGGATAATATTCATAACTCACACCTAATGATAGATGTAGGATATTGCATATTGACTGGAAAATGGGGATGAGTTGAAAAATAACTGTAATAGTTACATTCTCGTCAAATAAAGTAAGCATAGTTTCGCCAAACACAAGGTTCATGTAAAAAGCAATAATTGACTTCTAATGCACTAAAATGCACCTTAGTTGTCTTAATTCTTGAGTAACGCTTTCCAAAAAGGTAGAATAAAGATATCCATGGAAGCTTTTCAAAATAATAAATTAAATTATCCTTGAATAACTTTATTACTTTGCTGAACATTATCATAAGTAGTTCCTTCCGCTAAATATAATGACCATAACATACTATTTGTCCTACTAAGATTAATTAAAAATCAATGTCTATAATTCATAGTTGCATGGAACCCTGTTCGTTCCGGCTCACGGGCCAGGTACGGGAGTGTAGTACGCCACTCACTAGGAATCGGGTACGAGGGGGTAGGCTTATATGGTACGCCAAGGAGCGTGGTACGTTTCAAGTTCGACTTTTAAATGTAGGAATTAGAAGTTTGCAAGAGTCAAATTTAAGAAATATGCTAGTTGACATCAGTAAAGAACCTTCAGAATCATGCTGCAATCAAGGTATGCATAGCTTATTTCCTTACTTTCTCACTTTCTTGTTCTTAATTCTTTTGAAAAAGGACTTTTCTTTTCAAAATTTTAACTGGTTTGAATTCTAAATCAAGTCGCTTGAGTTGGTGAATCGGATCGTGCTCCATCAAGCATCTGGGAAGATTGAACCCGGGTCATGGTTCGCTATATCGTCCCATGTTCCTGACTTCTATGTATAATTATATCAAGTTAGACTAAGATTGTCTGACACCTCTCTGCATGAATACCAAGCTAAGTTTTATATCTTTAAAATGTCAATCTCTATTGTTCTATCTATTAATACCATGACTCGACAGCTTTATCATATTTTGAGTCAAAACATTAACGCATTATGGCAGCCACCATGATTAATTTTTAAATTTTAAAATAATGAACCAAGTTCAACCTATGAAGTTTTTCTTATGTGATCAAGGCTCTTTACTTTGATTCATGAGCCAAATATTGGTAGGACACAATCAATGAGAGGCTATCTGATTTTAAGCTCATTAAAAGGAAAAACTACATCAAATTCATTGGAATTCCCTAACTCCTGATTTGCATGGCAATCTGAAACTACATATTAGAATGACAAATTCTCATATTACAAAAACAATAAGATAAAGGTAAATGCAATAACAACAGATAACATCACATGGTAAAATGTTAAAACTTCTTACAAGTATACCCAGAAAACCCCACAGGTAAGTGGCGGAGCCAGGAATTTCAGCAAGGGGAGTCCAAAAAAGGTTAAACCCTTGCCTCCGAAAAAAGAAGATATTTGACCTCTTTTAAGAAATTGTTTCATAATTGAGTCACTATGTTAGTCCTTAAATCTTTCATATTTTGAAATTAGTCCCTCAAATCATGGAAATTGCTATTAGGTCCCTCAAATTTTGACTTATTTTTAGATTAGTCCCTCCACTCAAGAGTATTAATAGTAATTGGAAAGATTAAATTTGAAAAAAAAATTATGAGAATTGGAAGAGCTAATAGTCCACAACAATAGATTTTACTTGTAATTCCTCCAATTGCTACTTCTACTCGTGATTGGACTTTGGAGTGATTAATTTCAAAATAAGTTAAGAATTGAGGAATCTAATAGGAACATTTGAGGGGTTAATTTCAAAATAACCTCAGAATTGAGGCACCTAATAGCAATTTCCATGATTTGAGGGACCAATTTCAAAATATGAAAGATTTAAGGGACCAATATGGAAAAAAATCCCAATACCTACCATATGATTTGTATTATTAGGAGGGGGTGAGGGGCTAGGGCCCTGTTGGGCCCTTACTGGCTCCGCCCCTGCCACAGGTGATTTAACCCAAGCATGATATTCCAGGCACTTGTTGAAGCATCCATGCAGATGGGACAACACCAAAGTCCATGAGATGTATAAAGCTTTTTTGCGCTATACAGAGAGCTGAGTGGATTACGGTCTTCCTCCTTGCATGGAGATAATTTTTTAATTTTACAGTACTAATCAGGATTATAAATATGAAATTACATGCAACAGCACATAAAGGAAAACACATATAACCTAGTAAACTCCTTTCATTTGTCATGTTTGTTATCGACTTTCTCTTTCATATTTATTTGTTAGCATCCTGTTATTTTGTTTCATTACATGACAGGACACTACACCTTGTCTACTATTATGCTTATTAGAAAAATCTAGTTTTCCGACTTAATTGAGACAGAAAAACCTAATAGTTTAATCATAAACAAATCTGTTGCAGGAATAAGTTCTGAGAGAAATATAAGCTCAGGTACAAGCTTACGTTCTATTCTGTAAGATAATTTATTTCATTAACTTAAACATGGAAATGTGTTAAAATTACGTATGAGATTCAAAGTTATGAAATTTCATGTGTGTCAATTCTTTCCTTCTTTTTATTCCATTGTTGACCAATCATCAATTTTCTACAACTTCTAAAGGGAATTTAAATACTAAACCAATTCAATGTTCATATTCAAAGGAATACTGTAACATGCTTCATTAATATCCAGAACACAGGTGATCACTGTAGCACTTCACAAGTATCATGATGACACTTAACAGGATGAAGTACCAATGCAGAGAGCACCTTTTAAACGTGATTCAAGCCCCGACCTGGAAACCTACAATGACTGTATGAGGCAAGATAATTAGACTTGTGCCCCAAAAAAAAAGCCCACAAAAAAAAAATAAATAAATAAATAAACAAATGTGGAGGGTGCCTAAGATGGCATGGAATGATAAACTAGTAGTAACAGTTCAAAACGTGTCTGTTTCCTACTAAAGCATGGTACGTGTAATGAAAAAGGAGATCAAGTTAAAACCCGATATCCAATTCCAAATTAGATAAAGTACCATATCTAAATGCAAACTAGAAGGTGGGTGTTAAAATCTCCAAAAGAATTCCACCCTCGATGTCTCCTCTCAGCCTTTCTCTTTGCCGCTGGAGCCGTTGTCTTGGTTCCAACTACCGCCTGTGCCTCCGATTACAACTTACACTTTCAAAAGATAATTTATCCTTAATTTATTGTTACCATTACTACTACTATTACTATTATTATAGTCCTATCTACAATATTATTTATAAGTTCATGTCCTTGTGATTTTTCTTTCTTTCTATTCTATGTTTCTTTCTTCCTCCTTTATTCCTCTTTCACCTCTTCTTCCTTTACCAAAAAAAAAAGTTCTCAAAATCCTAGGTTTAGTGCTAAATCTAAAACACTGGAGTGAAAAATAGAAACAGAAACTAATGTTAACTTCACATTATACGAAACAAGATCCAAATAATCATTCAACCCTCCAACACAGAAACAAACAAATAAGCAAACAAAAAGTGCCAACTTTAACCAAATAAACCCCAACATCTCAATTGAAATTCACATAACTATACTCACAAAAACCACCAAAAAAATCATACACAAAAACATACCCAGTGTAGTAATTCTTCGGCAGGTAAACATCCTTCACTGGTCCAAACCGCTCAAACGGAACCCTAAGGTCCTCAGGCCTACAAACACAAAGAACAAATTTTTATTTGTAAATTTGACCCAAAGAGGACCAAATAAAAAATGAGAAGAGAATCCGGGGGGCCTGACCTCGCATCGAGAGAGATGTTGCGGACGAGGAGGCCGGAGGAGGCGGAGGAGCGGTAGTCACGGCGGCGGTAGCGGTCGCGGGGGTCGTCGTAGCGCTTTCTCCGAGGAGGGCTGTAGCTAGGGCTGCGGCTACGGTATCTTCCCATTTTTTTTTCTCTCTGGCTCGATTTTGAGAAACCCTAGTTTGTCTTGAAAACCCTAGATTGGACAGAGAGAAGCGGTTTGGGGTTTGGGACAACGAGGATAATCGGGTCTGGGCTGACAACGGGTCGGGTTTGGCCATTGCTTGTTAAAAGTTGGGTCGGGTATGGACGCAGATGGATCCGACTTTTAATTAGCACACAACAACAATATGTAGGTTGTTTGTTTCCAAACTTTTATAAGTGCTATAGATTTTTGAGTCATGCATAAGGAAGTAGAAATTGTAGGGATTGTGTCAAAGTGTGTGGGTCATCTCCGTTAAAGATTGACAGCACCAAGGTGTGAGCATGTAATCCTATCGTCTAATGTTAGGATGTAATCTTCTTGTCTAAGCCCATACTTAAGAACCAGAGGACTTTAGCCGTTACCCAATCCGGGTGGTCCCCTTGATGACTTTTATGTGACCGCAAGTTGTTCGGTCACCGGAGCAACAACCAAGGTCTTCATCATCTATCCATTCAAGTTTTGTTACATGGATCTTATCACATGCACTTTACTTTACACATGGGGACCTACCTACATTTCTCATATTAACATGAGGTAGGTGTTATCATTCTGATAGAGGTACTGCTAAATTTAGATATATATCGATCATCTAATGCAACAAATCTATTTTGTCCATTATTAAGATCAACAACCGAACAATATAATTCCTGATTAAATCAGTTTGTCAAGGTCAAATTTTGATGAAATTCTACTAGCGTATCAATTTTTGATGAAATTCTACTAGTGTGTATAATCTCTATAAACTCTTCTTTCTAAACCATTTTGCTTTCGACCGGAACTCTAAAAATAAAACTGTTCTCTATCTCCTCATCTCTCCCTTCACAGCCTTCAAATCTCTCTCTCATTTCATTTTCTTGAAGAATAATATTCCTTTCTAAACAATTCTATGAGTATTATGTGATATTGATAGATTTGTGGCGTGGACTAGAGAAGAAAGGAAATAGCAAAGGTTAGAAATATGGATCATGCACAGTAGGATTTGATGGCATTCATGGAGGTATTAAAAAGATACAATAACACAATGTTTTTTTATATTTAATGCCGTTGATCTTCAACAGGACAGAATTCATTATGCTGGTGAACAACTCTGCAACATCATTATCATTATAAATGGCCGCAATTGGACAGAATCCGTTCCTGGTATGTAGTAGGAAATTATGAGCTTGTTCTCCAAGTAGGTGAAACTAGTGAAATGTCAAAGGAGGTTCTTCAATGGAGAAACTATCTTCATGAGTTCTAACATTTGTTCATATCAGATGAGATGCATGCTACTGTTGATTTTAGAGTTTCTATTGGAGAGGCGTACGAGTGATAACTGAGTTGCTGATGTTATATGCATTGTTCTGTAAGCACCCCTAGTACATTAGTGCCATCTGCAGGTTGCACTTTTATGAAATTATAGTGATTTAACACATGAAGTTGTCACATTATAACAATGTAAAAACTTTACAGTTACAACTTTTATTCTTGCCTGTTCGGGTGCATAGTTTGCATAGAACTTGAAACTACTACTTCTACATCTGAAAATTTTCAGGTTCTTGCAGTCTGAACAGTTTGATTCTTGGTTTTATTGTCGAGAATTCTTAGCATTTTTGGTTAAAACACCTTGTCCTTAGTGAGTAAATCGGATGGAAATTAAGTATTAACATATTAAAACAGAATGGTTAATGCAATATGCTAGCTATTAAATTTGTACATGTTTGGAACCAAATTTATAATACATCTCTGTGTAGGAAGCTGAAGGATGAATGCAGCTATATACCCTCATACTGAGAATGATAAACATAGCAGATGAGTTTTATCTAATGCAGGCAAAAGCTAGATGAAAATACACAAAACCAGCAGCAATCTGACAAGGCTCGATACATTCACTCTCAAGCTTCACTGACTCGATCTTACTGGCAGACTAGAAACAAGCAAACAAATTTGTTCATTTTTTTCATTGTTTCTCTTTATTCCAGAGAACAACTTATTAGTCTGATTTCTAAAATTTACTTCTCTTGATATAAGACAGATATAATAGTAAACTATTTGTACTTTAAACAATCAAGTTCACTTGAAAGAAAACGTTACATGGAAGGAAAAAGAGCCTGATTATTGTGTTTATATCAGAATCATGACCTGGTCATATACTCGAGGATGTAGGTAATCAAATTGATTGTTGAACCTCGCTTAATCCATGTGTTTTACGATTACTCTTTGTTTTCATTCATTCTTTCGTCAATCTGTGGTTAACTATTCTGTCGTATTACTAACAGAATCATTACCGAAAGACGAAGCCAATTAATGCTATTTCAGAGGATTGTAAAGCATACTATGGTTGAAGAGGGAGAATTGGGCCTAGCCCCAACAAACAGTAGTAGACAAGAAGCCCTTCTCAAAGGAGGGACCAGAGATGACCAATGCCTGATTGCCCAAAAATATGGGCATTTTGTTGAGAGTTATTTTGTTTAGTCCCACATTGAAAAGAGTAGAAGAATGGCACCACTACCTCAGATATATAGACCCCAATACTAATGAATAAGATTGCACCTTTCTCTTGATTTGCCCTGTTTCTAACATGGTATCAGAGCCTCCAAAATCCTAGCCTCCCTAACCCTAGCCGTCATCCTTTGGTGATTATTTCCATCGTGAAATAATTCCCTTTGACGATTATTTCCTTCGGAAATAATCCTCTAACCCTAGCCGTCATCCTTTGGCGATTATTTCCTTCGTGAAATAATTCCTTTGACGATTATTTTCTTCGTGAAATAATCCCTAACCCTAGCCGTCATTCTTTTGGCGATTATTTCCTTCGTAAAATAATCCCCTCTGGACTTGACCCCTCTAGATTAAACCTTGCTTTGATCCTGGGAAGAGTAGTGATTTCGCTTGGTCGATTTCACTCACTTTGACGATTATTTTCTTCGTGAAATAATCTCCTTGATCGTGTAGACCCCCCTCGTGTTGAGGAGATGAGATGAACGGGGGGGCAAGGTGGATGATGAGAAGAGGGTGATGTTTGGAGACGAGGAAAGTTGAAGGCCGGGTGTGGGATCTAGATTTGTGAGATCGAGATTTGTGGGATCGGTGTGAGGGAACCGAACACAAATTAGATCGATGGAGACCGCACAAACCCGATGGCGAACTCATCAAGAAGTTGAACCCGGAGGATGTTTCAACTATGATGCGCTCATGAGAATGACAAGAGAGAGGGCTCAACAAAGTCACCGCCAAGAAGGTGGAGCTACCACTATCGGCGTGAAGCTCGAAGGCCAACGACATATCCGAAGTTGGTCGCCGGTGAGATATACCCTTACAGGAGGAACCCGGAGGGATATCCGACGGAGAGAAGATCAACATGCCGAGGGCTCCGAGAAGAGATGAGTGGAAGTCCACTCATATGTTGGTGTATATCCGCTTCACTCAGAGTCCACCAATTGCAGCCACGATAGATGGCATTGGGAAGGTGCAGGATATCTGGGAGAAGCTGAGAATGACCTATGATGGGGTAGAGAATAACCTGAGGGTATTCCAGATCGAAAAGAGATCGCCACACCCGAGAGAGAGGAATGTACAAGAGTATGCCACTAACCGAGCTTGTGGTCGGATCACGATCACTTCTCGCCCTAACAAGTTGCAAGGACCCCGAGTGCAAGGAGCGAGGCCTCTTGCGTAAGAGGACCATGCTATTCCTCCGAGGCTTGGCTCCATCATTTGAGCAGAGGACGGCGATACTACTAGCCCAGACGAAGATTCCATCTCTGGAGGAGACAGTCTCGACCATGATCTGAGGAAGAGAGCCGTATCGGGCTGGTGGGATAGGTGAACTTTCGGGGAGAAGTCAAGATCGGTGGTCTCAAACCCGTAACACCGATTCGTGAGGGGAGACTAGGCAAGACTTTAACAATGGAGAGGTAGGGCATCCGAGGCGATTTGCTCTAAGCCATCCAAGGAGAGGAACCGGGTGGACGGACAGCCGGAGGGGCCGTGGCATGGTCATGGAGGCGGCGAGGTGGAAGAGGAGGCCATCGGCGAATCGCCGTGGCGAGGAGGAGGAAGAAGCCGAGATGACTTTATTGAGCAGATCGAGCTCTCTTGGCGACGAAGGAAACGAAGCGTGACTACGTGTCCGAGGGTGCATCTACGCTTTGGAGGAGACTATGCCGCTACGCTCTTCAAGACACCCAAACAAAGGTATGAACGACACACATGCCCTCGCATCCATGATCGCCATTATATCAAGTTAGACTAAGATTGTCTGACACCTCTCTGCATGAATACCAAGCTAAGTTTTATATCTTTAAAATGTCAATCTCTATTGTTCTATCTATTAATACCATGACTCGACAGCTTTATCATATTTTGAGTCAAAACATTAGCATTATGGCAGCCACCATGATTAATTTTTAAATTTTAAAATAATGAACCAAGTTCAACCTATGAAGTTTTTCTTATGTGATCAAGGCTCTTTACTTTGATTCATGAGCCAAATATTGGTAGGACACAATCAATGAGAGGCTATCTGATTTTAAGCTCATTAAAAGGAAAAACTACATCAAATTCATTGGAATTCCCTAACTCCTGATTTGCATGGCAATCTGAAACTACATATTAGAATGACAAATTCTCATATTACAAAACAATAAGATAAAGGTAAATGCAATAACAACAGATAACATCACATGGTAAAATGTTAAAACTTCTTACAAGTATACCCAGAAAACCCCACAGGTAAGTGGCGAGCCAGGAATTTCAGCAAGGGGAGTCCAAAAGGTTAAACCCTCACCTCCGAAAAAATAGAAGATATTTGACCTCTTTTAAGAAACCGGTTCATAATTGAGTCACTATGTTAGTCCTTAAATCTTTCATATTTTGAAATTAGTCCCTCAAATCATGGAAATTGCTATTAGGTCCCTCAACTTTTGACTTATTTTTAGATTAGTCTCTCCACTCAAGAATATAAATAGCGATTGTAGAGATTAAATTTGAAAAAAAAAAATTATGAGAATTGGAAGAGCCAATAATAGTCCACAACAATAGATTTTACTTGTAATCCCTTCAATTGCTACTTCTGCTCGTGATTGGAGTGATTAGTTTCCAAATAAGTTAAGAATTGAGGAACCTAATAGGAACATTTGAGGGGTTAATTTCAAAATAACCTTAGAATTGAAGCACCTAGTAGCAATTTCCATGATTTGAGGGACCAATTTCAAAATATGAAAGATATAAGGGACCAATATGGAAAAAATCCAAATATCGAGCACATGACTTGTATTATTAGGAGGGTGAGGGGATGGGGGCCTGTTGGGCCCTTTACTGGCTCCGCCCCTGCCACAGGTGATTTAACCCAAGCATGATATTCCAGGCACTTGTTGAAGCATCCATGCAGATGGGACAACACCAAAGTCCATGAGATGTATAAAGCTTTTTTGCGCTATACAGAGAGCTGAGTGGATTACGGTCTTCCTCCTTGCATGGAGATAATTTTTTAATTTTACAGTACTAATCAGGATTATAAATATGAAATTACATGCAACAGCACATAAAGGAAAACACATATAACCTAGTAAACTCCTTTCATTTGTCATGTTTGTTATCGCACTTTCTCTTTCATATTTATTTGTTAGCATCCTGTTATTTTGTTTCATTACATGACAGGACACTACACCTTGTCTACTATTATGCTTATTAGAAAAATCTAGTTTTCCGACTTAATTGAGACAGAAAAACCTAATAGTTTAATCATAAACAAATCTGTTGCAGGAATAAGTTCTGAGAGAAATATAAGCTCAGGTACAAGCTTACGTTCTATTCTGTAAGATAATTTATTTCATTAACTTAAACATAGAAATGTGTTAAAATTACGTATGAGATTCAAAGTTATGAAATTTCATGTGTGTCAATTCTTTCCTTCTTTTATTCCATTGTTGACCAATCATCAATTTTCTACAACTTCTAAAGGGAATTTAAATACTAAACCAATTCAATGTTCATATTCAAAGGAATACTGTAACATGCTTCATTAATATCCAGAACACAGGTGATCACTGTAGCACTTCACAAGTATCATGATGACACTTAACAGGATGAAGTACCAATGCAGAGAGCACCTTTTAAACGTGATTCAAGCCCCGACCTGGAAACCTACAATGACTGTATGAGGCAAGATAATTAGACTTGTGCCCCAAAAAAAGCCCACAAAAAAAAAATAACTAAATAAATAAACAAATGTGGAGGGTGCCTAAGATGGCATGGAATGATAAACTAGTAGTAACAGTTCAAAACGTGTCTGTTTCCTACTAAAGCATGGTACGTGTAATGAAAAAGGAGATCAAGTTAAAACCCGATATCCAATTCCAAATTAGATAAAGTACCATATCTAAATGCAAACTAGAAGGTGGGTGTTAAAATCTCCGAAAAGAATTCCACCCTCGATGTCTCCTCTCAGCCTTTCTCTTTGCCGCTGGAGCCGTTGTCTTCGGTTCCAACTACCGTCTGTGCCGCCTCCGATTACAACTTACACTTTCGAAAAGATAATTTATCCTTAATTTATTGTTACCATTACTACTACTATTACTATTATTATAGTCCTATCTACAATATTATTTATAAGTTCATGTCCTTGTGATTTTTCTTTCTTTCTATTCTATGTTTCTTTCTTCCTCCTTTATTCCTCTTTCACCTCTTCTTCCTTTACCAAAAAAAAGTTCTCAAAATCCTAGGTTTAGTGCTAAATCTAAAACACTGGAGTGAAAAATAGAAACAGAAACTAATGTTAACTTCACATTATACGAAACAAGATCCAAATAATCATTCAACCCTCCAACACAGAAACAAACAAATAAGCAAACAAAAAGTGCCAACTTTAACCAAATAAACCCCAACATCTCAATTGAAATTCACATAACTATACTCACAAAAACCACCAAAAAAATCATACACAAAAACATACCCAGTGTAGTAATTCTTCGGCAGGTAAACATCCTTCACTGGTCCAAACCGCTCAAACGGAACCCTAAGGTCCTCAGGCCTACAAACACAAAGAACAAATTTTTATTTGTAAATTTGACCCAAAGAGGACCAAATAAAAAATGAGAAGAGAATCCGGGGGGCCTGACCTCGCATCGAGAGAGATGTTGCGGACGAGGAGGCCGGAGGAGGCGGAGGAGCGGTAGTCACGGCGGCGGTAGCGGTCGCGGGGGTCGTCGTAGCGCTTTCTCCGAGGAGGGCTGTAGCTAGGGCTGCGGCTACGGTATCTTCCCATTTTTTTTTCTCTCTGGCTCGATGTTGAGAAACCCTAGTTTGTCTTGAAAACCCTAGATTGGACAGAGAGAAGCGGTTTGGGGTTTGGGACAACGAGGATAATCGGGTCTGGGCTGACAACGGGTCGGGTTTGGCCATTGCTTGTTAAAAGTTGGGTCGGGTATGGACGCAGATGGATCCGACTTTTAATTAGCACACAACAACAATATGTAGGTTGTTTGTTTCCAAACTTTTATAAGTGCTATAGATTTTTGAGTCATGCATAAGGAAGTAGAAATTGTAGGGATTGTGTCAAAGTGTGTGGGTCATCTCCGTTAAAGATTGACAGCACCAAGGTGTGAGCATGTAATCCTATCGTCTAATGTTAGGATGTAATCTTCTTGTCTAAGCCCATACTTAAGAACCAGAGGACTTTAGCCGTTACCCAATCGGGTGGTCCCCTTGATGACTTTTATGTGACCGCAAGTTGTTCGGTCACCGGAGCAACAACCAAGGTCTTCATCATCTATCCATTCAAGTTTTGTTACATGGATCTTATCACATGCACTTTACTTTACACATGGGGACCTACCTACATTTCTCATATTAACATGAGGTAGGTGTTATCATTCTGATAGAGGTACTGCTAAATTTAGATATATATCGATCATCTAATGCAACAAATCTATTTTGTCCATTATTAAGATCAACAACCGAACAATATAATTCCTGATTAAATCAGTTTGTCAAGGTCAAATTTTGATGAAATTCTACTAGCGTATCAATTTTTGATGAAATTCTACCAGTGTGTATAATCTCTATAAACTCTTCTTTCTAAACCATTTTGCTTTCGACCGAACTCTAAAAATAAAACTGTTCTCTATCTCCTCATCTCTCCCTTCACAGCCTTCAAATCTCTCTCATTTCATTTTCTTGAAGAATAATATTCCTTTCTAAACAATTCTATGAGTATTATGTGATATTGATAGATTTGTGGCGTGGACTAGAGAAGAAAGGAAATAGCAAAGGTTAGAAATATGGATCATGCACAGTAGGATTTGATGGCATTCATGGAGGTATTAAAAGATACAATAACACAATGTTTTTATATTTAATGCCGTTGATCTTCAACAGGACAGAATTCATTATGCTGGTGAACAACTCTGCAACATCATTATCATTATAAATGGCCGCAATTGGACAGAATCCGTTCCTGGTATGTAGTAGGAAATTATGAGCTTGTTCTCCAAGTAGGTGAAACTAGTGAAATGTCAAAGGAGGTTCTTCAATGGAGAAACTATCTTCATGAGTTCTAACATTTGTTCATATCAGATGAGATGCATGCTACTGTTGATTTTAGAGTTTCTATTGGAGAGGCGCACGAGTGATAACTGAGTTGCTGATGTTATATGCATTGTTCTGTAAGCACCCTAGTACATTAGTGCCATCTGCAGGTTGCACTTTTATGAAATTATAGTGATTTAACACATGAAGTTGTCACATTATAACAATGTAAAAACTTTACAGTTACAACTTTTATTCTTGCCTGTTCGGGTGCATAGTTTGCATAGAACTTGAAACTACTACTTCTACATCTGAAAATTTTCAGGTTCTTGCAGTCTGAACAGTTTGATTCTTGGTTTTATTGTCGAGAATTCTTAGCATTTTGGTTAAAACACCTTGTCCTTAGTGAGTAAATCGGATGGAAATTAAGTATTAACATATTAAAACAGAATGGTTAATGCAATATGCTAGCTATTAAATTTGTACATGTTTGGAACCAAATTTATAATACATCTCTGTGTAGGAAGCTGAAGGATGAATGCAGCTATATACCCTCATACTGAGAATGATAAACATAGCAGATGAGTTTTATCTAATGCAGGCAAAAGCTAGATGAAAATACACAAAACCAGCAGCAATCTGACAAGGCTCGATACATTCACTCTCAAGCTTCACTGACTCGATCTTACTGGCAGACTAGAAACAAGCAAACAAATTTGTTCATTTTTTTTCATTGTTTCTCTTTTATTCCAGAGAACAACTTATTAGTCTGATTTCTAAAATTTACTTCTCTTGATATAAGACAGATATAATAGTAAACTATTTGTACTTTAAACAATCAAGTTCACTTGAAAGAAAACGTTACATGGAAGGAAAAAGAGCCTGATTATTGTGTTTATATCAGAATCATGACCTGGTCATATACTCTGAGGATGTAGGTAATCAAATTGATTGTTGAACCTCGTTTAATCCATGTGTTTTTACGATTACTCTTTGTTTTTCATTCCTTCTTTCGTCAATCTGTGGTTAACTATTCTGTCGTATTACTAACAGAATCATTACCGAAAGACGTAAAGCCAATTAATGCTATTTCAGAGGATTGTAAAGCATACTATGGTTGAAGAGGGAGAATTGGGCCTAGCCCCAACAAACAGTAGTAGACAAGAAGCCCTTCTCAAAGGAGGGACCAGAGATGACCAAATGCCTGATTGCCCAAAAATATGGGCATTTTGTTGAGAGTTATTTTGTTTAGTCCCACATTGAAAAGAGTAGAAGAATGAGACCACTACCTCTTGTATATATAGACCCCAATACTAATGAATAAGATTGACTTCGATTTACTGCTTCTAACATGGTATCAGAGCCTCCAAAATCCTAGCCTCCCTAACCCTAGCCGTCATCCTTTGGTGATTATTTCCATCGTGAAATAATTCCCTTTGACGATTATTTCCTTCGTGAAATAATCCTCTAACCCTAGCCGTCATCCTTTGGCGATTATTTCCTTCGTGAAATAATTCCCTTTGGCGATTATTTCCTTCGTGAAATAATCCCCTAACCCTAGCCGTCATTCTTTTGGCGATTATTTCCTTCGTAAAATAATCCCCTCTGGACTTGACCCCTCTAGATTAAACCTTGCTTTGATCCTGGGAAGAGTAGTGATTTCGCTTGGTCGATTTCACTCACTTTGACGATTATTTTCTTCGTGAAATAATCTCCTTGATCGTGTAGACCCCCCTCGTGTTGAGGAGATGAGATGAACGGGGGGGGCAAGGTGGATGATGAGAAGAGGGTGATGTTTGGAGACGAGGAAAGTTGAAGGCCGGGTGTGGGATCTAGATTTGTGAGATCGAGATTTGTGGGATCGGTGTGAGGGAACCGAACACAAATTAGATCGATGGAGACCGGCACAAACCCGATGGCGGAACTCATCAAGAAGTTGAACCCGGAGGATGTTTCAACTATGATGCAGTTCATGAGAATGACAGCGAGAGAGGGCTCAACAAAGTCACCGCCCAAGAAGGTGGAGCTACCACCTATCGACGTGAAGCTCGAAGGGCCAACGACATATCTGAGTTGGTCGCGCCGGGTGAGATATACCCTTACAGGGAGGAACCTGGAGGGATATCTGACGGGAGAGAAGACTGAACATGCTGAGGGCTCGGAAGAGATGAGTGGAAGTCCACTCATATGTTGGTGTATATCTGGCTTCTCATTTCAGAGTCCGACCAATTGCAGCCACGATAGATGGCATTGGGAAGGTGCAGGATATCTGGGAGAAGCTGAGAATGACCTATGATGGGGTAGAGAATAACCTGAGGGTATTCCAGATCGAAAAAGAGATCAGCGCTACAGTCCAGAGAGAGAGGAATGTACAAGAGTATGCCACGGAACTGGAGCGGTGGCCGATCAATCATCACTCGCCCTTAACAAGTTGCAAGGACCACGAGTGCAAGGAGGCCTCTTTGCGAAGAGGACCATGCTATTCCTCGAGGCTTGGCTCCATCATTTGAGCAGAGGACGGCGATACTACTAGCCCGCACGAAGATTCCATCTCGAGGAGACAGCCTCGACCATGATACAGAAGAGAGCCGTGACGTGCAAAGCCGGGATAGGTGAACTTCGGGGAGAAGTCAAGATCGGTGGTCTCAAACCCGTGTAACACCGATTGGAGGGAGACTAGGCAGACTTTAAAATGGAGAGGTAGGGCATCCGAGGCGATTTGCTCTAAGCCATCCAAGGAGAGGAACCGGGTGGACGTGGACAGCCGGGCCGTGCGGGCCATGGAGGGGCGCGAGGTGGAAGAGGAGGCCATCGCGAATCACGGGCGAGGAGGAGGAAGAAGCCGAGATGACTTTATTGAGCAGATCGAGCCTCTTGGCGAGACGAAGGGGAAATGTAGCGACACGCGGTCCGAGGGTGCATCTACGCTTTGGAGGAGACTATGCCGATTACTTCGCAAGACACCCAAACAAAGGTATGAACGACACACATGCCCCTGCATCCATGACTGCCACTAGATCCACAGACTGGATAATGAATTCTAGAGCATCCAGACATGTAACTGGTAATGCCAGTGAGTTCTCGTCTTATACTCACCTAGCGAGAGAGTATCCAGATTATGGATGGTACAAAGACAGCCGCGTGGTCGGTAAGGGCACTGTTAATTGTACAGGTTCTGTAACACTATCTAATATTTTGCATGCTCCTTCATTTCCTGTCAGCCTGTTATCCATTAGCGCCATTATCCTTTAACTGAAATGTGTTGTTTCTTTCGATATTCCTAAGGTGATCTTTCAGAGAAGGGGACAGCTAAGACTTGGACCGGGCACACGCTGTACCGGACCGCGGAAGGGATGGACTCAGTGGCGACATCTATGATTGAGAGGACGGAGGAGGAACCTGACAGCGCAGAGAATGAGTTGATGCTACATCATAAACGGATGGGACATCCTTCATTTAGTATTCTGGGTAAAATGTATCCAACCTTATTTCAGAAAGCAAATCAACAGAAGCTTCAGTGTGATGCTTGTGAGTTTGGAAAACTTACTAGAAGCTCTTATGTCAGTTCGGGTAATAGGAGTTCCTGTAGTTTTGAGGTGATACATTCTGACGTATGGGGACCTTGTCCAATAAATTCTATAAGTGGATGCAAATATTTTGTTATATTTATTGATTATTTTTCTAGAGTCACTTGGGTGTACCTGACGAAAAATAAGAATGATATAATTGGTTGTTTCAAAGACTTTCGTAGGCACATCCAGACTCAATATGGTGCAGTGGTAAAGGTGCTGAGGTCGATAATGGGACAGAGTATATCAACAGAATATTTGGGGAGTATCTGTCAGCTCAAGGGATACAACACCAGACTACATGCACATACACCCCAGCTCAGAATGGGGTAGCAGAGAGGAAGAATAGACATCTCCTAGAAGTTACTAGGAGTATGATGATGGCAATAAATGTCCCAAAAATATTGTGGGGATAAGCAGTTTTGACGGTCGCTCACTTAATCAATAGGATGCCTTCGAGTGTATTGAAATGAAAATCTCCACGTGAGGCACTGAAGGGAGACAATGGGGGGACCCTACCATTAAAGGTGTTTGGCTGTGTGTGTTTTGTGAAGGACAATAGACCATCTGTTGGGAAACTGGACCCCATGGCTGTGAAGTGTATGTTTGTGGGATATTCTGACACACAGAAAGGATATGTCTGTTAGAGCCCAGTAGAAAAAAGGCTGTTTGTCAGCATGAATGTGCGGTTTCGAGAGCTCGAGCCATACTACACATTGGGAGTAACTTCACCCTTTGGCGTCTCGCCCGATACTGGAGGTATGAGGCGAGAGGAGGAGAATGGTGAGAGCTCAAGGGGGTCAATCCTAATTTCGGTCCCTTACTCAGAGGAGCAGGAGGATGAAGACAAAGGGGAGGAGGAGGAGGAGACAAGGGGTGCTAGGCCTACAGCTCAGGGAGAGTTGCCTACAGCTCAGGGGGAGTTATGTACATACAGAAGGAGTGAGAAGCAATGGTGCCTACAAGGCCAAAGGTGCCTACAAGGCTGCTGCCCCCTCAGTCCGCTCTGCCCAACTCTTGAGAAACCTACACCATCCTCCACTTTAGGTGATATCATTCCTTCTCTGCTACCCCTCTCGTCCACACTCAAGAATCGTAAGGACTACCTAGACGCGTAATCCTCCCCGAGTGATATGATTAGGATCTTACTCAATTTATTTTCTATTCTAACATATCCCCTTCACATGGAGCATTCATTGCATCATTAGATTACGTTACTATACCTAACAACCGCACGCCGCTAAGAAGGACCCAAAGTGGAAGGCGCCATGCACGAGGAGCCGGGGCTCTCGAGAAGAATCACACATGGGAGTTGGTGACACCGCCGCCAGGGAGAGCAAGTGGGATGCAAATGGGTGTTTACTGTGAAGCAGAATCCAGAAGGACAAGTTGAACGCTACAAGGCACGACTGGTGGCAAAAGGGTACTCCTGACAGATATGGTTGGGATCTTGCTCAATTTATTTCCTATTCTAACATATCCCCTTCACATGGAGCATTCATTGCATCATTAGATTCTATTACTATACCTAACAACTGGCACGCTGCTAAGAAGGACCCAAAGTGAAAGACAGCCATGCACGAGGAGCTGGGGGCTCTCGAGAAGAACCACACATGGGAGTTGGTGACACTGCCAGCAGGAAAAAGAGCAGTGAGATGCAAATGGGTGTTTACTGTGAAGCAGAATCCAGAAGGACAAGTTGAACGCTACAAGACACGACTGGTGGCAAAAGGGTACAGCCAGACATACGGTATTGATTACGATGAGACTTTTGCACCAGTGGCGAAGATGAGCACTGTTCGGACACTGATCTCTCTCGCAGTAAATAGTGGATGGAAACTATACCAACTAGACGTGAAGAATGCGTTTCTTCATGGGGATCTAGTGGAGGAGGTGTATATGGAGATACCACCAGGATTTGGCACGTGACGCATATGGGTAAAGTCCGCAGGCTGAAGAAGTCTCTGTATGAACTAAAGCAGTCTCCCCGAGCATGGTTCGACAGGTTTAGGAGGGCTATGATTGGTATGGGATACAAGCAGATCAATGCCGATCATACTGTATTCTTTCGAAGAAGTGAGGCCCACATCACTATGCTTGCAGTGTATGTAGATGACATGATCATCACAGGGGATGATGAGTGTTTGGATCGAAAGTTGATTTCTTTGTAAAACTTGAGAAAATTACACTTTTGGTTCTCGCCAAGAAAATTAAATAACTCTCTCACAAACTCAAACAAGAGAAGCTACAAGTGTAGATCTCTGGTTTTGTGGGACTTTACTGTCTTGGGGCCAGCGTAATCCGTGGACCACGGCGGCGATCGTCGAATCGACGGGTTTAGTTAGTGCTTCGCAAAGGAAACAAGAACTTCAGAAATATCTTAGCAAGGTAAGATATCTACTCTTCTCAAGAATAAGTCAAGGCTTAAACTCGAGGAATCTCCGCGGATCGTGTTCTTGAACTCGGAAGCTTGGATTTGATTTTTCCCTTCGATGGCCGACCTCACGCCCAGTGGGCGTAGGAGGGTATTTATAGTCTTTGGGAAACGTACCCACAAGTGTCATAAGTGCCGAGATTTGCGCTAGCGGCGTAGCCGAAGCCGCCTCTCGCCACCGGGCGTAGCATGGCCGCCGGGCTGGCAAGATAATGGCCACCGGGACCGGGCGAGGCAAGGCCGCCCTTCCAACGGTTTTTCCGCTTTTAGACGATTAAATGCCTAGAATTACGCCTAGTGGGCGTATCTTCATGTAACCGCCTATTAACGCGTGTCGAGCGTCTCTGCATTGATAAAGTCAAGTGGGCCCCATCGGCATTGATTTAGACCCTTCAAGAGCTCGTTCCAAGTATTACGGGTGTCTCGCCGGTTAGCGAGACACAAGTAAGTGCCTCGCCTATAGCGAGACACATCAAGGTGTCTCGCTTCGTGCGAGGCACACACAAGTGTCTCGCTAATAGCGAGACACATCAAGGTGTCTCGCCGCGGCGAGGCACACAAGTGTCTCGCTAATAGCGACACATCAAGGTGTTCCCGCCTGTACAGACAAAGTGTCTCGCGACCGTAGAGGAGACACAATCTCCCATGTGTTGACTTCTTGAGATTTCGACGACGTTGTTCTTCGATCTTCTCATGATTTAGTCATATTTGAGGTTCTTCAGCATTTTTGATGCCTACAGATACCCCTCCAAAGTTTTCGCACTGTATTTTGTCGAGGGTCCGAATACTTTGATAAGATGCTCTTGCTTCGCTCAACGTTGAACTTTGTAGAAGAGGCCCATGTTTTGCTTCAGCTTGAACTCGCTACGGCGTCACGACCATACTTTGGGATCAATAGTCGTTGCATTTGTATTTGGATTGATTGAAATGTCAAGTCGATTTTGGACTAATCATCTTCATCTTGAAAGTCACCACTTGGGTTATAATTGAAATGCCTTGAGAATCGCCGGTTTTCTCAATATCGATTTCCGTGAAAGCTTCTATATGTAATATCGGAATTGTCCCACTTGAAGAAAGCGGGGCAATCTGAAGTGTCTCGCTCAAAAGGACCGCCACAGACCATGCGAGCATGCTTGAGCTTCGAGGCGATGTAATGGCACATTTGCATTAGCAATGAGTTACAAAGTGCATTAAAATCACGGTAGGAGAAAGTGCTTGACCCCAGAAGAGTGAACCCATTGTCTCAAGTTATTGCTTGTATGATAGATATAGGATTTTGGCAAACCCTCAACCATCAACGGATTTGATGAGCCTTTACCAACTACCGCTTGAGTTGGGCTAGCATGTAGATTATCCGAGTCCGTTCTACATGTTATGTTGTGCTAAAAGAGTGAATTCTCTTAGACTTTATGCTACGATATTGAATAATGAGTTCTGGCAATTATCACGGAATTGATTACCCGACAAAGATGTGTTAGATGCACTTATCTCCGATAAGGGACGAGATAATATCCCTATGCATGAAGGCATAGTTTAGGTGTCATTAGGTAATGACATCTATGCTACGATATTGAATACGAGCTTGATCAATTATCACGGAATTGATTACCCAGCGGCGTGTGTTAGGCGACTTATCTCGATAAGGACAGATAACATCCCTATGCATAAAAGCATAGTTTAGGTGTCATTAGGTAATGACATCTATGCTACGATTTTGAATAATGAGGCTTGTGGAATTTGTGTTTTCTCTTGGGGCTAAAACGAACCCCGTTGTGTCTTCTCTTGGGGTAGCGAACCTGTTGTGTTTTCTCTTGGGGTAGCGAACCTGTTGTGTTTTCTCTTGGGGCTAAAACCAACCGTCGAGTAGACCTCTCATTCATAAAAGGAATCGAGAGGGATTTTGACCGTGGTCCTAATCAGGAAGGTTTGACCAAGTGGGAGTGAAAATTAAAATGATCCTAATTGTAGGAAGGTTTGATCGGATAGGAGTTTTGAGACAATCCTAAGCGTGGAAGGTTTGACCGCTCAATCTGAAATGGACCTCTCGCTCATGGAAGGAATCAAGAGGGATTTTGACCATGGTCTTAATCAGAGGAAGGTTTGATATTTGAGACAATCCTAACTGCCGGAAGGTTTGATCGCCAATCTTGAAATGGACCTCTGCTCATGGAAAGAATCAAGAGGGATTTTGGCCGTGGTCCTAACTGTAGGAAGGTTTGACCAAGTGGGAGTGAAAATTAAAATGATCCTAATTGTAGGAAGGTTTGATCGGGATAGGAGTTTTGAGACAATCCTAAGCTGTCGGAAGGTTTGATCGCCAATCTTGAAATGGACCTCTCGCTCATGGAAGGAATCAAGAGGGATTTTGACCATGGTCTTAATCAGAGGAAGGTTTGACCAGCAGATATTTGAGACAATCCTAAGCTGTCGGAAGGTTTGATCGCCAATCTTGAAATGGACCTCTCGCTCATGGAAAGAATCAAGAGGGATTTTGGCCGTGGTCCTAACTGTAGGAAGGTTTGACCAAGTGGGAGTGAAAATTAAAAATGATCCTAATTGTAGGAAGGTTTGATCGGGATAGGAGTTTTGAGACAATCCTAAGCGTGGAAGGTTTGACCGCTCAATCTGAAATGGACCTCTGTTCATGGAAGGAATCAAGAGGATTTTGACCATGGTCTTAAGCGTAGGAAGGTTTGACCAGTGATATTTGAGACAATCCTAAGCTGTCGGAAGGTTTGATCGCCAATCTTGAAATGGACCTCGTTCATGGAAAGAATCAAGAGGATTTTGGCCGTGGTCCTAACTGTAGGAAGGTTTGACCAGATAGGAATTTTGAGACAATCCTAACCGTAGGAAGGTTTGATTGCTCAATGTGGAAGTGGACCTCTCGTTCATGGATTATCCACCCCGACTTTCTTTGCAAAATTGGGCGGAGTGAATAAGAAGGAAGAGCAGTTTAACCTCTTATATTCATCGGAGGAAAGTGAGCGGTTTATACTCGTATACTGTTGGAGTACGAGGGAGCGCTTTATACTGTGATACTGTTGGAGTACGAGGGAGCGCTTTATACTGTGATACTGTTGGAGTACGAGGGAGCGCTTTATACTGTGATACTGTTGGAGTACGAGGGAGCGCTTTATACTGTGATACTGTTGGAGTACGAGGGAGCGCTTTATACTGTGATACTGTTGAGTACGAGGGAGCGCTTTATACTCATATACTTGTTGGAGTCTGAGAGGGCGGTTTATACTCGTATACTGTTGGAGTCAAGTTTGATTCACTTATTTGGCGTTAAGGCCGGCTTCAACCAAGGCTTGGATGATGGCCTTGAGAGCTAAGCAATCCTTTGTAGGATGGAGGATCCTCTGTAGTGCATACGGTATTTAGGGTCAGAAGTTTTGCTAGCCTCCTCTTGATTTGTAATTGAGGCAACTTGATTTTGTTGTTATCAAGGAGGTGTTTGAAGATGATTGGAACTTCTTCGTCCTTGAAAGAGTATGTCTGTGGAATTCGATTTAGAAGCTTTTGGCGGCCGTTGTTGCGACGTTTGACCAACAGCGATCCAGATACCTTTCCTCTATTACGAGGAAAAATTTACTTCGAGGGTCGACCATCTTTTAGCCTCTTCGGCTTTCTTCCTTCGAGGAAGCGTTCGGCTTGTTCTCCTCGTATTTTTAGGTCTTTCCACGTAGTTGGTGGGGCGACCCCATGACTTCCAACAATCTTATAGAAAGATTGTTGTGGCAAGTCTTCAATATGAACTTTTCGATAGTGGATCCACGCAATTCATAGCTTTATTATGAATCGCTAACGAAGGTGTCGATTGTCTCCCCACCTTTACGCTTTTAGTCTAAGAGAGTTCCAATTGAAACTTGATTATCGTCATCGAAGAAGTTCTTTGAGAAAAGAACTTTCCATGTCCTCCCAGTTAATACTCCGGCCTTGAATCTTCGATACCAATCGGCAGCCCATGAAGAGTACCGACGAATGACCGAACCATCGAGGCTCGCTTCCGAGATTACCCCAAATGTGATTTGAAGTAAATCGTGTTGTGAAGGTGACCCTCTCCCGTCAAATGGCGTGAAGTTGATCAAATTGAATTTGGGTGGGTAAGGGATTGAATCCCACTCTCTAGGATATGGACACGGGATACCAGTCCTTTTGACTTCCTGTGTGGACATCAAAGCATTGATTTTATTTTCAAGCTCTTTCATCCTTTCGCCATCATCTTCCCCTTGTTTTGGATTATTTCCAATAGGAAGAATTGGATCATTTCCACCTTGAGCAGCAGATGCAGCTTTCTTTGGAGGTTGATCAGCGTAAATGTGTTCATCAATCTCCGAATCACTGTCTTCAACATTATGGTGAGTTACTCCACCTTGTTGACTAGTTTCAGGCTGTTGACTGGACCCAGGTTGTTGTGCAACTGTTTGGGTTTGCAATTCCCTCATATGTTGCATGGCTAGCTCCATCTCTGTTCTCATTTCGGCCTTAAGCTCTTCTCTTTGCTTAGCTAAGGCTTCTTGTAACATTTGAGCCAGGACATCGGGAGTAATGGTAAAAGCTTCTCTGGGATGGGGACCAACACTTGACATTGTGTCATCGGAAGCTATCGCCGAATTGATGTCGGAAGCTTCATCATCAGATGATTCTCCCTCATGCATCCTTCTATAGTCGATGCGCTGGGTAGCTCGCAATTGTAACCGAGACATCTGCTGGGAAACTCGGGTGCTGACTTTTCCTGCAGGAGTGAAATCAGGATCTGCATCCGTTGCGGTCCTTTTTCTTTGTTCACCATATTAATGGTCACCGGAAACTCATCAATTTGGATGGATGATCTCCTTCTTCTTCGATGTCGTCTTGACTGTGGCTTCAGATCTTCCGTTGCTGACAGGGAAAGCCGTTCGAATACTGAAGCTCTTTGTGGGTGAGCGTTCGACTCAGAACAGGCACATCCTGATAACAGCGTCTTAATCAATTTTGCACACGAGCAAGAACAATCTATTTCGTCGATCGTCCTCTTTCGTGTGTTGCCACCCCCAGCCTGATGATGTGGTTGGTGTGGTTTATCACAAATTGCACTTCCACCCCCAAGTGTAACGTTGTCCTTAATTGGAGGACACGTCTTCTTTTGGGGACGTCGACTCTTTGACTTGAGAGACAACTTCCGCCGCTGGCTTCGCATCCGGTTTCTTCCTTACGAAGCGTTAGGCTTGTTCTCCTCGTATTTTAGGTCTTTCCACGTAGTTGGTGGGGCTGACCCCATGACTTCCAACAATCTTATAGAAAGATTGTTGTGGCAAGTCTTCAATATGAACTTTTGATGGTGGATCACGCAATTCATAGCTTTATTGGAATAAACGAAGGTGTCGATTGTCTCCCACCTTTACGCTTTTAGTCTAAGAGTTCCAATTGAAACCGGTGTCGTCATCGAAGAAGTTCTTTGAGAAAAGAACTTTCCATGTCCTCAGTGATTAATACTCCGGCCTTGAATCTTCGATACCAATCGGCAGCCCATGAAGAGTACCGACGAATGACCGAACCATCAGAGGCTCGTTTCCCGAGATTACCCCCAAATGTGATTTGAAGTAAATCAGGTGTTGTGAAGGTGACCCTCTCCCGTCAAATGGCGTGAAGTTGATCAAATTGAATTTGGGTGGGTAAGGGATTGAATCCCACTCTCTAGGATATGGACACGGGATACCAGTCCTTTTGACCTCCTGTGTGGACATCAAAGCATTGATTTTATTTTCAAGCTCTTTCATCCTTTCGCCATCATCCTCCCCTTGTTTTGGATCGTTTCCAATAGGAAGAATTGGATCATTTCCACCTTGAGCGGATCTGCGACTTTCTTTGGAGGTTGATCGGTAAATGTGTTCATCAATCTCAGAATCCTTGTCTTCAACATTATGGTGAGTTACTCCACCTTGTTGACTAGTTTGTTTATTGGTGGACCCAGGTTGTTGTGCAACTGTTTGGGTTTGCAATTCCCTCATATGTTGCATGGCTAGCTCCATCTCTGTTCTCATTTCGGCCTTAAGCTCTTCTCTTTGCTTAGCTAAGGCTTCTTGTAACATTTGAGCGGGACATGGGAGTAATGGTAAAAGCTTCTGGGATGGGGACCGACACTTGACATTGTGTCATCGGAAGCTATCGCCGAATTGATGTCGGAGCTTCATCATCGATGATTCTCCTCATGCATCCTTCTATAGTCGATCGTTGGGTATTCCATAATTGTAACGAGACATCTGGCTGGGAAACTTCGGTCTTGACTTTTCTGCGGGGAATGAAATCGGGATCTGCATCCGTTGCGGTCCTTTTTCTTTGTTCACCATATTAATGGTCGCCGGAAACTCATCAATTTGGATGGATGATCTCCTTCTTCTTCGATGTCGTCTTGGCGTGGCTTGAGATCTTCCGTTTCGGCGGGGAAAGCCGTTCGAATCTTGAAGCTCTTTGTGGGTGGCGTTCGACTCGAACGGGCACATCGATAAAAGCGTCTTAATCAATTTTGCACGAGCAAGAACAATCTATTTCATCGATCGTCCTCTTTCGTGTGTTGCCACCCCACCGATGATGTGGTTGGTGTGGTTTATCACAAATTGCACTTCCACCCCAAGTGTAGCGTTGTCCTTAGTGGAGGACCGTCTTCTTTTGGGGCGTCGACTCTTTGACTTGAGACAACTTCCGTCGCTTGGCCGTCATCGAAGTTGCTTCGTATGAATCACGAGGGTCCGGTTATCTCGTGATTTTGCGAAGTCACTTGCCTCAACTTCTTCTTCTCGGCAGACTTCGTGGACCCCTTGTGGGATGCTCAAGCGAGGCATGAAATTCTTCGGTTTGAGCTGCGTCGGATGGCTCGGCACATTTCGAACATCACTTGGAATTTGATGCGGCTGACACATGCGTTGTTTATGGATCGGTGACCCAAGCGTTCCATTAGGTGTTTTGACTTTGGTTCTCAATTGTGGACCAAGGCGACCGAACACCGAAGTTGATGATTTCGGACCTAACGGTTGATACCTCGGTAGGAAAAGTGGAAGAAAGGCGGAAAAGCCCATCTTTTGTCAATGCATGGAGGGCCTGCGCTTTTGGCGGCGATTCGTATCTGTGGCGAGCGTTTACCACCGCACCGTTGTTGGCGAAGCTGCTCGGCTGTCACCGGCGAAGCAGTTCTTATTGTTGGCGAACTTCGAACTTATCTCGGCGAGGCGTTTACTCTATCTCGGTGAATGTTGTTGGCGAGACGGACTCTTGAGCCGATTTTGATGTCGACTTCGGATCCATGCTTGGCGATTTTGAGCCGTTCTTTGGGTTGCTTTTGACTCTTAGCCTTGCGAACAACAGCGTGCTCGAGCAAAGCGTGCCGCGGCGTTTTGAGCGCTCCTTCCTTGTCAATCGGTCCTTTTGGCGAGAACCCATTCTTCCTTGGGAGGAGGCCGACGGATTGAGAGATTGCGCTTTGTTGATGCCTTTGATCCGCGTGAGTTCGATAGTGAACTCCATCCGTCGACTCGAGCCTTGGCGGCCCGGCGGATCATCTTTTGGCGTCGTCTTTGGCGAGCTCTCTTCGTCGATCGGTTGAGATCTTGTTGAGAGGAAATCGCCTGCATGCATAGCGAGCGAAGATCGTTGCACATCACAATGAGAACGAACCTCCCTCTTAGGGGATGAGATCCTCCGATGTTTGCGGGGTGAGGAGGACTTCGATGTGGAAGAGAAGAGATACTCTTCAATTTGGCTTGATCGAAGAAGTAGTCTATTCCATCAACCATGAGGTTGGCGATGTTGCAAAGTTGCGACACAACGATCTCGGCTCGAGACCGCTGGCTCCCATCGTGGTCGCCATCGTGTTTGGGTCGAAAGTTGATTTCTTTGTAAAACTTGAGAAAATTACACTTTGGTTCTCGGTTATAAGAAAATTAAATAACTCTCACAAACTCGAACAAGAGAAGCTACAAGTGTAGATCTCGGTTTTGTGGGACTTTGCTGTCTTGGGGGCCGTAATCCGTGGACCACCGGCGGCGATCGTCGAATCGGCGGGGTTTAGTTAGTGCCGCAAAGGAAACAAGAACTTCAAATATCTTAGCAAGGTAAGATATCTACTCTTCTCAAGAATAAGTCAAGGCTTAAACTCGAGGAATCTCCGCGGATCGTGTTCTTGAACTCCGGAAGCTTGGATTCGATTTTTCCCTTCGATGGCCGACCTCACGCCCAAGTGGGCGTAGGAGGGTATTTATAGTCTTTGGAAGCGTACCCACAAGTGTCATAAGTCTTTGGAGATTTGCGATTAGCGGCTTCGAGCACCTGCGCTAAAGCTGCTGCTCCCGCCGGGCGATGTCGGTTTCCGGTGGCGGCGGCGGTATGAAACGCCTCATTGTTGGCGGCGATCGCCGTCCTTCATTGCTTTATGCGGTTTTCACTTTTTTAGGCGCGATTAAATACCTAGAATTACGCCTAGTGGCGTATCTTCGCGATGTAACCGCCTATTGCGATGTCGAGCGTCTCTGCATTGATAAAGTCAAGTGGGCCCCATCGGCATTGATTTAGACCCTTCAAGAGCTCGTTCCAAGTATTACGGGTGTCGCCCGGTTAGCGAGACACAAGTAAGTCACGCCTATAGCGAGACACATCAAGGTGTCTCGCTCGTCGCGAGGACACACCTGAAATCGCTAATAGCGAGACACATCAAATGTCGCTTCGTGGCGAGACACAAACAAGTGTCTCGCATGGCGAGACACAATCTCCCATGTGTTGACTTCTTGAGATTTCGACGACGTTGTTCTTCGATCTTCTCATGATTTAGTCATATTTGAGGTTCTTGACAATTTTGATGCCTACAATGAGAAAGAGATTGCCCACCAAGGTGAGATTGAGCAAAGAATTTGAAGTGAAGGATCCGGGTCACCGATACTTTCTTGGAATAGAGATAGCTCATGGAGCGGAGGGAATTGTTCTCTCGAGGAAGTATGCACGGATCTTCTTGCGAGACGAGGAATGTTGGGGTGCAAACCGCTACTACACCGATCGATCGAGGTTCAAGCCGATTCTTTGGCGAGGAGAACAGTTGATCATGAGAGATATCGAGGTCGGTTGGTAGGTTGATCTATCCGAGTCACACACGTCCGACATTTCATTTGCGGTGAGCGTGGTGAGCCGCTACATGCATGATCCGAGAAAGGATCATATGGATGCAGTATATCAGATCCTGAAATATCTGAAGGGTGCCCCTGGCAAAGGGCTGATATTCAGGAGGAGTGACCATGTGAACATTGAGGGCTACTGTGACTCAGATTGGGCTAGTTGCGGAGATGATAGGAGGTCTACCTCGAGTGCTGCATATTAAGTAGGAGGCAACTTAGTCTCTGAAAAAGTAAAAAGCAACTGTGGTGGCAAGATCAACGGTGAAGCGAGTCTGAGCAATGGTGTGGGGGTTCTTGAGTTGATGTGGCTGAAAAACATGCTGGTGGAGCTAAAGCTAGATCAAGGGGCCAAGATTAAGTTGTGGTGCGACAACAAGTTAGCTATTAGCATTGCTAACAACCCAGTACAGCATGACAGAACTAAGCACATCGAGATTGACAGGTTCTTCATCAAAGAGAAGCTGAACAGTGGGCTACTGGAGTTAGGCCATGTTCCAACTAAGGATCAGGCTGCAGACTGCTTGACTAAAAGACTTAGCTCAGTAGACCTAGCTAGAGGGTGTGACAAGATGGGCTTAATAGATATCTTTCGCCCATCTTGAGGAGGAGTGTTGAGAGTTATTTTGTTTAGTCCCACATTGAAAAGAGTAGAAGAATGGGACCACTACCTCTTGTATATATAGACCCCAATACTAATGAATAAGATTGCACATTTCTCTTGATTTGCCCTGTTTCTAACACATTTCCTTTGAGATTATGGACCATAGAATAATGTCAAACCTAGAGCAAGATGACATGCCAATTTGTGACTTCACAATAATTCCCCAGTTCTTTGAACTAAAGCCATCTATTTTTTACTATTCTCATTTCTTATTTTACTAAAAATGCTTATAGATTATTAACCGCATTTACAAAATTAATATGCAGAAATAATAACTGAAAATTTAGACATTTTGTATTATTTGAGTTGTTAGAAAATGATTAACCTATAGAAACAACAGTTTGATTTAGTTATCTTTGTTTCAGCAGAAAACTCACATACAGGCTGTATGTACTCATTCTTGCATTATAAGATTTTATCATCAATTTCCTATTTTAAATGAGGTATCATTTTTTCGTCGCTTTAATTAATTATATTACTCATGACTCACATTCAATGTATGCATACTTTACATTGTGCACTTACTTTCTTTTCTTTGGTCAATGAAGTTAATTTTTCATTCACCATGAGCAAACAATAATACATTCTCAATCTCAGGCATGCCTAGATTACACAAATCCCTACTCAAAGGGATTATATGTGCACTTATTAATATGATTGATTTATTGTTCTCCTCTCCATCTCTGTCATGCACGAATTTATGTACTTTAGAATAAGAAATGTACCGTACTTAAGATTTAGTGTTCATGCCGAAATTACTTTTGTACACTTTTATCTGCTTATAAACTATCTTAATCAACCTCAAAAAAACTGAAACCTAAGAATCAGAAACTTGCTAAATTTTGGACTAATATGGTAACCACTAGGTTCAAGACCAAATCACTTAACTCTAACCTATAACTCTACATATTTTGTGTTCTTCATAGCCTGTTGCAATCAACTGAAGGCATGCATGCAAGGTGCCAACTTGTAGAGCTTCAAATTCTACATAGATTTGAAGCTAAAGATCCACAAAAGATTAAGACATGTTACCTAGAGTCAGAAAAATCAGGTGCAGCTTGGCCTTCATCTTTGCCTATAAATTCAAACCAATATTGCAAGAACCAAGCAATCAAAGCAAAGAAGCACAAGCATTTTCAGAACTCATGGCCTCAAAGACTCCTCTCTTTGCAGCTGTCTTGTTGATGATTGCTTCTGCATCCTCGGCACAAGCTCAGCTCCTCGGTCTCGGTCAGCTGCTCATCAATGGCACAGTTTATTGCAGCGTTGGCACTGGTTCAGCCAACACTGCTGTGTTTCCAAGTAAGACTGTACCGAAATCTCAAATTTCTAGTATGAAAGTATTAATGCAGATTTATCTCACATATATGAGGCATATAGTCATAGCTATATTTGAATAAATCATATATTGTAGATGCACGTAATTACTGGTTCATGTTGAAATATCTACCTAATAACATCCACCTCACCATGTTCTCATGAAAATGATGTTTTCTTGAGGAAATTAGGGTGTTGCCTATATTATTGTAAGGGTATAATAGTATGAGAAAATGATTATTGTTTGTGGAGCTTGATGTACATGAAGCATGTCCAGCGCCTGTCAAAACTCCAAAATTATGGTGAGAGTTATAATTTTATACTAACATGTTCCTACTAGTTGAGGGCCCTTTTTATGGGCCGAAACCTGGACTTATGCAACATATAATTTTTCTAAAATCTGCTGTAAATATGTGGGTAGTGAGATCCAAGCTGGATTGCTCTGGTACTATATCAAAAGACCATTCCACCACATCAAAACTCCAAAGTTGTGGTGAGGATTGAGGGTTATGATTTTATACTCTTAACAAAAACCAAAATTGAACCCCTACAGAATTGCACCCTGACAGAGGTCACATGGTATTTTTGATAATTTGATAATATAGTTGGAGATATATGATATGAAAACATTGCAGCTTGGACTCCTCTGTTTGAAACAATATAACTGGAGATGCATTATTTTTCCAGTTACAAAGTAACCAAACTCACTTTACGTTTCAGATGCTGGAGTGCAGCTACAGTGTGGAAGCAATGTAGTTTCAACTACAACTACAAACTCTAATGGAGCCTTCATTATGCAACTGAGCTTCATAACTTCTCTTTTATCGACACTCTTAAACAATTGCAAGCTAGTAGTCACAACTCCTCTCTCCACCTGCGATGCTTCGCTCCCAACTAGTGGACTGGTTCAGTCAGCTCTCCAACTGCTTAATGGTGGAGGACTCATTGGAGAGCTCCTTGGTCTTATCACCAACATAGTTCCCTCTGGCTTCTCTCTTGTTCAGTAACTCAACTGGCTTGGGTTCTTATTATATCGTATGTTGATGAATTAGTTTGAACTTGTTTTAATGTTGGTATAGCAACTGGCTGTTGATTCTCGTGCAACAGCAGTTATTGTTGTGTAAGAATAAGGGTCATCTCAGCATAATGATGGGAGTCGAACTCAAATGTTGTAATGTTGTGTATTTCTTTTCTGTTTGTTTCAATATAAGTACTGTTGCAAGTTTCTACTGTCTACATGCTGACTAAATCAACATTCTTAGCAACTCTTATTCAGCAAAGAACAAGAGAACAAAAGAGTTCTTTGCTGAATCCTAAGACCTCTTATCAAGAACTTTTATATATATATACAAGCTAGACTCAAGTTGCAAAAGCAACATACAAAGATATCAACAGTCTTTACCCAATTTTATGGTGTCGGCTACATGAAATTCTATTCATTCAGTTCTATTATGAATGCTATTAGCATTACATATGTTATAGTTTCCCTTGCTTTGCACTTATATACCCTCACTTATTTTTGACAACAACTTATAGCCCTTCAGTTTCAAAACTTGTACCTTAACCTTCTGTTAGGCAAAGGTGAGAATATACCCCCAAAAATACACGTGACACTCACATGCTAATTTTAGAACTTTTAACCCTTAGTTTTTGTTAAATTTAATATTCTATCTTAATTCTATTTTAAATCTACCCCAATTCTATCTTGAAATGGAATTGGGATAAATTAACAGTAAATCTATCAAAAAGCTTTTATTCATAACAGCGTTTAAACAAAAACACAAAAGTTAAAAGCCTTACCTTCAGGCATGATACCACGAAATCCTGTTGCACCCACGCGTTCCTACTGGAGTAATTGGATAAGATTGTGAATGAAGGAGTTTGGTTTTTGTCTATAAATCTTTTCTTTAGTGTGTGTTCGAAGGAGAAACAACACAGGCTATTTATAGACTGGACTCCCTCCTATACCTCCTTGTAACTTCCCACCATCATCAAGGAAGTTAAAGAAACTAATACTACTCCACAACTTCCTAAACTTGTGGACCACTAATTGTATAACTACAATTTAGTTATCAAAATTAAGGCTTAAAAACTTCTAAATTAACATGTTAATGTCACACGAGAATTTCTGGGAATATTCTCACGTTTGCATAGCAGAAGCTATTGCAATGCAAACTTCTTGGGTATATAAGTGCGAAGTATGGGAAGCTATAAGCTATAAGCTATAAGGTATTAAGTTAATTATTTCTATAAAAAAATTAAGTTAGTTATTATCATATCCTTTTTAATCGCTCCAAACGAGATTCTCTTAGGTCAACCCCCAGTTCACTTTTGTTCCATTAACTAGAAGAAGAAACATAAAGAATCAAATTGCCCCATGCGTGTAACTCAGCTGAACGAGCATTTGCATCAAGACTCAGATTTCAATACTTCAGTCGGCACCAGCTACTCAACTAATACCATGAAAAATTCACACTCAATGGAGATCCCCCGTTGAAGATCATTTCAGAAATCTAGTGTATGAACCAGGTATTAAGGCCTGCAGATGCACATATAAGACATTGTTGTCATTTAAAAATGGTATGAAGCTAAAGAATAGTGTATGATGCCAAGCATTCAGCCAACAACCTGCTTTCATAAATGTTGGATCACAATGGAAATGCAGTTGTTTATATAATATCAAGACTTAGAAATTCCCGTCAAATTGTAATATAACCACATATCATACAAGAGCATGCCCCATAAAGATCTTCCATCAAAGCTTACAACTCGAGTAAAATGGTTGCAGAAGTAAGAAAAACTACCAACTCAAATATCAGCTTGCATATTTTTGCAGAAGTGAGAAGAATTGCAGGCAGTATATCAAGAAGCCTTCCTTCTTTTCAAATGTAACAAGGATCAGATTCTTTGGTGTGATCTCGAAACTCTGGAGTGTTTGCATGGCAACTGCATCTAGTTATTGGAAAGTGATTATACTACAAAAATTAACAAAGTGTAATGTCAAGCCTACAGCAAGGTGACATGCCAATTTGTAACATTTATAGGCTACATATGCATATTCCTGCATTTTAAGACTTCATCTTCAATTTCCTAATATAAAATCATAATATCGTACTTTTATCCTTTCAGCAATATTGCGGTGACTCACAGTTTATCCATACATACTTTAACTTGTTAATAATGTAGGATTGAAATTCATTAAGATGGCTAAGAGAACCGAGAGGGTAAAAAACATTCAAGAAATTTGTGTTCTGATGTCTCCGTCTTAGATCCACAAATGAACACTTGATGAGGGACCAAGTAACTACTTTAACAATATTCTCATTGGTAATCATGTGATCAAGATCAAAAGACCTACAATCATAAAATCATGTGATTAAGACAAAAGACCTACAATCATAAAATCATCTTGGCCTTCATTTTTGCCTCTAAATTCACACCAATTCAAGAACCAAGCAAAGAAACCATTTCCATGACTAATGGCCTCAAAGATTCATCTCTTTGCTGCTGTCTTGTTGGTTATTGTGTTTGCATGCTCAGCACAAGCTCCGGTTCTTGGTGTAGGTCTGATGAACATCACTGGCACAGTTTAGTGCAGCATTAGCAGTAGTTTACCAACCACTGCTGTATTTTCAAGTAAGATTTTCCTGAAATTACTAATTTCTAGTATGAAGCGAAATTACTAATTTCTAGTATGAAGGCACCAATGCTTCAGCTTTATGTCGGATATATGAGGGTGTTTGATTGCTTATAATTGGAAATACATATGGAGATCAAGGTACAGTTAGATAACAATCTCACACACACAAATTTAACAAGGTTGCAGTAAAAAGAAAAAATTGTTCTCTATTTGATGGTTTTAGACCTGCATTGTAGTTATAAACTATATTTTGAGTAAATAATATCGTTTACGTGCACTCATCAAGCAATAACGACATGTTAGAAAATATGCATAGTAAAATCAGTATTTTCATTTTTTTCATAATAGCCATTTTTAACCAATTTTGTTGCAACTTAGTACACAATAGATGGCTAATGATTCAGTCAGTTTTAATAATTTCATGATATAGTTGGAGAAGTATCCTATCTGATGTTAGATTGCATCTCCAACTAGCTGCATTGCTTTTGCAGTTAATGTTGAGTAAATCATATAGTTTGCGTGCACTAAAAAACGAGCATAATTACTAGAATATCAAAACATGTACCCAACAACACCCGCATCAACAATTTTTCATAACTACCATGTTTAACCAAATTTTATTACAACAAGTTATACGAACTCCTGTAGTTGGAAAAATAGCACTCTATGTTGCAGATGCAGCACTGCAGCTACAATGCGCAGGCTCTACGGTTGCAAGTGCAAGTACAAACTCTAATGAAGTGTTCAGTATTTCACTGAGCTCCACAACTGTGCTTTTATTGACACTTCTGAGCAATTGCAATCTTGTGGTTACAACTCCTCTCGCCACCTGCAAAGCTTCGTTCCCGATCACTGGGTTTCTTCAGTCAGTTCTGCAGCTTCTTAGTGGTGGACTTGTTGTTCTTGGCTTTATCTTCAACTTAGTTCCCATTGGCTTCTCTCTTGTTCAGTAACATAACTGAATGTTAATTCTGAGTTATTGTTTGCGTAAGAGTAAGGGTCCTCTCAGCTTGATGATGGGAGTTGAACTCAGATAGTCTTGTGTTTCTTTCCTGTTTGTTTTAGTAAACTGTTGCAGTTTTCTATTTTATGGATACTGATCTAAATTTCAGCATTTTAGCAATTCATATTGATCAAGAAGCAAAGTATATGGGTAAATTTCACAAAGCCCAGGGAACTTTGGATTTTATTTTATTTTATTTTATTTTTACACAAAACCCTCTAAACTTTATAACTAAAGAAACCCTTCTGAAATTGTTTCAGTAAAGTTAATGACCGATGACTGTTAGATTAAGTTACCCTACATGTAAAGTTGATGCCCAAGAGTTCTTTGCTGAACTCCTGGTAGCCCTCGTCAACAGTTTAACATGATCAATAACTCAGGCATACAAATGTAAGTAGCAGAAGAAACAGAAACAAGCAAAACACTTGTATATAACTCATTAAAATGTTGATTTGCATCAACCAAAACTTATTCTCAGAGACCTGAGTACTTTAGTTTTCTTCATCCACTCTGCTGACAACAGCTAAACTTCATAATTAAGAGAACCGTGATTGAGCAAACAACAAAAGGGACAAATAATTAAGAAAAATGATGTGCAACACTTCGAAGCTGAATGAAAGTGGCAAAAGCAAAATAAAGAACCAAATTACTATTCATGTATAACTCATTGAAAATAATAAGATGAAGCTAAGCAATAGAGTATCATAGCAAACATTAATCATGAAAACAAACTTCTTTCATAAATATTAAGGACCACAATGGAAATATCCACCCGGCAATTGTTAGTATAGTATCAAGAATTAAAAGTTCCTATCAAATTCTAACACAACCATGAAACTGCAAAAGAGAGTTTTTTTTTATTTTATTTATACTTCTTTGCATATGTGATAAGCCTCAGATATTGAGGTGCGGTTTTGAAACTTTTGAGTGTTTGCATTGCCACTGAAGCTTGCATATGCAGTCAACATCAGATTACGTTCAAGTGATGAATAATCATGATTAAAAACCGAGGATTGTGACCGTTTTATATTCACATTACAGTTCAACCAAATTAGCTGACTGCTATGATTATAGAATATACATCATTATTCACCTAGGTGTGATGATTAACTCCGTCAAATATTGCAGTTTTACTTGAACTGGAAAATGTATTTTCACATTTTGTTTCCAAGTGCAACATCCTTTGCCACTAATAGCTTCAGATATTAAGTATTGAGAATTGACCTTAGTGATTAAAACAACTGCAACAATGAATGCAGGAACTGATATGTCGCGGGTGGGAATTGAATCTGATACAACGTCAAAAGGCCCATCCACTACACCAGAAATTCTAAGGTTTTAATTAGGATCGAGGGTTGTGTAGTTTTATATTCTCATAATATTCAAATCAAATATTTGACCACAATGTATCAATCATATTTATTAAGCTAATTAGCAACAAAATTACACCACAAAGGAAGACCTAATTTCCAATTAAATATGAAACAAACATTAAGCCATTCTTCCAACAAAATCACACCCCTCTACTGATCAAAGTTGCCAAGTTCATCATTTAAATCCTCATTCTTCCTCCCAATTTGTATCAAAATCCCATCTGCCTCTAAAAATACCAAAAAGAAACTAAACCAATTAATACATCAAGAATGACTAGAAAGATAAAGAAAAGAAAAAATTGAGCTAAACCCCAAACCTACTTCTGTTTCTAACTTGCACCTAGTTCAGATAATAACAAACAGAACTAAACAAGCAGCTCTTTCCAAAGGAGGGACCAGAGATGATGAAATGCCCGGTTGCCCAAAACTATGGGCATTGCCTTGATTATGGACCATTTAGATAGAGTAATGTTAAAGCCTAGAGCAAGATGGCATGCCTATTTGTAACTTCACATTCAATCCTCAGTTCTTTTAATTAGAGTTATCAACTTTCTTTCTTTTTTTTATTTTCTTACTTTAAGGGAAATGTATATACAAAAGAATAACTGAAATTTTACAAATTATGGTATTATTTGAGTGATTGGAAAATGATTTACCTACAAAACAAAATTTTGATTTCTCCTATCTTTATGTCAGCGTGTGTGTGTGTGTACACACACACACACGGAGTCTAGAATATGTACATCTTAATTTTAAGATTCACTCTTCATGCTAAAATTATATTTGGATTATTCATCAAACACATTATAAAACTATCCTGACAAACCTACATACAAATTTAGGCTTATTTGCAGGTACACCTCTTATATTACAGGGGTGCAAATGTGTATCATCCTTAATTTATTTTATTAGCGTATACGTCTCCTAGTCCATAGATGACATGTTGATATCACCTGATAGTCTGAGTAAGATATCTACCAATAACATCCCAAGAGAGTTTAAAAACTACTGAAAAAGCACATCATGGAGTCTGTGTATAGAATAAAACATGAGTAAAAGTAACTACACCCCATAGTAGAAGAGATTCTATGCAAATAATCCCTAAAAAACTTAAATTTAACGATCAGAAAACATCCCAAGTTTTGCACCAATATGGTAACTACTAGGCTTAAGACCAAATCTCTTCTAACTCTAACCTCCAACTCTACATATCTTGTGTTGTTCATAGCCTATGGCCCATCAACCAAAGGCATGCGTGCAAGGCGCCAACTTGTAGAGCTTCAAATGCTACTCACATCTTCCAAATCCATAGGCCTTACAGAATGGAAGCTAAAAGATCCGCAGAAGATCAAAGAAGATTGAGACGTGATACCCAGAGTCAGAAAAATCAGCCGCAGCTTGGCCTTCATCTTTTGCCTATAAATTCAGACCAATTCAAGGACCAAGCCAAGCAAACACAAGCATTTTCAGAACTCATGGCCTCGAAGATTCTTCTCTTTGCTGCTGTCTTGTTGGTTATCACTAATGCATCTTCAGCACAAGCTCAGCTCCCTGGTCTCGGTCAGTTGCTCATCAATGGCACAGTTCATTGCAGCGTGGGCACTGGTTCAGCGAACACTGCTGTGTTTCCAAGTATAGGACTGTCTCAGATTTTCAAGTTTCTAGTATGAAAGCAGTACTAATACAGATTTATCTTGCATATATGAGTCATATTATATAGATACGCTTAAAGCGGTGGTAATTACTATTACACATGTTGGAATATGAGTCTTATAACATCCATATTAGCATTTTTGTCATAAAGAACAGGTTTAAACAACTTTCGTTGCAACAAGTTCTACAAGAATAGATAAAATAATGACCAAGAGGGTGTTTGGAAAGACTTATTTTTTGAAGCTTATAAGTTATGCCAGCTTTTAGTGGCTTTTGACTTTTATGATAAAAATATTACAAAAATTATTTGGGTAGTATAGTAATTTGTTTGGTCAAACCTAGCTTGTTTAGGTGAGCTTATAAGTTAGTTTTTCAAAAGCTGAGGTATACCAGCTTTTTAAAATATGACTTATAAGGTAACTTATTTTGTATTTTACCAAACATGTAGAAATGAAAAAGCTAGCTTAAAAGTTAGTTTGACCAAAAAATAAGCCGCCCCAAACACCCTCCAAGTCCTTTTTCGTAATTTGATGATGTAGTTGGAGAAATATGCTATGTAAAATTAGATTGTGCCCCTTTTATAGGCCAAAACCTAGATTCACGCAGTTCTATCAATTTTTTTAAAAATCCATTTTTAATTCATGGCTAGTGGGAATCAAGCCTAGTTGCCTTGTACCATCTTAAAATCTCAACCATTACACCAAAAGTCCGAAGCTATGATGAAGCTTATAGTTTTATACTCTAACAAGTAACCAAACTCACTTTATGTTGCAGATGCTGGAGTGCAGCTAAAATGTGGGAGCAATGTAGTTTCAACTGCAACAACAAACTCTGATGGAGCATTCAGAATGTCACTGAGCTTCATAACTTCACTTTTATCGACACTCTTGAACAATTGCAAACTGGTGGTTATTACTCCTCTCTCCACCTGTAATGCTTCACTGCCAACTGATGGACTGCTTCAGTCAGCTCTCCAACTGCTTAATGGCGGAGGACTCATCGGAGGACATCTTGGTCTTATCACCAACTTAGTTCCCTCTGGCTTCTCTCTTGTTCAGTAACTTAGCTGAGCATATGGCTACTCGGAAACTTTGTCTATGTTATTACAGCTGCTGGCTAATACTCACCCAGCTGCAGTTATTGTTGTGTGACAATAAGGGTCCTCTCAGCATAATGATGGGAGTTGAACTCTTTATGTACCGTGTGTTTGTTTCCAGTTTGTTTCAGTAAAATGTCGCAAGTTTCTACCTTATGGATACTGATTTAAGTTCAGCATTCCTAGCAAATGTATTGAGCAAAGAACAAAGCATACAGAAGAGGGTAAATTGCAGATAACTCCCTCAACTATACCTTAAGTAGCACTTATCATCCCTCAACTATTTTGCTAGAAATTACCAACCCTTGAATTCTCTTATTGAGAAGGATAAATTGTAGATAACTTCCCTCTCCCTCATGAATTCAGAGGTGGTAAGTGCTCCTAAAAATAAAGATACGGGGTTATCTGCAAATTAACCTAAAAATTTCATGGGCTTCAATAATTTTACATTAACAGGAGTTTGGACATACAAATGCAACAGAAGAAACAGAAACAACCAAATTTTTAACATGCAACTCATTAAAATATTCACTTGCATCAAACACTTATTCTAGGAGAGTTTAGTACTTGCAGTCTTCACCATCCACTCGGCTAAGAACAGCTAAACGTCATACTTCAGAACTAAGACAAAGTGTATTGAGACCTGAAAGCCAAGATTTTCTTTGCAAAACTCCTAATCACCTCTTACCAAGAATTTGAGATACAACTCAGCTGGATGCAAGTTGCATAAACAACCAAATTGCCACACAAGTAATTCATTAAAATGTTCATTGCGACAAACAAAACTTATCCTCAGATATCTCAGTACTTCAGTCATTCACCAACCACTCAGCTAACAGCGGTCAAACTTCAGATTAATATGGAGCTCCTCTGTCGAACGTATCATTACAGAAATCTACTATGCTACCAGGTATCAGCGAAACGTAGGTGCTAATATAAGCAATAGTATATAATACCAAGCATTGATGCAGTTAACTGCTTTCCTAAATGTTAAAGGACCACAATGGAAATGACCACTCTCCGAAAATTGTCAGTAAAATATCAAGATTTAGAAATCCCTACCAAATTCTAACATAAACATGAATTGTACAAGATCTTCCACTGGTAAAATACATAGCCAAGATCAGGAAGGATTTACTTCTTTGCATATGTGATAACCATCAGATTTTGAGGCGTGATCTTGAAATTCTGGAGAGCTTGCATTGCCACTGATGCTTGCATCTCATCACCATACTCCACAAAAGCAATCCCTGGCTTTGCTTCCACCATCCTTACCTCCTTAAGTCCCGGATACTGGCAGAAAAGCATTTGGAGCATCACTGGAGTAGCATCATGGGGTAGATTCTGAACAAACAAGATGCTGTTTGGCATAGCTGGAAGCTCCTGAAGCATAGACTTGGCACCTCCAGGATAAGGTAGTTGAGATAGCTGCTTTTGCATAGAAATTAAAAACAAAAGATTCAGATGAAATAGGCAAATGAAAGTTGGAAATCAATCTTAAAGACAGCAATCTGAATGAGGAGCAGCATGTCAATCATGCAAATATGAAATATATACAAGCCAATGTTGACATAATGTTAGTGTATCACGTAACAATTAGCTTCTTAATACCTTAAAGCACATAGAGTAATGCACGGCATATGGTAGATGTTCTGTCATTTTTAATTTAAAACAAATATAAAGAAATCATCATAAATCTAATAATAGGATCATGATTTCATAATAATAAAAATAATTTTTCAATTAAAACTCTAAAATTTGTTACATGATAAACTAATTTACTAACAAGATAATAAAATGTTAAAATATATCAACAAAATCTACAAATCTCAATCATAATTTCACATTCTACTTCATTCTGCACAAATCGTAAGTTCACAATCATAAGCATAATGACATCACTAAGTACCAAAGACTGACAAGGAAAGAAACCATCAATAATTAAACAATCCAAAGCAAATACCTAATTACTTCAGTCTTAACATAACCAACAAATAAAATGTTTGTGCTATTTGAAAATGTTATGTAATATTTAAGGATTGCTATAGTACATAAAGTGAAACAACGAGTTACACAGCAGGTTTTCTTCAACAGTGATACACACTTATAGTGATTTAACAGACCATGATCAGATACTTCAATATTGTGATTGTATTTTGCTCTATAGTGGGTTTGGTCGTTCAAATAATATACTTTTCTCTTTTACTTCAATGCTAGAATAGCATGAACATAGAGATATGGTACAACTCTTTTTTTCTCCTCTCGATCATCTAATAACATCTGAACACAAAATGGGAAGACCTCAGGGTGAAGCTTACCGGTGGAACAGCACCATAGGCACCGGCATAAGCTGGGTTCAGTCCCATAGCTGCTTGATTCGCATCATGATGTTGGTCCTTGCGCTTTCTTTCAGCTGCATCATAACAAAAGAGAAAATCAAATAGACAACACAATCAAAAGCACCAAATCCAAAATTACATAATTACTTAAAAATTCAACAAATCAAGTTTTTTATGATTGGTAACCAATGTTACCTGGGTACTTCTATCATGAAGCCGTACCCGTACCTGACACTTCCCGTACCCATACTCGTACCTGTACCCGACAATTCTTGGACATTCCTTACATATATGCATACATTTATTCAGACTTGTACTTAACTATATAGCACTTGTTTTAATTTCAACACTCACTCATACACTCCTTGGACATATATCCTTCATCTCACATCCAATTTTGAAACTTCTTGGACAAGAGTCAAGTTCGTTTCAGCCTATATTCAGTTAAGAACTATGATTTTAAAGGGTCCTATATGTATCTAGCTTAAAACTATGATTACAGCCCGTGTCCTCGTACCCTACCTTTTACAAATTTGATGTTTCCGTAACCGTACCCACACACCCGCACTGTATCCATGCAACTTGGTAGCAAAGTTACCACTCAAATGGAAATCCCAACAGTTACCAGGCATTTACATATTAGATACAATTCAGGTGATAAAATAATATATGCAGTACTGTTAGAATCCTTGAGCCTTGACAGTTTGTGAATTATCATAGGTTCATAGCCTAGAGGTTAGATAATAGATTGAACCATATATTGACCCTTCTTTATTTGTTCTACAGTATCAAATTGGTTGATTGATATTTTAATAAAAGCATGCATCATTATTAGAAAATATACTTTTCTCTTTTACTTCAATGCTAGAATAGCATGAACATAGAGATATGGTACAACTCTTTTTTCTCCTCTCGATCATCTAATAACATCTGAACACAAAATGGGAAGACCTCAGGGTGAAGCTTACCGGTGGAACAGCACCATAGGCACCGGCATAAGCTGGGTTCAGTCCCATAGCTGCTTGATTCGCATCATGATGTTGGTCCTTATGCTTTCTTTCAGCTGCATCATAACAAAAGAGAAAATCAAATAGACAACACAATCAAAAGCACCAAATCCAAAATTACATAATTACTTAAAAATTCAACAAATCAAGTTTTTTATGATTGGTAACCTATGTTACCTGGGTACTTCTATCATGAAGCCGTACCCGTACCTGACACTTCCCGTTACCATACCCGTACCTGTACCCGACAATTCTTGGACATTCCTTACATATATGCATACATTTATTCAGACTTGTACTTACCTATATAGCACTTGTTTTAATTTCAACACTCACTCATACACTCCTTGGACATATATCCTTCATCTCACATCCAATTTTGAAACTTCTTGGACAAGAGTCAAGTTCGTTTCAGCCTATATTCAGTTAAGAACTATGATTTTAAAGGGTCCTATATGTATCTAGCTCAAAACTATGATTACAGCCCGTGTCCTCGTACCCTACCTTTTACAAATTTGATGTTTCCCGTAACCGTACCCACACCCGTACCTGTATCCATGCAACTTGGTAGCAAAGTTACCACTCAAATGGAAATCCCAACAGTTACCAGGCATTTACATATTAGATACAATTCAGGTGATAAAATAATATATGCAGTACTGTTAGAATCCTTGAGCCTTGACAGTTTGTGAATTATCATAGGTTCATAGCCTAGAGGTTAGATAATAGATTGAACCATATATTGACCCTTCTTTATTTGTTCTACAGTATCAAATTGGTTGATTGATATTTTAATAAAAGCATGCATCATTATTAGAAAATATACTTTTGGCATTTTTTTTCTATGTGCAATACCTCCTACCCCAGCAAAACACGGATATAAAGTAAAGGATAGAGAATTGACCTTAGTACATTCAAAGGATTTTCAAACCAGATACTGCAACTATGAATGTTAAAATCAAAGTTTTAGACAATAGATTGACATCTTGATTTGCAACCATTGAGTGGGAAGAAGTAAAATCATCACATCTTAGGTTTAGTTTTTGTATTCTATTTTTATACAGTTTCTTACTCTTATAACTATAAGGCCTTAGAGATACTTAATGTGGTTTTAAAGAATACGGTGATATACGAGTCTTCATATAGATAGCAGGCCATAAAATGAAAAAAAGGGTCATATATTGACCTTACAATCATGGGTTTTCACTTTATTATACATGTAGAAGAGCAAACTCAATTGGATAGGTAAGATCGACCGGCATCCATTATTTGACTTAGGGTGCGTTTGGTAGATTGCAACTGAAGGGGTTGCAACTACAGTTGTATGCAAGTGGATCATTTTTATCCAGTTGGAAGTATTAGTTTCATTGCAACTGGAAGTTGCAGTTGGAACTCCAGTTGCAAATTGCCCTCCAGTTGCAGTTTCTGAATTATGACATTTTGAGCATGAGTCGCGCTTGCATCTTTGTTGTAACTAACTCAAATTAATAAAAAAATTAAAATCTCAATATTATTATTTAAAATTTCAAAAAATCTAAGAACTTCATTAAATATTTTGAAATAATTTTATAAAAATTTATTTTTCATATTAAAAGATATTATTTTTAAAAATATAATTTAAAAATTATCTTTTAGAAAATTTATATTAAGAAAATTTTATGTTTAGAAATATTTCTGTAAAATATTATTTTTAGAAAATATTTCATGTAAAATATTATTTTTTGAAAATATTTCATGTAAAATATTATTTTTCTTAAAATGTTTTTAGAAACTATTTTTTAAAATCATTTTTGAAAAATTATTATTATTTTTAGAAAAAATACTATTTTAATATAAATATTTTAAAACAATTTTCCAAAATATTATTTTCAAAATAGTCATTTTAATTATATTCTTTTTTCAAAAGTTATCATTTTAGAAAATTTTAAAAACATTATTTTAAAAATAAATATTATAAATATATAAAATTAAATAATAATATTTTTTATTTTTGAAAGTAAAAACGAGTTGCATATGAAAAGTTATAAGCAGTACCAAATGTCTGCAACTACAAGTTGAAAATTTTTAAAATTGAACCAAACAGTTATAACTGCAGTTGCATGCAAGGATAGTTACAACGTCTCAATTGCATGCAAATGATAGTTGCAACCTACCAAACACACCCTTAAGATGAACATATCAAAGGATCCAGCTAATCTTGATCCTATGAAAGATCTAATAGCAAAGTAGCTTTGTATAATCTGAACCACTGCATCCAGATTGTCAATTGTAAGACCCTGACCGCACTAAACTTAGGATACACCTAACAGCAAATGACACAAGTTACTCTGCAGAGTGGAACCACGAAAATTCTCTGAGGGGCTTTAGAATGAGACAGGCACAGAATTACAAACCATACAATTCCAATACAACAATGATAGTGCCAAAGAAAGACACAGAATTTGAACCATCCAGCTTTACAGGATTCACATTATTTCAATTTGATCTAGCTAAAAATTTAAGTATCCATATGGCTTCTGAAAGTATCTGTTTTGGCAAGTTAAACATCCATCACCACTTTGGTAAATACACTTAAACTTTTGATAACACCGATTGTCATCATCAACAAGTTAAGGCAGCCTAGTAACGACTAGGGAGTAGATCAATCAGAAAAGGGTCAATTTTTACCAACAACCATCATTGACAGCATAGGACAAAAAGAAGAATGACAGCATTTCCAAATATGCTCTGAAGAGTCAATTATGGTGTGGTTTTAAAGGAACCTACAAATCTTGTCTGAATTTAAGGGGTTGATGGTCCCTGCTTGAACCCTATCCAGCCACTAGACTCCTTGGACACATTCCTCTTCTCGAACAAAATCAATGATGGATTGAACATCATCACCGTGTCATACCATGCACATCTAAATTATATTAGTAGTAAACAAAGTTACAATCTGAAATCATCTTCCCAGCTTTAAAAAGACACTTTCTCCCACAGACTAATAAAATTATAGGGAATAAATTTATTGATGCCTACACAATATGAAAATTCTCGATAAAGTGAAAAAAATGAATGCCAATATAGCTCATGCTCGTTGACGCAATGAAAATTATAAGGTCAACACATTAATAATGGAAAATATATACAATACCTAAAGTTAATACGCTGACAAGACAAAATAATAAAAGACCACTTCAGAAAAATAAAGGAGAAACAATAGCCATGACAAGAACTCTGACCTCTGTCATCATGCCGCCTCCGTTTTTCTCGAGGAACAAAAGTGCCATCAGCCTTCGCTATAACATCTGATTTCGTCTTAGCATATTGAATTCTCTGCATTTCCAGACCATAAAGCCCTCATTTAGATCACATCAATAATATAATACATTGAAGAAAATAAAATATAGATGAGATATGCAGTGACTATCCAAAGTTTAGACACGACAACTATATTACATGCTTGTTTGTGCATAAGTGCACATCCTATGAACATATATCTTTATATTTGAGTTTGTCATCGATATAGGACTCTAAGTTCAATGCCAACACGGCTACAATATTATAAATTTCACACCAAATTTCACTAGGATGTATATCACAGGACAAAAGTAAAAAGCTTCTTGAGAATGGGATCCGAAGTAAAAGATATTTTTAGTAAATGCAATAACTGTTAAATGCTATTCAAATTTGTATAACATGTTTATTAGATCAAAAGTCGCAAAAAATAAAAAAATAAAAAATATCAGAGGAAACACTCTTAATCAGAGTGGCAATGCCCGTAGAGCTGAATATGGTAAGAAACAATGCTTATATACTCGGGGGCCAGAATCCTTGCACTCCTTTGTAACTGAAAGCTTCAAAACTATCAAAATTCAGTCTGCTTTCACTATAGTGTTACAAGGACACAACTATCTTGGGCTGGAGGTTATGGAACCCAGGTCGGCCTCAAGGTATATGCTTATTGATATCTGAATATGAATAAAAGGAAATAAAGGACAAAAATACACCTAACAAAATCAGAATCTAATAACTAACAACGCTTGATAATACACTAGTCAACTATGGATTCCTATTCCACAAAATGACATCAATTCCATAAAATGACGTCAATTGTTATAAACGAACAGACATCAAACAAGTTTATAAGTAGTAGGAATTTGAAATTTGAAAAACTTCACATAGCGACTTATGATGCATGGACACACATGCGATGATTCAAAACAATAGGATGTAGCAGCAAATAGTACAAGTTTCAGAACCACATAAGAGATGGTGTCTCCATACACGCACAAACATTCTCCATCTATTATGTTTATTTTTTTATCCAAACATGAATGCTTAACAGCAATAAGCAAAATAATACAACATAGTCTATTGCAAATGAATTATCCAAGTTGAATAATCAAACTCTGTGGAAGTCTGTATTTCTGTATGAAGAAGAAACATATACAAATCAAACTAAACCCGTAACTCCATCAAACAAGTATATCACTACTTCATGGTTAAAATACATCTGGGATACATGTGACAGTATCTTATTGCTTAATCAATTTTACCAATGTGTTAAAACGTGTAATGGACGTGTATCCACTGATCATCCAAATATAAAGCATAAAACAAGCATGAGCATCAGTGAGCTCAATCAATGAAAACACTTTGTTTTATAGGAAATGGCTAGTAATGCCATAAAGATCATTTCTATCTATAAATTATCTACATAACATGAGATAATGACCTAATGTTATCTGTCAAACACCCAAAGCCAGATGGTTGGGCCTTCAAATGGTTGGGGCTGCAAATAAAAGAAGGAGACTAATGTTTTGGGGGAAGAGGGAGGGTGAAGAAAGGGATCCATTGGATTGGGTTTGGTTTGAGTTAGTTTAGGTGAACCAGTCTTTGGGTCATGTGTTGGGTGTGTTGGGTCCATGAAATAGAGAAGGTAAGACAGTAGAAATCTTGATTAGCATTTTGTATGGAAAAATAATGTGTAAGAAGTAAGAGGGATTGACTAACAAAGTAAGCTAAATTTTCGAAACAATTTGAGATTTCTATACACTATTTTTCCATATAAAATGTTAATCAAGATTTTTACTCTCTTACCCCTATTACATCAACCCAATACACTCAACACATGACCCAAAAACCATTCCAACTAAACTAATTTAAACCAAACCCGACACCCTTAAATCCCTTTCTTCACCCTCCCTCCTCCCCAAAACACCAACAGTATCCGAATTAAATAATCAAAATCTCTGGATGCCTGTGTTTCTATATCAAGAAAGAAACATACACAAATCAAACTAAACCAGTAACTCCATCAAACAAATATTGCTACTTCATGGTTCAAATACACATGGGATACATTTGATAATATCTTATTGCTTAATCAACTTTACGAATGTATTAAAAAGGTCTACAGGACATGTATCCACTAATCATCCAAATAAAAGTATAAAACAAGCACAAGCAGCAGTGAGCTCATCAGTGAAAACAGCGTGTTTTATAGGAAATGACCAGTCAGGTCATAAAGGTCACTAATACCTGGAGATTATCTACATAACATGAGATAATGACATAAAGGTGCCTGTCAAACACCCAAAGCCAAAAGGTTGGGCCTTTGAAAGAAAAGAAAAAAAAGGTGACTTGTGTTTTGAGGGGAGAGGGAGGGTGAAGGAAGAGATCCAAGTGGGTCGGGTTTGGTTTGAATTAGTGTAGGTGAACCAGTCTTTAGGTCATGTGTTGTGTGTGTTGAGCTCATGCTAAGTTACCCCTGCTTGCCTTTTACAAATTTGCCATGTCCCATACCCGCACCCGCACAACTTAGGGTTCATGTAATAGGGAAAGTAAGAGGTATAAATCTTGATTGCATTTATACAGAAAATTAGCATATAAGTAAGAGGGATTGATTAAATTTAAAAAGTAAGCTAAATGTTTCGAAAGTTCAAAACAATTCGAAATTTCTATACAATATTTTTCTGTATAAAAGGCTAATCAAGATTTCAACTCTCTTACCTTCCCTATTACATGAGTCCTAGACACCAAACATATGACCCAAAGACCGGTCCACCTAAAATAATTCAAACCAAATCCGACCCACTTGGATATCAGATTCCCTCTTCCCTCAAAACAACAACCTCCTTTTATTTTTCAAGGCTCAACCATGTCCGAGTTAAATAATGAAAATCTCTGGATGTTTGTATTTCTATATCAAGAAAGAAACACATACAAATCAAACTAAACCGGTAACTCTCTCAAACAAATATCACTACTCCATGGTTCAAATACATCTGGGATACATGTGATAATATCTTATTGCTTAATCAGTTTTATCAATGTGTTAATAGGTGTAATGGCCATGTATCCACAGCATCCAAGTATAAAATATAAAACAAACACGAACAGCAGTGAGCACCATCAATGAAAACACTTGTTTAATAAGAAATGACCAGTCAGGCCATAAAGGTCACTTCTACCTGTAAATTATCCACATAACATGAGACAATGAAATAACGACGCATATCAAACACCTAAAGCCAGATAACAAACGGTCAACTGGCTGTACTTACATGATGACAAAAAAACATATAACATTAACAGCCAATAACAAAACCAGCCTTTTATCCTTGTTTCAAATCACCACAAAGTTGAACCCTCGGCCATAAATTTGACATTATATGACTCTAGGCTTTATGTCAATATGTAAGAAAAAAAAGATTGTGCTACAATAAAGGGGTTTATGATATAAACTTATCGTCTAAATATAGCTAAAAGCCAGAGTAACCATACATTTACATTTACACCTAATAACACTATATCAAGAGCCAGATTGAAGCACTGTTAGCATAAAGTTCTGATATTGAAGTGTTTAATGGCTGATCTATGCAGCTGGATCTTAAATTCAAACTCATAACCTAACTGTTCTGCATGCACTGTTATATATCTGCTTTAGAAGTACATTATTTCTTTCAACGTTATCAAGCAAGAAAATAACTTCTCACTTAGTCACTTGTGTTGATCAGTTACAGTTTAACAACGTCTAAGAAAAATATTATAGTAATAACTTTTATTTGGAGATATTTGCTACAATTTTCATTCTTTTAGATCCCAAAACACTCTTCTATGGCAGACGGAGCTTTCTTCAAAGCCCATTTGAAAATTTTCATCCAAGATCAGTTTATTTCAATGATCATTTAGTAGAATACTGCTTGAAAGACTATAGTGCAAGATACAATGTGATTTTCCAATGTAAAAGCCATCTGAACATTGACTTGCTAATTATTTTTGCGCAAAATAAAAAGCCCATAAATTTCAAACGTCAATTGTGTATCTAGAGGAAAGTATGTAATAACAAATTTTTTCGACATCAAAATATCCAAGTCTGCAACAGTGTCTGCAAAAAATGTAGATTAAAACAAAGTCACTCATCAATCTTCTTACTAAAGAAATATACCATGAACAACAGATTGAAGTCACAATTGGATATTCTTATGAAAATATAAGATTTCAATAAGCTGCTTAAGGAAGCAGAAGCCAGGTATCTATGTCACACAAATATATTAAAAATGATATAAGCAATAGATAAAAGACACAATTGGATCAAAAACATTATCACGCACCATAGGCTTGTCATAGAATGGGAATCCTTGCATCCTCTTAAGTGCTTCAGTCGCTGAAGAAACATCCTCAAACACAACCCATGCTTGTCCTTTATGTTTCAACGTCTTGAAAGCTAGTACTTCCAATATTTTTCCAAATTGAGAGAAGACTGCATGGAGCGACTTTTTAAGCTCTACAGAAGGGGAAAAAGATCCATGCTAGTTAATGAAAATAGAATAAGTAAATAAAATCCAAAGATTAGCAGGATCAGAAAATAACAGCTCAAGAAAAAAGTAACATGAGAAATAGCAAATGTTACTACATGAGAGAGAGAGAGAGAGAGAGAGAGAGAGAGAGAGAGAGAGGTTTGTCTCAACTACACACCTTTCACTAAAGTAATCTATACTACTATAAAAGAGGATTGCTATGTTAAAACTTTTGATTTCCTTTTATACCCTCTCAATTTTAATAATCCCCAATAACTATAAGTATTAAAGTTTGTGTGGTTCTAATGACTATTAGGTTCCCTTGAAATTATGTTTTGTGTTAAGCACTAATTATCATGTTAGTTATCTTGTGAGGACTTTTGGGTTCCCATGAAATTGTATTTTGGGTTAAGCACGTATTCTTAATTATGTTTTACATAATTACTATTCAACTCGAAAATATAGTTAGTATGCAATAATATGATGAAGGATAATGTTTTAGAGCAACTAACCAAGATTATATTATGCAAAGGCCTCTATATGCATATAGAAAGACACAATTTTCGCCTTGATTAAGTTAAATATGAGAAATATTTGACCAATAATTTCTTCATGTTCTTTGTTTAGAAGAATAGAGAACTTGCTTGTAGTTATATCATAGAACTATGCCTAATGTTGTACAAATTATGTATAGTGTGCTAATGTAGTAGCTAACTATTTTGATTTGGACTCCCATGAAAGGAGAAAATGAGCACTAAAGGGTAACTTCTAGAAAAAATATAGGAGGATGGATAATCAAATTATTTGAAGAGATAAAGAGTCAATAGGAAAGTTTAATTACAAGATATTGAGGGTTAAATGAAAATGATGCACTCAATTTAGCAATATAAGAAATTAGATAATGTTAAAATATCATTAAATTTATAATCTAAAGCAAACCACTACATAAAAACTGCAGAGTTTGGACCATAAGGACATTCAATCTCTTTGGTAGTCATTTTCTTTATAGGAAACTTATGCTGATACTATATTAGAATGGATCCCTAAAGCTTTGATGTTTTGAGATAACCCCTAAAACTTATTATTTAAATTATAAATTTAATATTAAAAACTAATTTAATAACATATGTTAATCTATAACTGTATCATGCATCACGTGCAATGCACGTATGACATACTAGTTTCACTAAGCAAATAAACAGGCTCCTATTAGACATTAAGTTTAGAAGCAAGCCACCACACATGTACACAAAGACATGCACAATCCAACACACCCTACCATCACTCTCTTTAGAAAATTATAATTTGTAATTTTCTATTCATGAAGTATAGCAAGAGAACCATGGACATAGAGGATATTGCAAAAAAACTAACATTTATGTTGTTGGTAAACTCAACTGAAAATTTTACTGACCCACAGGGCAGAGGTAGATAGGGGCCAAAAGGGCCCTAGACCCTTCTTGAAAAAAAATCAAGGGGCTCATCGGTTAGTGATAATTTCATAAATCATAGAAGGTAAAATGTAAGAACTCTCAAGACTTTCTCAAAACTCCAATCCTCTCTTCAAGCTCGCGAGTCACGAATAGATTGCGGCTCTACAAACTGCGAGAAACCTAAATGGCAACCTTCGATATCTGCCCTCATCGGTAAAGACCCAGCGAAATCTCATCCGCCTGTGTTCCCTCCGCCTTCATCCGCCTGTGTTCCCTCCACCTCCAGAGCACATCCTTAACCATATCGCATCCTAATTCATTTTCTACCTTTCTCCTATTTTGGTTTGATTTGTTTAGGTTCTAAGGTTTGGTTGATTAAAGCTTTTTGGATAATATGTTCGCTTGTAATTTGAGGGATTAAAGGCTTGATGGGCTTGGTACATTTCATCTGCAACTATAGCATTTCAAGCCTTGTCAAGATCTTATGAAATACAAAGGCATATAATCTACGAGTGGCTCGACACACGGTCCAAAGTGATAAAGCTTGGAATCCCATTTGGAAGCTCAAGAGGCCTTCCTATTCAAGCTCTCTTCTCTGGCTAGTGCATCATGACCGTCTGTTCACTAAAGGACTGTTGTTACGTCGACATATTGGAGAGTATGGGATGTGCTCGTTGTGCAACGTTGAGTTAAAATCCATACTTCACGCACTAAGAGATTGCAGCTTTGCCTTGTCTATTTGAGTGTTTTGTCAAACCATCTATGTGGACATGGTTTCACTCTCGATGTCTAGTGGATTGAGTGGATTGGAATTTATCAACATCTAATGTGTCGTTAATCAATTGGGTCCGAGACTTAAATTTTGCAAAAATTGTTTGCTTCGTTTGGTTTTAGAGGAACAAGGTGGCCCATGACAAGGAGGTGGTTGCTCCGACTAATGGTGTGGATGTTATCCAGGATCATAACTTGGAATTACCCAAGTTCTTAGCTTCTTGGTAGCTCTGGTAGTGTGTAGGTGGAAACTTGTTGCTTGGAGACTACCTGCAGGTGATTGGTTTGAGGTGAATGTGGATAGAATCGTGGATGCCAATGGTAGTGCCAGCATGGACGGCTTGTTACGAGATCATTTAGGCCAATGGTTTGATGGGTTTTAGGAGAATATTGGGAGAGGTTTGAGTCGCACGGCGGAGTTGTGGGCAAAGGGTATTCCAACTGCTTGGAATGATTGATTTTGAAGAATCATCGTCGAGGTAGATTCCATTCTTGCGATTCAAGCTTTTAATAAGAATAGTCTAGCTGACCCTGATTTTACTCTTATAAGGAATATTAGGGGGTTGTTAACTAAACTATGGGAATGTCGAATTGTGAATGTTCTGCGCGAAGGGAATGGTAGTGCACATATCCTAGCGAAGAAGGGACTAACACTTGCTATGGGTTTCCATTATCTTCGTCACACCTCTGTTTTCTTATTGACCTTCCGTATAAGGACTCCTTATTCTTAAGGGCACTTACATTTTTCTTTAATGAAAGTTAGTTTGGTCGTTTGCCTCCTTTGGTCCAAAAAGAAAACATAAGTAAAGCTTCTCAACAAGAAAATTTTGACTATTGCCTCCTTGAGAATAACGATTAGAACACTTATATTTCTTTTACATTAAGAAAGCTCTGTTGGAGGCCATGATGAATCAAAAAACTCTTCAAAAAAGGATAGTTATTTAAACTTTTAAAATATATGTTACGTGCAAGGAAGATATTAAAAAGTTGTGTTGACAAATGCTCAAGACAACAAATTGACTTCACTAATAATTTAGAAAGATGCTATCCACGCTTGTGCAATTTGACTATAAAAACTGTCATTGTAGATATTAGTGATGTTTTATTTGCTATATTACTTGAAGAATCTCGTATTGTCTCAACCAAAGAACAAATGGCTATTGCTTTACGTTATGTGTATAAAACGAAGAGCATCGTTGCATTTAACAATTGTCTATATGAAGGATACTAAGGCTATGACACTAAAAGCAATCATAGAGTTTTCTTCTTTGCCACGCACAGGTTGAGCTTGTCAAATGTGCGTGAACAAGGATAGGATAAAGATAGCAATATGCAAAGGAAGTTTAATAGTTTTAACGCATAGATATTAGCAGATAATGAATCTGCTATTTACATTCATTGTTTTGCTCATCAACTTCAATTGATATCAAGGTTGCCAAAAGCGCTAAGCGGACTAGGCATTGGACCCAACGCCTAGAGCCTAAGCACCTAGGTGGGAGCCTAGACGAGAGCCTGGGCGGTTCTCTTTTTATTTTTAATTACAATAATTGATAGTAAATGCCAATGTTATAGAGAGCTTAGATGTCAGACTGGTGCCTAGGCAAATTTCTTTCTTCGTTTTAGAGGTGGTGAAGGTTTTGTTAAAAGTCGGAGGAGGTAGAGGATATGTTCATAGTTAGAGAGGCTGGAGGAGGTTGGAGGATGTGGAGGCCACAACGGAGGATATGATCAAGGCCTAAAGGATGCAATCCACATAAGCAGACTATGTAAGCAAACAACACTCCTCTAGACGCTCCCAAAATTTAGGTGGGCAGCCTAGGTACCGCCTAAGCGCTAGGCGCAAGCCAAGCGGCCTAGGTATCGCCTAGGCCTAGGCGTACGCTAGATGGGCTAGGCAGAGGCTTTTTAAAACATTACTTGATATGTGTAGCCGTTGAAAATAAACATGATTTGCTTAATGAGTTCTTTAAACATATTGCAAGAATAATAAAAGTTGTTCAAGGCTAATGCATGCATCAAAATATTCTTCGACAGAACCAACTCCAAAAGGCAATTGATAGTACTTTTGGAGGTGACTTCAAGACATGACAATGTTTGAATTGAGAAGCAAATTTAAAATAGCCACGAGACAGGCGTAGGGTTCAACAAAAATGGGGTGGTGATCGTTTTGTTAGTACAGGGTTGGGAAAAATGTTGAAACCAAATAGTGCTCATATATAAATTTTTTCAAGTCCTTTCAAGATCTTATAAACCGAAAGCAACACATACATATTAATATATGCAAAACTTCATAACAAAAAAAAAGTATTGACTATTGCTTCGATGAGTACGATTAGAGCAATTATGTGACACCAACATATGTCTCCAACTATTTCAAATTTGATTCTTGATTCAGAAATGTTAAAAATAACGAAAATGGGTTATGTAACGCTTGACCTCCTGCTAAGGGTTAAGGAAAAATGCAAAAATACGTAACGCGTAATGTAGGTTATATTGTTTATTAATTATTTAGATATTTTATAAATACTAATAATTCATAATAATTTTAATACTTAGAATCTTCAAACTTTTCAAACATAACATTACGGTTATCAAATATAAAAATATAGTATCACAATTTCTTAACAAAAGTTAGTCATATATGACTAACAACCATTCCAAAAGCATCATCAAATGATCAAATACATTAACATCGTCAAGTTTAAGGCAATAAAAATAAGTCTAAAATAAACCAAACACTTCCAACTCTCAAGTTTTTAACTTTACAAAAATATTATAATTCCTAATCAAGTTCATTACATCAACCAAACTAAACATGATAATGTAACAAGAAGAAATTTTGCATATACAAAGATTGTGTGCAAACTTAATTTCACAAAATCTAGTATTAGTGAAAACTAAAACCTAATCAAAATCAAGTAACAACCGAAAGTAATTATCTCACCAACACAATTAACCCATTATTTAATCTTTGTACTCTAATTCCGTGATAGATCTTAAAAATTATGTTGAAGGGTAAAGTAATGGAGTAACAAGTTTGATATAATTTAAGGTAAATTAGCAATAAAAATATTAAAATTTGAAAGATAATTTTAGAGTTACTATTTATTTAAAGGACATAAACTGAGATGCCCAATACAAAATTGAAAAATAAAAAATTTACCTCACCGGTCGCAGAAACCGCCGATAGCCGGAGTAGTTTCAGAGGCAAGGAATTAAGGTTTGGGTTGGAGGAAGCGAAGAGATCGCATATTCGTAGGAAAAGAATAGAGTGATCAAGACTAAAAGGGGTAGGGTTTAAATGATTTGGTTTAAATGATTTGGACGGTGGAGATTCATCAACGCGTTCTAATTAGAGATGCAATTTAACCTAAAATAACACATATTAACTGGTTACATAACGTAACGCACATTTAACGCAATATAACGTGTTTTTTGGGTTAAACAGTTTCAGCATTAAATGGGTGTGTTACATAACAAGAGGGCACCGTTAAGTTACAAAACGGGTTATAACGGGTTATATAACGGGTTTTTTCAACACTAATTCAGACCCGTCATGTCTCAATTCAACCTCTACAAGTACCATCAATCACCACTTGAAGTTGTTTCTCTCGATGAATATATTGACGCTTGCATGACCTTAAACAACTTGTAATATTCATGCAATATGTTCAAAGAACTAATTAAATAAATTATGTTTCTTTGCAACTGTTACGAGTATCAATTGAAGTTGATGAGCAAAATAATGAATATATAAAATAAACTCATAGTTGTTAATATCAACGCGTTAAGACCATTAAACTTTCCTTGCATATTGATATCTTCATCATATCCTAGCTCATGCACATTTGACATGCTCAATCCATGTATGGCAAAAACAAACTTTATATTTGCCTTTAATGTCAAAGCCTTTAATGTCAACTGTTTTATCCATTCGTCAACTAATAAAGCAAACAAGACATCATTAATGTCTACAATAACAATTTTATTGTCAAATGACAAAGCATTAATAACATCTTTCTGGATCATTGTTGTAATTTGTTATTGTCTTGAGCATTTGTCAACACAACTTTTTTAATATCTTCCTTGCACATAATGTATATAGTTAAAGTTCAAATATCCATCCTTTTTCCTTGAAGGATTTTTCTGATTCATCATGGCTTAGTAAAAAACTTCCTTGACATAAGAGAAATATAAGTGCTTCAACATTCTCAAGCGAACACGGCAGTGATTTTTTGTTGAGAGTGAGACGCTTTAACTATATTAATATCGATGTGTTACTTGCGCTTCATGAGATATTGACAAGCATTTAAACACTTTGTATGAACACTATTTGGTCTTCAGCATGTTTTCTCAACCGCTTCTTTCTTCAATTACGAAACCCCCACAATAGCAAAATTATCACCATGCATTTTTTGTTGATGTGGGCATTTAAACAACTACCAACACAAACAAAAGCAAACATCTTTGCTTTCACGATATTCCATCCAACAAACATCCTCTTGAACTGATCTTTGCAAAAATGTCAATCTCTACCTGAAATAACGTGAGAACATTGATAAGGTGAATTTGCTAGTATAAATTGGCAAAGACCATTAAGCAAGTACGATCTTCGAATATTTTTTAATAGGTCCCAACACTATTATAAATAGTGGTAAATAGCGGCGCTAATAGCGTTAGCGGTCCCTTCCCGCAACGCTATCGCTCAATAGCGGTGACATATTGCGGAATATACGCTTTCCACTCGCAAAAGCGGCCAATAGCACGCCATAGCGGTAAATAGCGGACGATTGCGGGTAAAATCCGCTTTATGATCGCTATTTAAAAGCGGTTTGAGGTTTATTTTTTTAAAATTAAACCCGACCTGCAACCACTGCATCTCACCGCCTCCCGCGATTTCCAGCATATTCTCACCGCCTCCCATAGCCTCTAGCACCTCCCTTAGCACTTCCTCTCACCTCCTCTCGCCGTGAGTTTCTCCTAGTGCAGTCCTCCCACTGCTCAACTCATCTTCTCGAAGACAACGACTCTTTGACTCCTCCTCCAGTTATCTTCGGTATTATGTGATGGTTACAAATCTATTTCATGTTTAGGATCTCTTTAAATCATTAAATATGCACTTTTAGATTTTCTAGATTTTTCTTTAATTTTTCTTATTTTTAATATTTATACATAGCAAAATTATCACCATGCATTTTTGTTGAGAGTGAGACGCTTTAACTATATTAATATCGATGTGTTACTTGCGCTTCATGAGATATTGACAAGCATTTAAACACTTTGTATGAACACTATTTGGTCTTCAAAGATGTTTTCTCAACCGCTTCTTTCTTCAATTACTGAAACCCCCACAATAGCAAAATTATCACCATGCATTTTTGTTGAGAGTGAGACGCTTTAACTATATTAATATCGATGTGTTACTTGCGCTTCATGAGATATTGACAAGCATTTAAACACTTTGTATGAACACTATTTGGTCTTCAAAGATGTTTTCTCAACCGCTTCTTTCTTCAATTACTGAAACCCCCACAATAGCAAAATTATCACCATGCATTTTTGTTGAGAGTGAGACGCTTTAACTATATTAATATCGATGTGTTACTTGCGCTTCATGAGATATTGACAAGCATTTAAACACTTTGTATGAACACTATTTGGTCTTCAAAGATGTTTTCTCAACCGCTTCTTTCTTCAATTACTTAAACCCCACAATAGCAAAATTATCACCATGCATTTTTGTTGAGAGTGAGACGCTTTAACTATATTAATATCGATGTGTTACTTGCGCTTCATGAGATATTGACAAGCATTTAAACACTTTGTATGAACACTATTTGGTCTTCAAAGATGTTTTCTCAACCGCTTCTTTCTTCAATTACTGAAACCCCCACAATAGCAAAATTATCACCATGCATTTTTGTTGAGAGTGAGACGCTTTAACTATATTAATATCGATGTGTTACTTGCGCTTCATGAGATATTGACAAGCATTTAAACACTTTGTATGAACACTATTTGGTCTTCAAAGATGTTTTCTCAACCGCTTCTTTCTTCAATTTAAACCCCACAATAGCAAAATTATCACCATGCATTTTTGTTGAGAGTGAGACGCTTTAACTATATTAATATCGATGTGTTACTTGCGCTTCATGAGATATTGACAAGCATTTAAACACTTTGTATGAACACTATTTGGTCTTCAAAGATGTTTTCTCAACCGCTTCTTTCTTCAATTACTGAAACCCCCACAATAGCAAAATTATCACCATGCATTTTTGTTGAGAGTGAGACGCTTTAACTATATTAATATCGATGTGTTACTTGCGCTTCATGAGATATTGACAAGCATTTAAACACTTTGTATGAACACTATTTGGTCTTCAAAGATGTTTTCTCAACCGCTTCTTTCTTCAATTACGAAACCCCACAATAGCAAAATTATCACCATGCATTTTTGTTGAGAGTGAGACGCTTTAACTATATTAATATCGATGTGTTACTTGCGCTTCATGAGATATTGACAAGCATTTAAACACTTTGTATGAACACTATTTGGTCTTCAGCATGTTTTCTCAACCGCTTCTTTCTTCAATTACGAAACCCCCACAATAGCAAAATTATCACCATGCATTTTTTGTTGATGTGGGCATTTAAACAACTACCAACACAAACAAAAGCAAACATCTTTGCTTTCACGATATTCCATCCAACAAACATCCTCTTGAACTGATCTTTGCAAAAATGTCAATCTCTACCTGAAATAACGTGAGAACATTGATAAGATGAATTTGCTAGTATAAATTGGCAAAGACCATTAAGCAAGTACGATCTTCGAATATTTTCTAATAGGTCCCAACACTATTATAAATAGTGGTAAATAGCGGCGCTAATAGCATTAGCGGTCCCTTCCCGCAACGCTATCGCTTAATAGCAGTGACATATTGCGGAATATGCGTTTTCCACTCGCAAAAGCGGCCAATAGCACGCCATAGCGGTGAATAGCGGGCGATTGCGGGCAAAATCCGCTTTTTGACCGCTATTTAAAAGCGGTTTAAGGTTTATTTTTTTAAAATTAAACCCGACCTGCAACCACTGCATCTCATCGCCTCCCGCGATTTCCAGCATATTCTCACGGCCTCCCATAGCCTCTAGCACCTCCCTCAGCACTTCCTCTCACCTCCTCTCGCCGTGAGCTTCTCCTAGTGCAGTCTTCCCACTGTTCAACTCATCTTCTCGAAGACAACGACTCTTTGACTCCTCCTCCAGTTATCTTCGGTATTATGTGATGGTTACATATCTATTTCATGTTTAGGATCTCTTTAAATCATTAAACATGCACTTTTAGATTTTCTAGATTTTTCTTTAATTTTTCTTATTTTTTAATATTTATACATATCTAAATTAGACCGTTATTTGACTTTGCGCTTTTTACCGCTATTTTATCGCAATAGCCCCAAATAGCCTTAGCGATGCATCACCGCTACGCGACGCTATCCGCTATCGATAACCTTAGGTCCCAATCCAGGATCCAGTACAAGTTCATGCCCATCTAGGCTATTCACTATTTACGAAAGTGGTGGTGATGTTGGTAGTGACGGTGATGGTCGCGGGTCACTCTTAACCCCAGCAGTAAAAGATACTAAGTTTCTTTTAATAAATTGTTCAATGACCGAAAATGAAAATAAATCAAATACCACCAATGAATAGAACTCCAAGCAAATATCAATCTTTTATGAAATTATAAGATCACAAGTTAACTCAATTATGAAAAAAAATTGATCATAATATTACCCAAAAGTCACAATCATTATCAAACCCTATAATCAAGGTTTAAAAACACGGTTTTATTATACATGCGGTCCGAAGCGAAGTCGATTAATCATCATGGAATTAATCGAGATTATCGAAATTATGCTTTTGAATTTTTAACATATATTTATTATTTTTCATACATAAAAATATATATAATTCATAAAGATAGAAGATATACTAAGAAAATGTAAATAAAATATTAAATGGAACCCTTTTTATAAGGCATCATAAGCAGTGTATATAAACTTGAAAAGAGTTGGTTTTATATTTGGATTGTGATTATATTTGAATGAGAATGATTTGGCTCCAAATCCTTTTGGAAGAAACCAAGTTCCAACATTTTAGATCAATATGTTCTTTACTAATGTTCAACTTTCTGTGCTTTTCAGTCCAATGCTACAAGGGTTCATGGCAATGTCTTTGAAGATAACATATGCTCCGTAAAGATGGGAAAGATTGGATTAAATGGAATAAAAGAGTGAAAAAGCTAGAAATTCACCTTCACTGTCATCTCCTGCCGCCACTGCCGCCTGCTGCCGCCGCCACCGCCCGGCCATTGCCACGCTGGCCGCCTGTCGCCATTGGCCAGGTTGAAAGCATTCACACGATTATTGTTCCCGGCCATGTTGTTGCTACCGTCGCCGAAGATGGGGGCTTGAAAGAGAGAGAGAGAGAGAGAGATGGGGAGGCGAGGCAGCCAGAGAAAGAAAGACGGGAGGCGAGAAAGAGAGGAAAACCCTAGGTTGTTGGTTTTATTCAAACGGTTTAAACGGATTTAAAATATATGCGGTTCATTGTTTTGAACCCGAAACCTGCTTTAAAACCCAAACTCGCTTTAAAACCCTATGTAAACTCCCCGCATACTCATTTTATGCGGTATCGTTTTGCTTTCGGGATTATGCGGTTGACGATAAATTATTGATCGCCCATTTCCAAGCGGAAATGGGTCGATTCCGCATATGCGGCCGCATATGCCGTTTTTTAGAACCTTGCCAATAATTGCACATGAAAATTACCTAACACATTAAATCCTTAAGCCATCAAATGAAAATTAACAGATTACTCAGAGCATCAATCAATCAAATCTTGTAACCTAGACAAATTAAACCAAAAGAGGGGAAAAGATAGAAAACGAACCAGGATGAGATCTAGTTGAGGATGAGCGTTGAAGCCAAAGGGAATGCCGGCGGACGATGGTAGTGGGAACGCAGGTGATTGAGATCTGGATGGGTCTTTAGGAGAAGGGTGAAGGCCGAAGGATGCTATTTGGGTTTCTCACAATTCAGAGTCGCAACTCATTCGAGACTTGCAAGCATGAAGAGAGGAAGATAAGAGTTTGAGAAAGTTTGAGGGTTTACATTTACCCCTCGTGATTTATGAAATTATTATTAATCAATCAACCCCTTGACTATTTTTATTTTTCAAGGTAGGTCATAGATGTCATGAACGTGGGACACTATAGCAAACCACGACTTAGGTTCAAGCATCCGGAACGAGGTACACTAGATGGATTCCCGCGCAGCCTAGTCCGCCAACTCCGACAATCCGATTTAGAATTCAAATTAGTTAATATTTGGAGGAAAAACAACCGTTTTCGAAAATATAAACAACAAAAAGTGTACCTTAATTGCAACTTGAGAAGTCCTTTACCATTATCGATCCATAAATTTGACTCATGGAGAAAATTGTAAATTAAGGCATTCAAATTCCTATATTTAGAAACCGAACCAAAAGTGTACCGTGTTCCCTAGCATATCATATAAGCCTACCTCCTCGTATCCGATTCCAAATAAGTGGCATACCACGCTTCTATTTCCGTTATGTGAACCGAACCGAGTTCCATGAAACTATGGTTTAGGATCCCTTTAGCTCTTAACTACTTCGGCCAATTAACTTAAGTGCGGTTTGATGGAATACTCTATGACTATGCTATTTTGTCTCAATTATTGCACATTTATTGATCAACCTCGTGTATATTACCCATCTCTTGCATAGCACTGTCTTACTATGCGACAATTTATCTAGGCCATCGGAGATTAAAATAGTATTTGAACAATAGGTTGACACCATAAAAATCATATATATGATAACACCATAGCATACACATGTTAAATAGACCTAACATACGTAATCAAACCCTTAAGATGAATGACTGATATGATGAGGTTTTTCTAATACATGTAGAGAGACAACTGTGGACTCTGTTGACTCGATAATTACTATTGATATTAGTGTTGACTCTTAGAAACTTATATCTTCAGGTATACTAGTTAGTGATCTGATTATAGGAATGGGAGATTCGACTGAGACAGACCAAGACTCAGCTTGGGTAGATTGATTTTAGTCAAGAGGCATAGGAGTGATTCTCAAGCTGTGGAGTGCGACTCGGATAAGAGTGACCCCGAGGTGATTCTAACAGACCAGAGTCAAACCTTCCATGTGGAGATGATTAAGATGGAGTCTCTGATGGAAAAGAAGACGACTTGTGTTACTCATAGACTTGTATGGTGAATTTGACTTGTAATAGGTGACATTATAAGTGTGGAAGCGAGGCTTCAAGCATTATCCATTGCAATTAGGAATGAATAAGAACATAAATTGACACTAGGTTATCTGCCAATCCAACCTAAAACCCCAAATTTTGTGCCAATCCAACCTAAAGGCGCAAATTTTGCAACTAACTCTGGAATTTGATTCTAGAACTGAAACCCTAGTAAACTTTTCTGAAATTTCTGTACAACACAGATATCATTAAATGAGAATTTTCAGTTTCGGGTTTTGTCTCGGAGCAATCAAAAGAGGAACACGATGATTAGGTAAACCCTAGTAAATAATTAGGGTTTCTGCAAGAGGCGAGAGAAATAGGAATGCATAGAAGGCGGTGACCTTACCTTCGATCTTGATCTTCTCGTTGAGGTTGTTGATGTAGATGGTCATGTTGGGAGGGACGCAGGGAGTATCACCGGCGGTGACCGTACTCATTGTTGCCGAGCGCGAGTTACGGCTACTCGAGAGGTTTATGGAAATTGGGAGGAAATTTATGAAAGAGATTAGGAAAACTGGGGCTTTTGTATACTTTCTGGCGAAACTCGTATTAAGGGGGGAGAAAATGGAAATTTACATAAAGAACCCGGTTATTTTCTTACGACATTTTGGGCATAAATTAATATATTAATAACAAGTAATAGTTTGATATAGTTTTACTTCTAGAATATGATTTGGAAATTAATATAGTATATAAAATTGAAATATGAGTACATATTTATTTTCATGAATGTAGAGGACTTTAACATCAATTATCTAAATTTAAATTAAGGGTTATTTGCACTTGGGTACCCTAAAGCTTATACCTTTTCACCTTTGATACCTTAAAGTTTTCTTAATATTTTGATATATCCTAAAAGTTTATAACTTTTAACTTTGATGCCCTAAAGTTTTTCTTTGATAGCTTCATATCCTAAAATCTACATATCTTTTAACTTTGATATCTCAAAGTTTACATATTTTTACTTGATAGCCAAACTTTGGGGTGTCAAAGTGTCAAAAATAAAAGTTGGAGGTATCAAAGTTAAACATGTGTAAACTTTAGGATACCAAAATGTCGAAAAACTTTGGGGTATCAAAGTTCAAAAGGGGAAAACTTTAGGACATCAAAGCGTCAAAAGAAGTTTTGGAGTATTGAAGTTAACAAAAGATATAAATTTTAGAGTATCAAAGTGCAAATAATTCTTAAATTAATTTCAATTACAATCATAATAACCTTTGAAATGGACTTGGTTCAGGGTAAATTTCACAACCCCTAAATAAAACTCCAAAAGAAACATCGTTCTCCCACTTAATATGAATTTTTTTAACTACTTAACCCCCAAGTGACAAAAATGCTTCGCATTAAGGGTGTCGTTTGGTTAGAGGGAGGTTTCACAGCAATAGAAGTTGCATTCACAAGTAGTTGCAACTCAAATTGTTGCATCCACATGTAGTTACAACTCAAATATTGTTGTAACACTCTAAATTTTGAGTGCGGATGTAACAACCTCATTTTTAGCATATTTGAATGTTGCAACAATATTTTTCTGTGCAACTAAATCCAACTAAACACTCATGGATGTAGTTGGAACAACATGGAGTTTCAACTACATCAATCTAAACACCCACATGATGTCGCAATTACATTTGTAATTCCAACACCTTCTAACCAAACACGCCCTGAGAGAGAGTAGCCGCCAATGGCAGGTTGGGATAGGACTAGGGGGATGGGGAGAGAGAGAGAGAGAGAGAGAGAGAGAGAGAGAGAGATGCCACTAAAGACCCATCATCCATCACTAGTTGGGGTTGGGGGGGGGAAGGGGGGTGTTGGGTTAGGTTCCCTACCGCTACTAGCAGGTTGCGTTAGGGGAGAGGAAAGAATGAGATGAGTTTTTTGCCCAAATTGCCTAATGTGAGGAACTTTTTGGGGAAAAAAGGGGGAAAACTTAATAAAAAAGGATGAGGAAATATGTTTTTTGTCAGAGTGGAAATTTTGTCAGTTAGGGAGCTAAGTGGGAAAATTGTTAGTGTTTGGTGGAAAATATAAGTTCTTGAGAGTGGTGTAGGGAATGTCCAAAGAATCCGGAGCTTTTTGGATCCTCTCTATTACAAAAAAGCAGTGGAAAGACCACTACTTTTGATCACAATCATTGATTGTGTTAAATGATAATTATGATTCATTCTAATTTAACACTTGACATATCCCATGAGTTGCACTTATTCCTATTTTTCACTCAAGAAGAATAATCACAATCATTTACTAAATAATTAACGAAGATCAATATAGTGGTCTCTCTACTATTTTTTGTAGTGGGGAGGATCTGATTCCTTGTGAAATTCACCCCTAAATTTGTGATATTTTCTTGAAGAAACTGAGATTGTTTGGACATATATTTATTATGAGATTACTTGAAGAGGTCATTGGAATTGTTTGGATAAGCAATTATTGTTTGGTTAGAGGGAGGTTTCACAGCAATAGAAGTTGCATTCACAAGTAGTTGCAACTCAAATTGTTGCATCCACATGTAGTTACAACTCAAATATTGTTGTAACACTCTAAATTTTGAGTGCGGATGTAACAACCTCATTTTTAGCATATTTGGATGTTGCAACAATATTTTTCTGTGCAACAAAATCCAACTAAACACTCATAGATGTAGTTGGAACAACATGGAGTTTCAACTACATCAATCTAAACACCAACATGATGTCGCAATTACATTTGTAATTCCAACACCTTCTAACCAAACACGCTCTGAGAGAGAGTAGCCAATGGCAGGTTGGGATAGGACTAGGGGATGGGGAGAGAGAGAGAGAGAGAGAATGAGATGAGTTTTTTTTTTTCCCCAAATTGCCTAATGTGAGAAACTTTTGGGAAAAAAAAAGGGGAAAACTTAATAAAAAAGGATGAGGAAATATGTTTTTTGGCAGAGTGAAAATTTTGTCAGTTAGGGTGCTAAGTGGGAAAATTGTTAGTGTTTGGTGGATAAGTTCTTGAGGGTTGTGTAGGGAATGTCCAAAGAATCCGGAGCTTTTTGGATCCTCTCTATTACAAAAAAGCAGTGGAAAGACCACTACTTTTGATCACAATCATTGATTGCGTTAAAGGATGATTATGATTCATTCTAATTTAACACTTAACATATCCCATGAGTTGCACTTATTCCTATTTTTCACTCAAGAAGAATAATCACAATCATTTACTAAATAATTAACGAAGATCAATATAGTGGTCTCTCTACTATTTTTTGTAGTGGGGAGGATCTGATTCCTTGTGAAATTCACCCCTAAATTTGTGATATTTTCTTGAAGAAACTGAGATTGTTTGGACATATATTTATTATGAGATTACTTGAAGAGGTCATTGGAATTGTTTGGATAAGCAATTATTGTTTGGTTGGAGAGGAAGAAGTACACCTTATTGACGGTAGTTCAATTTCTTTCAAGCTATAATGTTTCTTTGAAGGAAACTTCAGGACTCCAATATCAGGGACCGCCGATTCTTACCTCGGTGTATTGTTCTCATACTATCTTAAAGGGCCTTGTTACTACACCAAAACTCCAAAAGTTTTAATGAGAGTCGAGGGATATAATTTTATACCCTAACAATACACATCCATTTTATTCAATCTATACATTGTAAATAGTTATAGAATGAAACATCAACAAGAATGCGAGGAAATTGAAGGGAGAGGAAAACCACAGAGAGACAAGAGACTACATAAAAATCTATAATTCAAACAAAAGGTACAAAAGAAGAACATACATTTTGTACAAGGTAGATGTTCATCCTTAATTTACGGAAGTAGAAAAGATATCAAAATGAAAGATCCGTAATGAACACATAAATATTACAAATTCAGAAGCTCTTAGCCAAATACAACAATACATAGGAAAGAAATTTGTCCAAGAATTAGTTGGTCGGTGTACTGTATAACTCCCCTTTGAGCTACACTTGCAATTAAGAATTACAAATGAAGAATCCTCAGACACTTCCGAACTTAGAGGACTGCTTGGCAAAGACAACAATAACAAATTAGTCTCTTCATCTAGGAAATTAATATTAAAAAATTAACACGTAAAAGCTTCATGCAACCGTTGTATTGTCCAATCAGTAACAAAAGCCTAATGAACAATTACATTAGCTATTTGTATTATTCGCCGGTTATAAATTATGACAATGCTAATATTGCCTCTTTAACTGTCATTTTCTTGTAGAACTTATTTGAACTAGATGAATGAAACTAGAATAGAAAGTATGATAAGAAATAATCTAATTCATTAAAATTCAGTAGTAGCTTCAACCAATGAGGTCGAGATAACTGACTGTGGACAAACCAAAATGAATATTACATGATGAAGAAAAAAATTGGATATGGTATTTTCTAATTTAACCACAAAAAGGTATGGCTCTTAACTTTGCTGAAGGAGAAGAGAAATTAGTACAGCCAATTGTATGCTGAATTTTCTCCCTTTCAACCTTTTGCACTATTGTCAAAATCATTGAACTACATGTATTCATGCCAAAACTAAAATCTCACCTAACCAAAATAATGTATCAAGGTTCAAGCTCATGACAAGGATTGAATGTGTAGAGGTAAGGTTTTTACCTTACTAGGTACAGTAGATCTTGATGTTTGTGAGCTTCCTTCACCTACAACTTTCTTTTCAAGAGGTTTTATGATCTCAAATGAACACAAAAGAGACTCATCAACAGTCAATAAGGCACCAACATTATCAAACTCTCCGCAATAGTTTGGAGCTGAGAAAATTGTAACAAGTCTCTTATCTGCAAAAAACTCATATCCATCCTCCACCACCTGAGAGATATAAAACATGTAAAAGAATTATTTGAAGTCCTAACAAGAGAAAAGACTAATTGCAGATACATCATTTGTACTATGAGGATAATTATTTATATCTCCTAGACCATTTTATTGGCATTTACGCCCCTGAATCTCAAACTATTTTGTTTTTCGCTACGTAGATATGCCACATGAGAGATTTCTCGTATAACATCTCAATCTAATAGAAAATTGATATGTCTGTATATCTGGACTACTTTATAAGCACTTATGCTCCTGAATCACAAATGATGTAGTTTTCCAGTTAAGTTGAGATGTCACATATATAGGGGAATATCATGTAACACAATCAAATAGGAAATAGCTTCGTCTATGATTCAGGGAAGTAAATGGTGATAAAATAGTTTAGAATATAAAAAATGTTTATTAATTCTAAGAGAAATGAGAAGACATTTACTCACCTGATGAGCTCGACAAAGAAGATCAATATCATTCTCATCCAAGAACTCCACAAGCTTATCAGCTCCAAAAGTACAAGAAACCCTCTATCGCTCAACCCCCATCCTTCAATCTTAGAATCAGGATCAGACCAGAGTAAATCACAAAGAAGACCACCATCAGGAACCTCAGTAGGCCTCTCAATTTCATTTATCTGCTCCAAGTTATTCAATTCTGGCGAAAGGCCCCCATGCATACAAAGAACCTTGTGATCAATGAGCGCAACAACGGGCAAACAATTAAAGCAATCTGTGAATATTTTCCAGAGACGAACATTGAATCTTCGCTTGCATTCATCATAGAAACCATAAACTCTATTGATTTTTGCATCCTCATGGTTGCCTCTTAAGAGGAAAAGCTTATCGGGGTACTTTATTTTGTATGCTAGAAGCAAGCATATTGTTTCTAAGCTTCGCTTGCCACGATCAACATAGTCACCAAGAAATAGGTATTTTGCATTAGGAGGGAATCCACCACGTTCGAAAATCCTTAGAAGGTCGATGTATTGTCCATGTAGATCGCCTGGAATTGACATGAAAAAGGGAGAACTACTAAGCATTTTGTAGATAAAATAATTTGTATCACAGACCAATGACATTAGCATTTCAATCAGAAGTTACAACTAGTGAAAAACAGTAATCTGCAAAATTAGGAGAAAACCACTAAACAGAAAGCATTACATTTCAAAAGAGATGAAATGCATGATATTGGTCTTGCTAAAAACTTTTGTGAGATGAAAATTGACTAATACATAGCTTTTTGTGCTTGCCCATGATAGTACATTTTAAAGAATGTCATTTTGCATTGGTTTTTCTTAACAAAATACAATTATTGCAGGGCCATAGTTGAGTTAGGTTTCTTTAAGAAGTTTCTTTGTCAAATGAAAATGCGGAGTATGATTCATTCTGCTTTTCTATATACTCACATAATATACATCCCATGCATTGATTACCAATGCAATGGATATAGCAGGAATTAAACCATTGGAGCTGAATTATGGTCATACGCACGTGAGACTAGTTATCATAAGATGTTTCATCATGAAAGTTCATATTAGAAAAGTGTAAATTCCTAGAAAAGAAAAAAGGCCACCTCTGAGAAATAATTATGATCATGGTTTTGAAAATATTTCATCTCCTGTATTCCATAGAAAATTGAGAATTTCAATTTGTTCTAATTCCTTCAATGCCTCTAACCCTTTATATGAAACCAATTAAAATGCTAAATTTCTCCAAATCATTCAATGGGTAATATTGCAGATCCATTCATAAACAAAGAAAATAGAAAAAAATGATACAAAGCACAATGCATCGAAAATTGTCTAAAACACAATAATTATGGATATGACTCTAGACAGTAATAACGAACATAATATACAAATCAAAATGCCCATTAAAGAGAAATTAAATTAAAAATGACAAAACAATGAAATGGGATAGAGAAAATAATTTGGCTGACCACAAACTTTGACGGGAGCCTGAACATGAAGGAGATTAGGCTGAGAGAGGAAAACTTTCTTCGAGGCGACGCAAAGGTGGCGGATCTCGGACTCAGAGAGCTGAACCTGCTTCCCTTTCCCCTCCACCAATCTCTTTATTATGTCGTCGACGTCGGTCTCGTCCATTTTCTTCCTCTTAATTCTTCTTCCTTCTTCAAATTTCGTTTTTGATATGAGGATTGTGTTGTGTTGTTGTTTGTTATGTTTTGCTCCAAAAGAGGAAGAAAGACATAGGGGATGTTGTTTTGTTTCCAACGTGAGGATTGTGAATCATCCATTTTGTTTTCAGAGTGGATTTTTCTTTTTGTGGACTAGAGAAATTGACCTTAAAACAGGACCTATGGTGTATGTGGATTATTGGTTGTTATGGGTCGATTGTGTAAGATATATCATCAATTGTCTTAACCAATCTGTGATTGATCCATTCATATATGGATACTTACATTTCAAGGAATGTTGACTATATGTAACTTTCATATTTGTAGGAAGATCTTTTATGTCTTTATTTTGTACATAATTTACTCCTAAATTTTAGGAGCTATATTTGTACTTTGTGTATAAACAGACCGTTGTATAGAACATCATTCTTCAAGCAACGAGAATGCAAATCATTTTTCTCCATAATTCTTTTCGTTCTTCACCATTTACAAATAAATTCATAAGTACGTGCAAACTAATCAAAATTGAGGTGTGAGCGCGACGCCAGTATGACTTGTCAATCCATTAGCAAAAGGGTATATAATATTGGCTGTACTATACGAAGTATAAACTACTTTTATACTATTACAAATGAAAATGTAAAGACCTAGTCTCTTTGACGACTCAAAATTAAGATAGAGATTTAGGAAGAAAGACCTCACACTTATATTTCTGCAATTGCAATAGTATTTTAGACTTTGGGGGGTATTGGGGGATATTTTTAGAAACTTTTAAGTTATATATGTTAGCTTTTGGTGGCTTTTGATGTATATGCTAAAACAATTGTACGGTTATAAGTCATTTGCTAGTTCAAATGCATGTTTGCATGCGGGACTGCCTTTCTGACAATTTCTGAACATTTCACTTGAGATAAAGAATATGCCATAGTGGTTGTTGAGGACGAGATTCACTTGTTTATGGGGGTATGTGATTCATGATATATGTGCTTAAGTTTAAGTTTGATTTTAGGCTTTCGTTCTTTAAGCTTGAGTTTAGATCTTGAAATGTTTGAGCTTGGGATTTTAGTTTTGCCTAACTCCTGTGCCTCCTTTCAAATGCATGTAAGGTTGAGAGTGTTAGCTAGCCCCATCTTTTTGTAATTTTTTTTTTTATTACTATTAATAACACATTTTATACTCTTTGAAGTTAATTTGACATGATTAAGAGACCTCGTAATTCTTGTCTTTTTGTCAGATATTATTTATGTCGTATTGTCAACTCAGCATGCCTTAATATTTTGAATTTATGACCTCTTCTAATCGTTTGCTTCCTCAAACCTCATCCTATGACTTTCTAGAGTCAGTTTTGTCCTTTTTGAATTGCTCAAAAGATTAATTTTTGTACATAGGATACAACCGCAAGCAACACCTAGACCATTCAAAACCTTACTAGAAGATTTGAATGAATCCTCTAGCTAGCCGAGATTATTATAATTACAAGGATAATTATTCGAGACCACGCAAGGCACATACCTTAGTGTAAAGATCAAGTAATACAAAAAGTTGTTGACTATACATGGTCTTATTGAGTATTATCATGTCATTTAAATCTATATAAAATCAATGTATGACCTTAAATAATCATGGATAGTATTAGCTTGCCTAACAAGTTTAAGGAGGAGTTATGAAGATCAAATCTAAGAAAAGATTCCTCGTGTAACCCCAAACTTGAGGGCGAGATGAGTGGATCTCATGAACTGAATTCACACTTGACGCTAGTTACTTGACATTCTAGAAAGAGTGCACGGATTTGTTGGGCCGTATGGCTTGCGGTCCACCGGATCCATGGTTGAATTCAGGCCGCCATTGACGTGAGTCGCACATAACTCACTCGTGATTGACTCATGACGCGAGTCGCGCACAACTCACTCATTTTAAGAGAAAGGCGTTTTCATAGAAAATCATATAGGAAAGGAGTCCAGATCGAGATGTATTTTCATATAAATTTTAAAGTTTATCAGTGTAACGATTTTCTATCCAATGTTCTATATTTTCTTTTTTCTACCGTTTATAATGATTTTACATATAATTTGTATTGCAAATTAAGGGCATAAATATAGGGCGTGTTTGTTTTCATGGAACTTTTATGAACCACGAAAAAATTTGAGCTCGACTTAAGCATTATGCTAAAACCAGAATTCTCTAGTAATATTTTGTTTTTATTTTGATATAAAGTTTTCTAAGGATTTTCTTTCAAATTTTTACCGTCATAAATTCTCTTTCCTCCTCATACGGACTCTTTAAAAAAAGAAAAGAAAAGAAGAGTTACACATTTTAATTCTTCGCTCAACCAAACAAAAAACAAATCCATGAAAATTTGTAAGACCTAAATCGATTGTGCAACCAAACGACTCCATAAACCCCTACACCTCATTTTTAATTATAAAATGCAGGTATTTTGTTCGTGCTAGCACGGGTGAGTCTTACATGTAGAATAAGTAATATAGAGCGAATATCAAGAACTGAACCCGCATCATTAGCTTGGAATGGTAGGAGTTTGATTTTTTTATATCTGATATTTGGACTCTAGAGGTTTCTTCTTTAGTCATATGCATGTGCTGTAAATTGAATTGAACATAATTTTTTTTGAACCACTGCTTCTTCTTTTCTATTCTTTGTACATACTCCCATTTGTTTATGGATATGAGCATACAAATGGCTTGTACTAATGACTTATAGCATATAGATTATTGGAAATTAGGTAATCCGAAGTTTGGAGCTTTTGTTTAAATAGTTTAAAACATAAAAGAAATTTAAAATGAGAGAATGGATGACTTTCATTTCAAAATTTAAAATTCAGAGTTAGATAGTTTAATTACTAATCTCCTTTATAATATTCCTCTTTATTTATAATACTCTAAGATAAAAAGAGAAAAAGAAAAGGTCTGTTCAATAATGAGCTGTGGATATTTTTTGTTTCAAATTTTCAATTTTTAAATTAGATAGTTTAATCATCAAACTCTCCTTTGTAATACCTCTCATTTTTATAATATTTAAAAAATAAAAAAGGATATCAAAAGTTGGCGCTCCATGTGTGATCACAACGCTAGAAACATAATTTCAATGTAGGAACTGCAGAGATTTTTCTAGGCACAGTCATCTTGCATTGACGTTTTATTATAAAAAAATTGTGATTAGTATGAACTAAAGAGTACATTGAGTTAAACCCAGAACATGAAGCAATCAAATAAAATTGCAGCTAGATGAGATATAAGTCCTTTATATATTGATTAGTATAAAGCAATCACATGCTTAAACATCAATATTGTGATGCTTGCATTAGAATTTTAACTTAATTAGAAAAGTATATGTGATTTTAAAATATTCATAAAATATCTTAAGAATTCAAATATATGTTCCTAGAATAATCTTAAAACTCATTAGAATTTCAATATGATTATTAGAAAAATCGGAAAAAGCAGGAGAATTCAAGATAATATTTTGGATAATTTGTGTAAATGATTTGTTTAGTTTTTCTAATCAAAGAGAATATTTTTGTGATAGTAAAGTTTTTAATTTTATAAATCTTTACATGTTATATGTTTTTATGATGTCTTGTGTTCAATTAATAATTTAAAGAGAGGCACAAGTGAAACAATAACCTCCCTTTCTAGAAATTAGTAAAGACATGATATCAAAGTAATAGTAACAAAAAATTCGACAAATTCATCAATAATATTTTAAGAGGAAGACTAAGGGCAAGTTGATATTGCTTTTTTAGAGTGCTTCGCTTATTTTTTTAGAAGCAACCAAGAATGGTGTTTGGTACAATTTTTGACATGTTTATTGAAATTGATTTTATTTTTAAGAGAATGCTTTTAGAAGCAGCCTGAGGATCCTTTTAAAAGCAGCTTCTGCTTTTGTTAGTTTATATATCATATATTTATTGTATCTTTTAATAATGATCATTAAGCACAGTTCTACCAACACCTTAATTACTTTTTTAGCAATTTTTGATATTTTCTTACGAAACTACTATTTGTAGCTTATATAAGTTGTTTTTATAAGTTATTTCTATAAGCAACTTATTATAAGCTCCAGCAATGCCAGATCGGTCCTAATTCATCAACTTCGAATATAATTTGCACATGTATAATTTTGCATATATGATTTTGGGGTTAGTTTTAGAAGACCCCACTCAATTATGGTGAATGTCTTAGAGAACCGCTCTCAACTACTTTAATTTGAGAAACCCCTCTAAATTTGGGCATATTATAGATAACACTACTCAACTTTAAAAATTAGAGAGGACCCCCTCAACTATGTGGTGTCTCACAAAACCCCTCCCCCTCTAATTCTTTCACACTCTTCTCACCAAACCTCCTCACACCATTTCAAAATGTAAAACACCTGAAACATCCTTTTGAAAATTAACTCATTCAATTATAAAAAAAACCCCCAACCAGTAAAAACATAACTATTTTTAATTTATAATATGTTTTTCCCTCTCTCCTTTCTTTCTCTTATCATATAATATCGGGGTAATTTTTTATGATTGAGGGGTATTTTGGTCTTTTCTAAGTCACCTACTTGTCATATGTCATGCTAGACCTAACTGTGTTAGCTTTCAGGGTGAAAAATGAGAAGAGTTTATAGGGATTTCTCGAATTTCAAACTTGAGGGGGTTTATCTACAATAATCTCAAATTGGAGGGGAGTTTTCTCAAATTAAAATTGTTGAGGGGGTTTATCTACAATAATCTCAAATTGGAGGGCAGTTTTCTCAAATTAAAATTGTTGAGGGGGTTTTCTAAGACACATCACACACACACACACACACACAAAGCTCCTCTAAACTTAAGTTTATAGGGAATAGTCATACACCAACTTTTCTATCCATTGATGTTGCCTTGGGATCCATGAAAGATGTGAAGCCTATTTTTGTGCATCTCTTGATGACACAAATCTAAAGGCAACATCAATGGATAAAAAAGTTGGTGTATACTATTCCCTATAAATTTAAGTTTATAGAGATTTGCTATATATATATATATATATATATATATATATATATATATATATATATATATATATATATATAGTGGGGTTGGGCGGGGGGAGTAAGTGAGGAAAGTTCAAGGGGTTATCTCAAATTTTCATATTTGAAAAGGTTTATCTATAAAATGCTCAAACTTGAGTGAGCTTTTCTCAAAATAAAATCGTTGATGGGGTTTTCTAATAATAATCCATGATTTTATATAGAAAGACTCTTTACATTAGTTGTTTTTTTAATTTAAATGTATAACTATGAGATTTCTTAATTATGGATAGTTATAATTTGATAAGGATTAAAAATATTTGAGTATTAAAATTTTCTAATTATGGAGAGTTTTAATTTGATAAAAATTTTAGGTGAATATAAAATCGTGTTCACGATGTCATCTTTTGATAATAAAATGAGAAATGCTGATACTTATAATATAATATATATTAACTTTTTATATCTTTATAATATGATGACATGTGTCAATTTTCTATACTTTTAGAGATTACATTAATTTCTCTTTCATCATACTCTTCATATAAAAGCCTCTTCGCCACCGCTTCGACACCGCTTCTCCTACTTGAATGGGGCCCACGTCAAGATCAAATCCACTCGTGCGATCTTCTCGTGCGATCTTCTCCAGAGACTAAGCTCAGCTGCTTCATTCATCTCCTGCTTCCTTCAACTGCTTCATTCAGTGGGGCCCACTTGAATGGCCTGTCCCAGTGTATTTGATTGCCACCTGCTGCTTGCCTTCCTTCCTTCGTTGCCACTGCTTTGCTTAGGTAGGCGGTTGTCACCTCTTTCTTCCTCATCTTGTTTTCCTCGTAAGAAAAATCGCCTTCTCCTTTTTCCTCGACTTCTTATCCTTTTCTTCTCTTCCCACCGGCGTGGCCGCCACTCCTTGCAGTCATGATCTCTGTGACCTGGGTTCCTCCCAAAACATATAACTCTAATAATCTCTATTCTCATTTTAACCTTCATGTCGTATTTTTCAAAAGGCCCACCGACTCTCCTTTTTCACACCGACTCTTATTATGGAGGATCTACGACTTCAAGTTGAAGGTCTGCTTTCATTTCGCTTATTTTCAATTGCTTGTAATTTTGTGATTAGGGATTTGATTAGACCTCATTGATTCTATCTCTGGAGATTTCCTTTTTTTCTTTTTTTTCCCTTTTATTACGGATTTGATTTCCTTTTTTTCTTTTTTTTTTTTTCTTTTTAAAGCCCCATGTATCTTTTTTTTTCTTAAGTTTGATTGTAATTTTGTGATTAGGGATTTGATTAGACTTCTTTTTTTCGATATTTTCAATTGATTGTAATTTTTTGATGAGGGATTTGATTAGACCTCATTGATTCTATCTCTGGAGATTTCCTTTTTTTCTTTTTTTTCCCTTTTATTACGGATTTGATTTCCTTTTTTTCTTTTTCTTTTGTGATTAGGATTTGATTTGATTAGAGCTCTTTCTTTCTTTAGGGGTGTTTGTTTGAAATCCCAAAATTATGGATATGGATTTCACCATGGGATTTCAAATCCATATAATTTTATGGTGTTTTGGGATTCCATAACTTTGTTTGTTTCATCATTATTTTGGGATCCCAAATACTAAAATTTGTAATATTTTGTTTGCTTCAAACTCAAATTCTAGCATTTCAATTTTAGAATTTGAAATCTTGAGTTGTAGCAAACAAAGTTATGGATTATAAAAGAATGTGAATACCCATTGGTGAGCTTACCTCCCACAAAATGACAAACACAATTCTATTAATCGGGGTAACCATACCCATTCAAATTTAAACCCCAACGCTATAAACGGTCATAAACGGTCATATTTTGCCAATGGCTATAAAATAGCTCAATTTCACATGAAGCCTCCACACATCAAGATGGAGATGCAAAAATGTGCTATCAGAAAATCCCGACACCCTTGAAGCAATGCAAAATGGCAAAAATCAAGGCCGTTACTATTGGGGTTGCGCTAGGTATCCAAAGAAAGAATGTAATTTTTTTCAATGGGCTGATGATGATGGCAAATACATGAAGAGCATCGACAACAAGGAGGTATTGGTTGAAGATAGGAAAAAGCTCAAAATCAAGAAATTGAAGTCGAACCGAAAAATCGCCAAATTCTAATTTGGAAAATGTGTGTACTTTTTCAATTTTTTTCAGATTTCATTATTTAATGTCTTGTTCTTGCAAAATGTATTGAAGCTGAAATGAAAATATTATTATCGCAATTCCAATCTTCAAAACTAACTCACGACAATGAAAAAAATTGTAAAAATAAATAATAATACAGAGGCTCAGAAACTGGTCAATTTTTTCAACACCTATATAATGAAATATCATTGTTGATTGCATTCAAATAATAATGGTCTGCCTCGCCTAAAAATTGCAATTGCAATCTAGACTGCATTTTCATAATTGAATGCCTCCTCAAAACAATGAAATCCATTGTAGGTGACATTATCAAAATGCGACCAATCATCATAGCACAATATCATAAAACCAATGTCATAACAACCATTGCAACCAACTAAAAATAAATAATCACTACCCAGAAGCAAGCAAGTAAACCAAGCTTGCAACAAACCAACAAATGACCAAGTATGCAAGCAAACCCACACGAGCATTAGGTAGTAACAGCAGAGCCACAACAAAACCCCAAGCTCAAAAACAGCAGAACAGCAGGTAAAACACAGAGACTGCAAGCAAACCAACACTGCAAGCAAACCCGTAACAAAACCCCAAGCTCAAATAACCAAGGCCACAACCAAACCGAAAGTTCATCAAAACAACAAGCCACAACCGAAACAAAACCAACACAAAGAAGCTGACCCACAATAAAGCAAGCTGAAAGTTCATGCTCAAAAACTCACAAATAACGATCCAAACTCGCCACAACCGAACCGAAAGTTCATCAAAACAACAAGCCACAACCGAAACAAACCGAATCGAATCAAACAACAAGCAACCAAGTTCATACTCAAGCCGCCACAACCAAACCGAAAGTTCATCAAAACAACAAGCCACAACCGAAACCCACAACAAGCCAAGGTTGTAAGCAACCAGTGCAAGCAAAGAAACCCACAAGACGATGGCAACCAAAACCCACAACAATATGGCAACAAAACCCACAACAAGCCAATGTTGCAAGCAACCTGTGCAAGCAAAGAAACCCCAACCAGAAGCAAAGAAACCCCAACCAGAAGCAAAGAAACCCACAAGAAGATGGCAACCAAAACCCACAACAAGCCAATGTTGCAAGCAACCTGTATAAGCAAAGAAGCAAAGAAACCAACAAATGACCAAGGTTGCAACAAACCAAGGTTGCAAGCAACCCGCAAGCAAGCAAGAAACTCACAAGCAAACCCACAACAAAACCCCAAGCTCAAATAACCAAGGCCACAACAAACCAAGGTTGCAACAAACCAACAAATGACCAAGGTTGCAACAAAACCCAAGAACAAACCAAGGTTGCAACAAACCAACAATGACCAAGGCCGCAAGTAAACTCACAAGCAAACCCACAAGCAAACAATTACAACCAACAACAAGCCCAAACCGCCCAAAACTGAAACCAAGGCCACAACCGAAACAAACCGAATCGAATCAAACATGCAACCGAAATGAAAGTTCTTCAAAACAAGTTCAAACTCGCCACAACCGAAACAATCACCCCACTTATAGTCGCCGAACCAATACATAGCCTTCATAAAACATGCTCAAAACAAGTTCATACTCAAGTAGCCAAACTCGCCACAACCGAAACAAACCGAATCGAAAGTTCATGCTCAAAACTCACAAATAACGATCCAAACTCGCCACAACCGAACCGAAAGTTCATCAAAACAACAAGCCACAACCGAAACAAACCGAATCGAATCGAAACAACAAGCAACCAAGTTCATACTCAAGCCGCCACAACCAAACCGAAAGTTCATCAAAACAACAAGCCACAACCGAAACCCACAACAAGCCAAGGTTGTAAGCAACCCAGTAAGCAAAGAAACCCCAACCAGAAGCAAAGAAACCCACAAGACGATGGCAACCAAAACCCACAACAAGCCAATGTTGCAAGCAACCCAGTGCAAGCAAAGAAACCCCAACCAGAAGCAAAGAAACCCACAAGAAGATGGCAACCAAAACCCACAACAAGCCAATGTTGCAAGCAACCCAGTGCAAGCAAAGAAACCAACAAATGACCAAGGTTGCAACAAACCAAGGTTGCAAGCAACCCGCAAGCAAGCAAGAACTCACAAGCAAACCCACAACAAACCAAGGTTGCAACAAACCAACAAATGACCAAGGTTGCAACAAACCAATAAATAACCTAGGTCACAAGCAAACCCACAACAAACCAAGGTTGCAACAAACCAACAAATGACCAAGGCCGCAAGTAAACTCACAAGCAAACCCACAAGCAAACAATTACAACCAACAACAAGCCCAAACCGCCCAAAACTGAAACCAAGGCCACAACCGAAACAAACCGAATCGAATCAAACATGCAACCGAAATGAAAGTTCTTCAAAACAAGTTCAAACTCGCCACAACCGAAACAATCACCCCACTTATAGTCGCCGCAACCAATACATAGCCTTCATAAAACATGCTCAAAACAAGTTCATACTCAAGTAGCCAAACTCGCCACAACCGAAACAAACCGAATCGAAAGTTCATGCTCAAAACTCACAAATAACGATCCAAACTCGCCACAACCGAAACAAACCGAATCGAAACAACAAGCAACCAAGTTCATACTCAAGCCGCCACAACCAAACCGAAAGTTCATCAAAAACAACAAGCCACAAACTGAAACCCACAACAAGCCAAGGTTGCAAGCAACCTAGGTGCAAGCAGCAAAACCCCAACCAGGAAGCAGCAAACCCACAAGAAGATGGCAACCAAAACCCACAACAAACCCGCAACAAACCAAGGTTGCAACAAACCAACAAATGACCAAGGCCGCAAGTAAACTCACAAGCAAACCCACAAGCAAACAATTACAACCAACAACAAGCCCAAACCGCCCAAAACTGAAACCAAGGCCACAACCGAAACAAAACCAACAAATGACCAAGGTTGCAATCAACCCGAAGCAACCACTACCCACAAGCTCAAATAACCAAGGCCACAACAAACCAAGGATGTGCAAAATAGGGCTCGATATAACACTAAAAATTGAAAACATGGATTGCCTCATCTAACAATGAAATTAATGTAGATTGCAATCACATGAATGGATTGCCTCACCTAACATTTTAAATACAATGTAGGTTGCATTCTCATCCGTGATTGCCCTACCTAAACATCACAAAGACATTGTAGATTGCATTCTCATAATATATGAATATCATCATTGCCCAAATTGAAAAATACAAAATAGCCATACCAATACATAGCTGCAATGTAGGTTGCTATCAAGTATCATATCCTTCCATATTTGCATCAAGTATCACCTCTAATGGATATATAAGCCCGCAAAAAGTCCAAATCATAATAAGTTTGTAATAGGAGTAGTGAAATATGCATAAAGTAACACCTCTAAGTGTTCAACTTACAAAAATAGCATACAAGTCCATAAGCGCTCAAGTACATCACTAAGTAGTTAATATGCAATGAGATTACAAAAGTAATAGATATGTCAAGTTTTCAAAAGTAGTGAAGTATCACGTGCTCAAAAGTCAAACCCAAAATGCAACCTCCTAGAATCCTTGATCTTTGATAATCTTCTCTATAAATAGCTTTTGAGCATTTTGGTTTTGATGATCAACCTCCTAGCATCCGATTCATTATCATACAAGTAATCAAGCACTTTATCCAATGTGTCCTCTGAAACTCATTCTCATGCGCCATTAGAGCCTTCGCCATGACCTCACTCCAATGTATAACGCGTTGACTTTGATTTTGAATTGAGTATGACATTGACTCAACAAAATCGCGTATGATATTGTCATCCTCTTTAGCTTTGCTACTCTTCTTCCTATGATTTGATGGATACAATGATGAAGAAGCTACCCCACTAGAACTCTTTAATTTTTTAGCTTGGGTTGTGTTGTTTTGCCCAATTGATTGCTCGGGCTCAAGATGTGGGCTAGAGGACATATCAACCTCATTATCATCAAGATCGACATGATCCTCATCAAGATCGACATGTCGCCTACCCCTGCCGCTTTGTCATATCTTTGGTGAGATCACCCTTTGCTTGGTCATCTCCCGCGATATAACTCAAGTTCTCATAATGGATGAGAGGAGTGTTCAAATACTCCTTCAACCTAGAGCTATTGCATTTTTTGTCCTATATAATGAAACATAGCAAAATCAAGATACTGTTAGGAAATATTTAAAGTTTGCTTATTTAACAAAAGTATTACTGTGTCCACCTATCAAAACAACTGATCCATGGTGACAATCTTAGTCAGTGGATCATAACCAGCCCCACTCATGTTCATGACAATGCGCATATCAAAATATTTACCCTTCAAGCATTTGACATGGTTCATGACATGCTCCTTTGTGAATTCAGTACCACACTCCTTGTTGACCTCCTCTGCAGCTCTCCCATATGTAGACTTAAAGTTTTGTCGATTTTAGACCATCCTCGCCATCCGAAAGCAAGAATTGGGATTAACACATCATCATTCTCTGCAATCCATTTAGCATTAGGCACCCCCCTTGTGTTATCTTTCTTGTTTAAGACTTTTGGTTGCATTTTCCTTTTAGCAACTGCCCTCCTCTTGATTTTGCTTGGTGAGGTAGCTTCATCCTCAAGATCAATTGCAATTGGTCTCTTCAAAGAATGAGTCTCACTAGAATGGGTGGTGGGGGAAGTATGGGTAAGTGGGTGGCCACTATTAAGCATATTCATAAATGACATAGGTTGTTGAGTCATAAATGAGTAGTTCATATCATAAGGAGGATTGTAGGAGGGATAAGGTGGAGCAGAGTATTGGGTATGAGGGAAAGGTAGTGTAGTGGGTGGTGGTGGGAAAGGTAGTGTGGTGGGTGGTGGAGGGAAAGGTGGAGGGAAAGGTAGTGTGGTGGGTGGTGGAGGGAAATGTTGTCTAGGTGTTCTAGGTGAAGGAGTGGTATCGCATTTATCACTGTCATTAAAATCGCCATGCCCGATTGATACAAATGAAAACATATAAATAACATTAAAACATCAAGTTAGTAATGATATACATGTTAGTACAATAATAGAGTGCGATATCGTAAAATAGCATTCATAAAGATAAAAGTTCATTCATAAAGATAAAATATCCATCATTACAATAATATCAAAAGAGTACATAGAGATAGTAGACAATATGAAAGAACAATAATGCATGAAAAATAGAACTTAAATTACATCCCAGCCTCGGTTGTGTCTCCACCACGATATTTATTACAATAATCTCCCACATTTCAATTGCGATATGATCCTCTTTGCTCTCCATTCATTTCTTGAATCTCTTTCCTCTCTTTGGCCATAGTTTGAGTAAAGTCAACAACACCCTCTTCACCTTCATTGGCTATTTCATCACCATCTTCTTCAATGAAATTGTCCTCATGCAACAACTCATCTCCCGGATCTTCTATGGCTATATAGTTATGAAGTATAGCACATGCAATAACTATATCAACTTGAGTTGGGAAAGGTAGTGTGGCTTCGCAGATAGGATTTTGAAACGGTTTTCAATACCCCAAAGTTGATTCAATTTTAGACCTCGAGATGAGTGTCTTAAATTGAACAACTCTTGTCTATTATTGATTGGCCTACCCTTGTGCTCATTTAAATGATAACGCACTCCTCGATATGGGGAGATAAAGCCGGGCATAGTAGTGTAGCCCGCATCACACAAATAATATTTTCCTACAATTACCAAAATAAAATTTAGTCAATTTTTAAATTTTAATTAAATAGACATACTTTATTTGATTTATTTATTACCGTCAGAACTCTCAACTGCGAGGTCGTGGTCTAGATAGCGGCGTCTTGTAAAACTCTATAATCATGAGCGGATCCCTCCCATCCAGCTAGAACATACGAAAATAACTTGTTGGGAGTGCATGCAGCTAGAACATTTTGAGTTACACCTTTACGACCTCTAAAACGTGCAACAAGACTAGCGGGAAGCATGGCGTCGATATGGGTTCCGTCTATCATGCCAATGCAATCCTATATGATGTATTAAACAGTTATTAATAATAGAAAAGAAAAACTAAGTGTTATATTATAAGTAGTTATATTATCATAGTCGTTACCTTGAAATAAGGATAGTACAACGGGTTGGTGGCAATCTCTGACGACAATTCACTTGGTGCTTGCTTCATGTATCGCCCCCTTAAACGACCAACGGCTTCTAAGCACTTGTTAAAGTATTTTGAAACGGTTTCCCCCGATCTTATGAAGTGTGACCTAACAATTCTATTTTTTGTTTTATGGCCTAATATATTAAGGAACATGAGCAATTGTTCTTCTACTTTAACACCTCGTGAATCTTTTAGTAGGCCGGTATATCTCATTATTCTAACAAGATTTTCAAATGCACGTGGCCTCATTCTAATATAAGCCCTACAACTCTCATTATAGCCATTGAACACACGATTTATGTGCCTAGCTCTAGAATCTATCTTATCTTTTTCCCCACCTTAGGGTGATAAGTAATTGATTTCCTTCTACTACGATCCTCATTAAACAAGCAAACACACAAACGACCGCAGAGACAAGAGCATTAGAAGCCATCCTCATTAACATTTCTTCATCAATGTCGCCCATCTACAATATGAAGTTCAATATACATGTTCAACTTGATTTTCACCCAAATTATAACAATTAAATTGGAGATGAAAAAAATAGATGGAAACATAACATGCTAAACATATCATTAATGTGATTAGCAATATTTAATGTGATTAGCAATATTTTGCTAACAAATGTAATGGAAAATCTATTAAAACATGAATTGACCAAATATAAAAGTAGGACTATATACATCAAGTGAAAAGGCACAAAAATAAGAAGAATAAGTCGATGCTAAACAAATTGATTAAATATACACAACAAATTAAACTAGTTTAACCCACTTGCAAACCCACGATCAAACACACAACACAACACTACTGAAGCAGCCCCATAAGCAAACTCTCAAAACCCACTTTGCAAACCCACGCCAAACACAACACTACTGAAGCAGCCCCATAAGCAAACTCACAAAACACACTTGCAAACCCACGATCAAACACACAACAAACCACGGCTGGAAAATGCTCAAACACACAACGAAACACAACAAACCGAAAATGATCAAACACACAACCAAACACACAATCTCTCCCTATTTGCAAGCATTTTAGACCAAGAAGAACAAACCCACAACCAAACCAAACCAACAAGCACGGCTAACCCAATTCAATTTCACAAAACCCCAAATCAATTTCATAAAACCCCAAATCGAATCATTCAAAACCCTAGAAACAATCGGGTTGAAATTAGAGAAGAGGGGTGAGATATTTACATGCTAAGGTTAAAGAATCGCCTGAACCCTAGAAACACCGATTCAACTTTGATCGACCGAACCCTACTTCAAATCCTCTTGCAAATCAAAACACAATGGAACGGAGGAGGCCGGCTAAGATTCCGCCGAAATAGCCAATGGCACATGAGGTTTGGGTAGCGGAAATGGAGGAGGCGGTAAAAGGGAGGGAAGCGAAGCGGTGACGCTTAGGGTTCTAGAAGGAGAGGAAATGAGATCTCGAGATCTCGATTCGCTTTTGATGAGGTGGCTTTTGGGATGTCAGATCCGCCCAAATCCACTCTCAAAGAGAGGATTTGTGAAATGCTAAAAAATTAGTATTTTATAGTTTTGGGATCTTATATCCCAAAAAAAGTTGAAACAAACATGGGTTAAGGAATTCCAAAACCCTCAAAACTTACTTTTTCATCCATATCCTACCTATATCCCAAAAATAGTTGAAACAAACACCCCTTAAGTTTTGATCTCCTTCTGTTTTCATCTTCTTTATTTTCTGGTTTCAAATTAATTTTTTTCTGTTTGCCTGACTGCTATCCTAATGTTAATGACAACGATTTCACTGTATATAAATGTTTCTCACCTTAGCTTTTAAACCCCATATTTTCAGCATACCATTATGCTGATAACTTTGTTCTCGAGCTTTATAATTATAGGATAGTTTGGTTGTGAGTTTGTAACTATAACTGTACTCATAATTTATTAGAAAAAGAAAAAAAACATTGATAGTTTCAGTTGGTTCTTTCACGATAACTGCAATTGCAAAATGAGCTATGTTTTTAGCAAAATGAGTGCAGCCATTTTGTAAAATGAGGTAGTTACAACTGCAGTGTCATTGTAGCTGTAGTGATAGTTGTATTTTTTTTTCATTAAACCACCAAGAACTTTCAGCATTTTGTACTAAACCCCCAATACCTTTTGTGTAAATTACAGTAAACCCCCAACAACTTTCAAAATGGTTTTTTATGTTGTTTTCCGGATTGAATTTATGGGAGTTATCTGCAAAATGCGGAAATTAAATTATTGGGGGTTTTGTGCAATTGCATAAGTTATTGAGGGTTTATTACGATTTTGAAAGTTTTTGGGGTTTACTGCAAAATACTGAAAGTTTTGGGGTTTGGTGTAATTTACCCTAAAATTTATATTAGGAACATATATACACATGATGACAATATAGGCTATAGAGGACACACATATATACTAACATTGTACCACATGTTAAGGATTGACTATCAGAAGATAAACAGAGCAGGTAAGTGAATCAGAAATAGTTCTTCAAAATTTGACTCACTTAAGTCCATCTCTGTAGACATCATGTTCTGCTCGCTAGGTTCTTTCTTCTTAGCATGGAAGCATGGGCAAATTATAGCACAACACAAAAGGAAAACTCATGGTATTGCCAGAGCCATTTTTGCCAGTGTCAAAGTCTTCTTTTCCTGTTGATCCTTTTATATTTAACTTGATAAGAATTGGAGGTATCTGCTGATTGATGCAATAGTTTTCTACCAGTTATTTGAAAGGAAAAAAAAATCCACAAACATATAGGAGGCCAAATTCGGAATTGAAAATTATATCTCAATTGTCCTATTATGTTGCTTAGAAATATTGATCCGTCAGAATGTTTATGCAATGGAACGAGCTTAATTTGTCATCGATTTGAAAAAAGATGTTATTGATGCAGAGATAGCAACTGGACATCATCGTGGAAAAAGAATTTTTCTTCCAAGAATTCCTCTACAACCAGCAGAAAGTGATAAATATGCAATTCCGTTTAAAAGAACACAATTTCCTATTCGAGTATGCTTCACAATCGAAGCATAAACAATCAACAAGGCACAAGGACAAACATTAGATGTACAGGAATTTGCCTTCCTCAATTTGTATTTTCTCATGGACAACTATATGTTGCCTTAATTTTCGTGTCTACTTCATACATATCTATGATACAAAAATCAATTATCTTAGGTTTGTATTTTATTTTTCATATCCAAATTATATGCATTGTTGTATAATGCTAACATCTATTATGCTCCGTGTTTTCATGAATTGTCTATTCCTATCTTAGAGAAGCAATTTCTTTTCCTGACATTAATTGCATAAATCTGCTAATGCAGGAAATGACTTTGGAACATAAATATATTAGAAACATCACTCCATGGACAAGAAATTGGACCGCTAAATTGCGAGTTTTGGAGAAATCGTTCCGCACAAATCCTTGTGTTGTGAATATCAAAGACTGATACTTGTTGATGAACAGGTAAATCTCATAATTAGAATACTCATGATTATGCTATTACAAGGCCATTCTTATAAACTAAAAGAAGTTTCCCTAATATTTTCGATAAATTCTTGATGATTGATGCTAGAGTAATAACTTATAATTTTTTATTGCTTAGGAGTACATTTGCATATCATTGACTTTATGCTAAATGTTTGAAATTGTGAAGATCTCTGCTAATTGCATAAGAATCTCTACCCAATTCCTTGATAGACACCTGAGAAGTGAAGAATATCACTTACTTTTCCATAATAACCCAATAATATTTGAAAATTTCCGATTTATTTATAAGATGATAAGCACCATGTGCTCTCCAAATTACACTTATTTTCATTCGAGACAAATCATAACCCTAGCATTGATTGATAAAAATTTGTGACTAAATAAATGGAGGAGAGAATGCAATGTTTCCTATTGCCTCAGCCCTTGACTATATTATATGTTTCTAACTTACAACTTAAATAGTCTAGCAGTTAAGACTAAACTAAAGTATTTTTACATTTTGTGTTTATTATTACCTTAGATAGGCAAATTAACCTAATGGCATATGAGTCATGACATATATGCTATTGCCTCAGCCTTTGACTATATTATATGTTTCTAACTTTGTCCTTCTATTTTATCCCCAGCTACCTACTACTAAATTATGTCTAATAAAACATGTGACATGTGCACGTTGTGGCTAGAAATGATGATTTAACAACGAAAGGGCCTCAGAATCAGATGAAGAAGATAAAACTTCTTCGTTGGGAAGAAGAAACCATCTTCTTTATTAATGGCCCTTTGACTCGTGTCATGCAATTATATCAGCATTCACAACAAATTATCTTCTAAGTTTTCTGCTTTTAAGTTCTCTTTTTTATAGAAGTTTATGTGACCAAAGCTAAATCTGCTCTAAGATAAATTGTTATTGTTGTACTTTGCGCTACAATTGTAGTGTATCTCCTTTATGAAATACATCTCCTACGTAGCTCCTAACTCATGATCCTTTTGCAAATATTAACAGTGTGCCAATAGACTATATTTATTACTTAAAATGTTTCATTTGCATATGTAGGGGACACGAGTTCAATGCACTATCTTTGCACCTCATATTATACCACTTGCAAACACTCTTAATATCCTATGCTACTATCATGTTTCGAATGCAATTGTGAAACCGATAGCCGAAAACACCAAATAGTGAATCTTCCATATCAATGGGTCATAAGCACAAGAACTCCTATAGCTGAGGTCTCTGAAGATAAGCTCACAACAATGTGATTCCAACATCCTTTGATTTTCTTCCATTCGCAATGCTTTCATATGCTTAACATAAAATGTAAACAATGTGGTGCAATATCATAAACTTTTAGTCAACAATTCCAGTGTCGAGTCATGCTTTCTAACTTAGATTTATACTACTTTAACAAATATCGTTTTCGTATAGAACTCAATGATGTGCTTCCTAACTTACATTTATACTACTTTAACATATGTCATTTTCAGATAGAACTCCATGATGCTACGGAATCTATATTCACCACCATTTTCGGATTATAATACGAGAAATTATTCCCAATCAATGCCCTACAACTTATGGAGAACACCAATCGTAACAACATGATCAATCTCACATGTATAGATATTGATTTACTAAATACAACTATTAAAATTGCTTCTACCACTATTACAGAAGAAGTTCTTGACGTTGCATCATTGGGCGACTTCTCAACCAAGAAAGAGTATTATATTCACCAAGGACGACCTCTCTAAAGCCCGTGGTGAAAACATTCAAAGTATATGGTAACCAAAGTCGAGAAGTCCTTGACAATAACAAAGACAACATAGGCCCGCCTATTATCGCAACTCGACCTTTTGTTGTACATATACTATATGTATATCCTTCTCAACTCCATGGGACATGCTAACAACTAGACCGGACTTAATACTTTTGCAAGTCTATGTATAATATTTTGGAACTCTATGTACATGCCAACAACTATAAGCTACATATATACTTTTGGAACTTCAATTATAATCGTAGTGTCTCGAACCTTTATGAACTACTATATTTGTCGGTTTCATATACTTTTGGAACTTCAGATATAATCGTAATATCTCCAACCTTTATCAACTACTATATTTGTCGGCTTCATGGAATTTGAATGCACATTTATGCAGTGATTTATTGATTCAAGTTGACAATTGATTGGAAGTCCTGAATGAATCTTCATGATAGTTGTCTACAAGGAATCACCTTGCATATATATATATATATATATACTTTGCAGGTTTAGAAACACATCTTGCACCTACATACACTCCGCACGTGCAACGCACGTGCATGTCTTACTAGTATATATAAAAGAGGGATCTCCTATATCATTTCTTAATCAAAACTCGAAAACGAAGATTCGGAAACCAAACAATCCCGTAACCCCACAGCTTTTTCTTTGTTTTTTTTCCTTCCACACAATTTTTCTCCCCCTCATTTTAGCAATGAAATCAGTGATCATGCTATATGATCCACTAAAAATCTAATAATATCTCTTAAGAAAACGCATCAAGCCTCAAAGTTGTGGTTCAGATTCAAAGAGAAAATACGCCGCCCAAATTCGCCTATGACCATTCGCCACATAAACACCGTCCAAGTGGGCCCCATCCTACATTACTCAAGTGCCTCAGCTTTCAAGACGCACCAAAAGATTAAAAAAAAAGAGTCGGTAACTCGAACGCGGACGGCTCTTTCCACCAATTACACGTGTCGGTTTTCACGTGCCGGCTCGACCGGCGAGGCGCCACCTTTCATCTTTTGACGCATTCGGTGCCACGTTTTATTATAAAAATTTTCGTTTTTTTTCCCTAGAAATCCTGGGGCAGTTTTACACTGAAACCCCTGCTCTTTTATCTGTTTACGCTGTACTTACATGGAATTATTATTCATGTAAAATATTTTTCAACTCTGGTTAACAATTTGCGAGTATTTGAAAGTAATAAATCGTGGTTACAACTTCTATAAACTGTAAATAAGTACTAAGTACAATTCCAATTGCAACCAACTTTCAACGAAAGTTTGATAAATCTAATACGCAAAACAAACATCTACATCAACAAAGTATAAAAATTAATTACAAAATTTAAAAAAGAAATCAAGGAAACTGAAAGAATTATTATCTAAATGACGACTTAATTCTTCTAGTACGTATGGACAACCTGTGTTCAACATTTCCAACAATATCATTGGGATTTTGATCTCTTGTCAAGGAGCAAATGATAGAAACAGTTTGACAAAAACTCTGAAATGCTAATTTTCATAACACATGATAAGTGAGTAAAATTAAGTTTTTGAAATTTTGCTTCCAGATGGTTAATGTAATATAGATCACATCTAACATGTGACTTTTCAATTTGAAAACCACATATTTAATATTATTAATATATAGTAGTCTAACTTAATTCTTAAAATTTAAAATATTTTATACATACAAATTAGGTAAAAATACTTTAATTTTTGACCTAATTGAAACATACACATAAATATCGTGTTTCAATTAGACGCTACGGTCATCAATTTTGTCCTAAATATGATCTTATAAAAACTTATTATCCCATATTGAATTGTCAAATCATGTATTTATTGAAATCCTCTCCAATAGGTATTGGAGAGGGTCTAGGGGTCAGTTCGGTATTGCTGGAGCTTATAATAAGTTACTTATAAAAACATGCAACTTATAGAAGCAACTTATATAAGCTGCTAAAAATAGTTGTTCGGTACTCAAACATCAAAACCGCTTAAAAGAAGTTGAGGTCTTTGATAGGATTATGTTTAATGATCATTGTTAAAAGATAAAAGGTATATATGATATATAAACTAAAAAGCATAAGGTATATACAATATATAAACTAAAAAAGTAGAAGCTACTTTTAAAAGCAACCTAATGTTGCTTCTAAAAGCAAAGATATTAATAGCGTATAGCCAATAAGCATGCTAATTTTTTTTACTAAATACCATTATTAGCTACTTCTTGAAAAATAAGTAGAAGCACTATAAAAAAAAACAATACCAAACTGGCCACAATTACCCAAATCTTAACAGTATATTCCAATTTTGAGGGCTGAGATTTGATCAAGTAGGATTCTACTATAATCCAGAAAATCATTATTCTCTTGAAAACCTCTATGAGCTTGTTTGTTTCAATTCCTAAAATTATAGGAAGGAATTGTTTTAAAAACACATTTTTGCATTTTTCGACCATTTATTGGGAATCCTAATATTGAGTTTGATTACAAAGATATAGGGGTGAAAATGATGCCAGAATCCTTTTCCAGCACTTTTCACTAGTTTATTTCGTAGCAAAAATTTTAAAAAAGAAAAAGGAATGTACAACTTTTAGGAAACGGTGGAACCCTTTATATTAATATATCTCCCTCGAGAAACCCCCAATGTCTCTCTTCTAATTGTTATCAATAAAACACCCCTTTCCAACCATTTTCAGCCCAATCCCGCTCAAAAGCTCGAAATTGGGCATTACTTAAAAGTTAACGTGGGAAGGGATTTTAAGAATGTGTTCTCATTTTCACTTGCGAGAACCAACCAAAAGTTTAGGAATCCTTTTGGATTATTTTCCTTATTTTCTACCGCATTCTGACACGTTCTGACAATATGAGATCCTTTCCAATATTTTCTTTTTATTCCTCGTAACAAAACATGCCCTAGTATGAAAACCATTTTGGGATAGTAAACATCCTATGTTATTCCTTGAAATAAAAATAGATGATGAGCATTGGAGTAATTGAATCATATCTAATTACCACTCAATCCCATCCTCAACTTGTGAGATAATCAAAATTTGTGGGTGGGCTGAAACTGCAAACTAGTATTCTAACACTGACTTTTATGTTAAAAAAACCCACCAGCCTCCCTATAAATTGAATTGAAACCCCCAAGGGAAAACCCTAGCCCAAATTTAGCTGCTGTTTGGAGGTAACAGAAGAGAAAGAGAGAAGAAGCAGCCCATTTCTTCTCTCTTCTCCTCTAAACCCAATCTCCATCAGCAGCAAATCGCCATGTCTCGCTTCCTCTCAAACTCAAACCTCCTCTCCCTTCTCTCCAGGTAATTAACCCACCCAAAAAAAATCAAACCCAACTCAAAACAAAACCAAACCCATTAATATCTTATCGGATCTAATCTCTATATTTTTATTTCGTTTCAGGAGAGGCTACGCGTCGGCGTCTGCTGCGGCGGCGGCGAGCAAAAGCGCGGGAGAGGAGAGGATGGTGGCGATGATGAGGGCCAAGAAGGAGAGTACGGAGACGGTGTGGAAGAGCTCGTGGGTTCCGGATCCTGTTACCGGGTATTACAGGCCAGCGAATCGGGTCGGGGAGATGGACCCGGCTGAGCTCCGACAGATGCTCTTGTCTCGCAAGTCTCCTTAGGGCGTTTTTTTTACTTGTGTGTTTTATTGTATTAAAAATGAGTTTTGGGTTAGAAGAGAGAGAGAGGTATGGAGTTTCGTTAGCAGGTGAAGGCTAGATTAGTGGAGTGAAGTTTTTTTTTTTTTTTTTAATATCGGCTTTGAATTATGTGGTGTCTTAATAATAGAATAATAATTATATAAATTATATGGGTTTAAGAATGATGCTTGATGTCTTGTATTAATCGTTTTGTAACGAGGAATTGTGATGCGTAAACCACAACACTTCGCTAAAAAGACTAATGAAATTTTTACTGGCAGTAATAAAAATTTCATTGCCAGTAAAAATTTCCTAGTGACTCAGAGCCTTCAAAATGGCACACCAGCCAGAGTACAGTATTACATTCAGCAAACGCACTGTGACTATAGTGGCCCACTAGGCCTTGGGCTGGGCGGTATGTATCTGTTGATCGATATGTATCTGTTAATTGAAAAAAATATATAAACAGGATTCAGGTTTTCTATTCGTTTATACATCTAATAAATAAATAATTTTAACAGTATAATATTAATATTTCATAAATCAATCCATATGTACTTAAAATAAAATTTTAAATGAAAACTTTATTTCATCCTGTCTAATATGATTGATTCTCTACTTGATTTCTTATGTCAAAGTATGCTCTAGAAAAAGTAATATATGAAAGCGTATCCTTTCTTTCTTTTTCTTCATATCTTAACCATTATGTTTAAATCTTAAACAAGTTACAACAGATAGTATCATGGAAGGAAAATAAAGAAAAGATTGTAATCCAGTTATCAGCGAATTTTTTTTCTTATTTATATTATCACAAAATTATATACTTATTCCAGATTATAAATGCAAGTATAGGGAAACATTAAATTAAGATTTTCAACACAAATAAATGCAAGTTTTCAACACAATTTTATACTTTATTCCAGATTATATATTTCGTACATGTTGATGTCAGATATCAAATAAGGAAATTTAGTGTGGATTATGTAAGGTTTTAGGGTTCCTCAATCTTCTTTGATGGTTGATTATTAAGCGGAGGATTCAGTCATGCACACAAACAATACGTACACAAACAATACGTAAGAGGATCGAAGTTGGATTCTTCGGGGATTCCTCCAACGGTCAAGTCAATATTGATCTTAGGCGGAGGAGAAAAGTACGATTGCAGTATGTTATATTGCAAAAGATTATGTACTTCCATGCAGTAGGCAATGCACCTATTTATAACAGTTCCAAGAGGGCAATTGTGTAACTTCGGCTAAGTCCAAACAGTCAGCTTATACGGCTGATACTTTACAAGTGTCGGCTGCGGGTGGTATGAGTTACCTTCGTGATTAATGCGAATGTGACAGAGAAAGTAAGGTACTGACGAGGTCCGATGAGTTATTAAGACTTTCGGGTTGATGTAATGATTACTCCACCCGTGCATTTAATGTGATGGTGATCGGCTGTTGGCGAGGGGTTCGAGAATGACCGCCTTTCGTCTCGGCTTTACAAGAGGATCGAGAAAGGACGTTTTTCGACTCGGCCGCCCGATGAGAGGGCTTCTCGACTCGACCCAATGAACGACAGTGCACGGAGTTGGCCTTAGTTGCAAGGTCCGCATGAGGACGCCTTTCGACTCGCCCTTCTAGGAAGGGGCTGAGTGATGATGTCTTTTGGTCCGATCTTCGTGGAGTCGGGTCGACTCGGTGTATAGTTAATCTAGGACACGCGTCATCTCCTGAGATGGGATTAACACTTGATCATTTCTATGTTATAACAGTACCCCAGCATAAGATAAATACGAGGCTCCAAACTGATTAATTTGCCGAAAAGGAACAGAGGGAGAAGTGGAAAAGAGAAGCTAAGTAGGATACGTATGACACAGAGAGCACCGTCGACAGCGGTTTGATAAATGATATTTATACTCTAGAATCCAATACCAACTCTAGTTTAAGTTACCAGATTATTATTACAATTAGTCACGAGAAATGATGAGCGGAGAAACTGACATACATATAGACAGGCAGCAGCGCAAACGGTAGTGACGAGAAAAGCTGAACTTCCCCAATTAACCCTCTAACCAACCATGAATGGCACAGATCCCGTAGTCTATTCGGTATCGTGATAGAATCTGTGCTCTGCACTAGTGCTCTGCATTACACTTGAAAGTGCACAAAAGAAATTTACCATTTAATTATCCCAGAGGAGAAATTTGTTTACCATAAGAAGCAAGATATGAAAACAAGAGATCACCGCATGCCCCAAATATTAAATAAATTAGCTTTAGATAAGATCAAAGTGAGATTAAGAAAAGTTATACCTAAAATGGAAGCATGTCCAGATTCTAGTAGCAAAGAGCTCAATATCTAAAAGGAAGTATGTCCAGATTCTAGTAGTAAAGATCATAGGATTGGAAGTTGCAAAAGCAAAGTACCTATTACCGCTTAAAGTAGCAACAGCTGAAAGTTGCCAAAATGACAACAAGAATGAGAATACAAGGGTATATTTTCAAGAGAGAGAATAATAAAGGAAAGGGATAGAACTCTACAAGCCACTTCACAAATCATTTAGGAATATCCTATTTCCAGTACCAACATTTAATCTGCAATGGAGATATAATATGGTAAAAAAATTATTTAATCTGCAGTGGCCTACTTATAATCGGAAGATAAGGTGGGAACAAGAACTAGAGAAAGAATGATTTCCTAAATATAATAACTGGAAAAATCATGTCCTTGAAAGGAAAAAAGCAAGCAAGAAGAATCACTGAGGAACCAAATCATACATATTTAAGAAGCTAGACTAACTGAAGTAGCAAAGTTCTGTTCATTATTCGCCAAGGGCGCACAGATAGGTTCCCGATAACCAAGCTACATGTGATTCGAGATTTTCCGAATGCCTGAGTAGTTTCTAACAGAAAGGACAAACAAACAAATTCGACGATGTTATAAAATTTAACCATAAAATAAGATAATGTGAATTCAATGGCACAAAGCTGTGATATGCAAGATACTTCTTTACTAAAATTTAGCATGCCTGACAGATGCTTTTTTACCTTATTTCAGGACTAAATTTGGTAAAGGTCTATATTCATTCTACGTATGTTAGAAGATTATAAAACTTTAAATACTATAATTGCGGTTGGATGTGGGGCCTGCTCGATTGAGTGGGGCAGATCGTTAGATCATAGCCCGTCCCTTAAAAGACCGGTCAACCAAAGACTCAAAGTAGGGATTGGATTAGAATTCTAGTTGCATTATGATTGTAGTTCTATTCCCTGTATAAGCACATGCAGATGGAAAAAAAATAGAGATATACAAATGGAGAGAAAAATAAAAGGCTTTTTATATTGCTCCCCTAAAACCTTTCATATTTCTAAATTAGTCCCTCAAACCATTGAAATTGCTATTTAGTCTCTCAAATAATATAAGTTAATCCAAATTACTCTCCCCATTAGTTTTTCCTTTCACTTCCTTAAACTCTGGTTGGGATAGTCATTAACCTAACACAATAGATTATTGTTTTTCCTTAATTTACTCACTACCCCACAAGATAATGAAACTCTTCCTCTTCTGGAAAATAGGTTAGGGGAAGAAGATGACAGTTAAAGGAGAAAGAAGAGGGTTTGGTTTTAAATGGGTTAAGGTGAACTTAACGAAAAGGGTATAAGTAGAAATTTCAGTCAAAAACTTAAATTTTAATGGCATACTCCATAATCCATAGACCAGTACCACAACAGGAGTGATTGAAACAATTTATATGAATTGTGGGAGTAATTAGCAATTTTAATGATTTGAGAGATTAATTTAAAAATTATGAAAGATTTAAAGGATCAATATCTATAAAAAGCAAAACAAAGAGAGGGAGCTGTCAGCTCCTCTTCTTCAAATTCGTGTGTAGGAGTACATAGTGGGTGATTCTTGGAGGTTTCTCATTGTAAGATCAATGTGATTATCCTCTACCCTTGATAGTACATGGCAACTCTACAACAACAATCCACATTTGATAATCTCTAAACTATTTTTTTTTAACTATTATATAGCATGCTAGAATATCTTTGAATACCGTTATGAAAGATTATGTACTAGATCACATTACATGCATAGATTACCTAGAATCAGCATTGGCATCAATCATATATGTAGCTTATCATGTACTTCTTAATAAACGGTCGAGAGTAACCACACCGATTGTACAATATGTACTAGAGCACATTACATGCATAGATTACCTAGAATCAGCAATGGCATCAATCATATATGTAGCTTATCATGTACTTCTTAATAAACGGTCATTGGCATCAATCATATATGTACCTTATCATGTACTTCTTAATAAATGGTCAGAGAGTAACTACACCGATTGTACAATGAGAAACTCCCACAAATCACCTTGCTATTAACTCCTATAACATGGATTTGGAAAGAGGAGATGTCAGGTCTCTTTCCATTTTTTCTCTTTATTTTGGTATCTCTATTTTGTTCCTCTACATGTGCTTATATAGAGAATAGAAGCACAAACCTAGTCCAACTAGAATTCTAATACAAATCCTACCAGAGCCCTAGGTTGAACAAGCCCCTAAGGGTCCAACTATGATTTAATTACCTACCCAATCAATTGAGTTGGCCCTACATGCTAACTTTCCCTCACGTGGATAGCCAACCTAAGACTCTAGTAGGACTCTGTTAGGTATTGGATTGGAACTCTAGTTGGACTAGGCCTGCACTTCTATTCTCTATATAAGCACACACAGAAGAACAAGAAAGAAGATACGTAGACAAAGAGGAAAACAAAAAGAGAGTCATCTCCCTTCTAAACTCTGTGTTTAGCTAGTTAACGCGGGTTGTTTCATGGCGGTTTCTCGATGTAAGATCAGTGTTGTTACCCTTCAATCGTCTATCACACATGAAAGTCTATAAGAACGATTCCATTCAGTGATCCCTAAATTTTTTTAAATTAATTATTAGATGGCATGCTATAGCATCTTTAAATTCTCACATGTATAACTACGCACTAGATCCACCTACATGCCAATCTTACCTACAATTAACATTGATATCAGAGCCATATGTACGATTTTCACGTACTTATTGATTAATGGCTGAATGGTAACCATGCCGATCATACAATAATGAACCCCACAAATCACCCTATCAGTAACTCTTTAACATGAAGAGAAGATGAACCCCTCCTTTAGTTTTTCTTTATTTTTGTAACATGTGCTTATATAGGAATAGAAATACAAACTCTAACCCAACTAGAGTTTTAATACAATAGGTATTAGAGTCATAGGTTGACAGGTCCCATAAAGGACCGACTCAATTTAATGACCCACTCCACTCAATTGGAGGGGCCCCACATGCCAACATACTTCTACTCACATAGATGAGTAGATTTCGTTCGTTGCTCCTTAAGTTGTCTCCTTCAGCTGTTGACTCTCCCAGTTCTCAATGCCCACGCTGCACTAATGATGTACATACACGAATTTCAAAAGACAAGGAGATTATCAGAGAGACTTTGTGATGAGGGGTTGTCACTAGAAAACTTGATCAGAAGATCATCAGAGAACTTATGGGAGGTCGATGGTGGCGAAGGTGGCTGATCACTGATGATGATAGGAGAATAGAGACTAGAGTTTATTGAAAGGATTCACTCTCAGCGGCTAGTCAGACAACGTGACTTCATGCCTATGAAATCGCCCCAATATAACAACTAAAAACATCTTAACTAAAACCCCTAATGAAAAGATAACAAAAATCATCACTATATATCCTAACTAACAAATAAAACTAAATATCACTTGCTAACTAAATATCCAACTAAAACATCACAACTAAAATAAAATCAAATTCTTACAAAAAACTAAATCCTAAAATCTAAGCTTCAGTGTCCTGCATCATTTTGACTCGGGTTACCATGACTCAGGGAGTCGGCTAAGAGGGTAATGGGTGATACCCACTCATTTATGCAAGTGGGAGCATGTTGCATGTGGAGCCCACCCAATTGCATGAGACGGGTCATTAAATCATAACTTGTCCCTTAGGGGGTTGGTCAACCTAGGCCTCAACTCTCAATTAAGGATTGGACTAAAATCCTAGCTAAACTAAGGCTTGTACTTCTATTACTAAAAATAGCATACACTGAAGAACAAATACAGAGATATAGGAATGGAGAGAAAACAAAAAGAGAAATCATCTCATCTTCCTCAAATCCGTATTTAGGAGTTAGCAGTGGGGGCTAATTTTGTGGGTTTTTTTTTTCTATATGATCATTGTGGTTATTCTCCACCCGTTGATCAACAAGTACTTGGCAATTCCGCAACAATAATCTAGTAATGATCCAAATCTGGTGGTCATTAAAATTGTTTTTTATCATTAGATAGCCTACTTGAAGAACTTATATCAGAACCCACCTTGAGGAGCAATTAGACACTACTTACCTTCTTTTCCATCATATTCCAAATCCTAAATAATTACTACCTTATATAATTATAGGGTTTTATTTTAGGCCCAAAATTTACTCTAGTTTATCTTTAAACCCAACTAATTTATTTTGTACCATTAAACCCACTTATCTTTATGTATTTATGTCTAGACCCAACTTTCAAAATACAAATACATACATATGTGAGTCCCCCTTAAATTTTAAAAAAAATCCAATTATACCCTTCCCCAACCCCCCTTCCTTTGTTCCTGCATTCTTTCATATGTGGGCCCCTTAAAAAATTTAAAATCCAATTATACCCTTCCCCAACCCCCCTTTCTCTCTCTCTATTTCTCAATTAATTCTCCTCTCTCTTCCATTATTCTCTTTTTATTCTTCCACTCTTATGAACCCATCAATTAATTCTCAGCCACTCTTATGAATCCATCAATTAATTCTTAACTTCATTAATGCGTAGAGTGTGGTTGCTTGATTTTGGTGGAGATTCATCACTTTCCTAGTAATTTAAGGTATAATTTTATATTTTACTCAACTACTTAATTTATAGCATTAATTTCTCATTTTATTCATGAAAAATATTTTACATTATTATTCATGAATTCATGTAAATTGTTTCATATTTTATAGTTAGTTAAATTTAATTTTAGTTGACTATCTTTGATGAAATTTTGCACAAATTTATTTATTTTTGATGACAAACATAGATGGATGAAGAATTATACTGCATTGACGAATTTTAGAGTAAATAATCACTTTTTTAAATTGAATGTCAATGGGAAATAATCATTTCTTATATACCCAATTCCTGACGATGACAAGCCATATGTAGATGATAAAAATATGGTGATTCGACCGCCAACAACAATAATTCTTCATAGAAGACCAAGAACAAAGCACATTCCTTCAGGATTGAATCCCTATAAAAAGTTAAAGTGTAGTAGATGTCAGCAATACGGTCACAATCGTAGAACATGTAGACAACCTATTGCAGACTAAATTGGCTTTTATATTCTAACTTTTGAAACATGTAAGCAAAATATTGCAACCATGCATGAGTTTTTGTGTTTTACTTTTGTGTAAGTGTCATACACTTTATTTTATAAGATATGACCGTGTTTGTTATGTGTTTGGTATGATTGTTTTGTTATGTGTTGATATGATTGTGCACTACCAGGATAACCCGGTATGATTGTGCACTATTTTAATGCTACACTTTCAGAATAACCCGCTATACTTTCATAATATCACGCTATACTTTCATAATAATCCGCTATACTTTTATAATCACGCTATATTTTCAAGATATCACATTATACTTTCATATTATCCCGCTATACTTTCGAATAACCTACTATACTTTTATACTATCACGCTTATATTTTTATAATAACTCGCTATACTTTCATAATATCACGCTTATACTTTCATAATAACCCGCTATACTTTCATATTATCACGCTTATATTTTCAAGATATCACATTATACTTTCATAATAGCACGCTATACTTTCGAATAACCTACTATACTTTCATATACTATCACGCTATATTTTCATACTATCACGCTATATTTTCATAATAACCCGCTAGTCTTTCATAATATCACGCTATACTTTCATAATATCACGCTATACTTTCATATACTATCACGCTATACTTTCATAATAACCGCTATACTTTCATAATATCACGCTATACTTTCATATTATCACGCTTATACATTCATAATATCACGCTTATACTTTCATAATAACCCGCTATACTTTCATAATATCACGCTATACTTTCATATTATCACGCTATACATTTATAATAACCCGCTATACTTTCATATACTATCACGCTATACTTTCATAATAACCCGCTATACTTTCATATTATCCCGCTATACTTTCATATTATCACGCTATACTTTCATAATATCACGCTATACTTTCAGAATAACCGGCTATACTTTCATAATATATAAATTAAGTAGTTGAGTAAAATGCAAAATTATACCTTAAATTACTAAGAAAGTAATGAATCTCCATCAAAATCAAGCAACCACACCCTACACATTAATAAAGTTGAGAATTAATTGATGGACTCATAAGAGTGGTTGAAAATTAATTGATGGGTTTATAAGAGTGGAAGAATGAAAAAAAAAGAGAATAATGGAAAAGAGAGAAGAATTAATTGAGAAATAGAGAGAGAGAGAGAGAAAGGGGTGTAAGGGAAGGGTATAATTGGATTTTTTTTAATATTTAAGGGGGGCTCACGTATGTATGTATTGTATTTTGGAAGTTGAGTCTAGAAACAAATACATAAAGATAAGTGGGTTCAATGATACAAAATAAATTAGTTGGGTTTAAAGATAAACTAGGGTAAACTTAAACTAGGGTAAACTTTTGGGCCTAAAAACAAAAACCCCATAATTATAACCCTAAGCATAAAACTATGACAAACCTCACCCCACCTTTCTTTGTATTTCCCTACTTGTCCGTCCTTTTATGATACGCATATCAACAAATAGTCACAGCAATCACCAAATTAACAAGCAAAGTTTAGAAAATAGTAGCGTACCAACACACTGAAAACTTGCAAGCCTTCATCATATACTTTGTTTTATATTCGGGACTTGCAAATGCGAGAAATATTCAAAAGTACATAACTCTTTTGATTCCATCCTCCTACAACAATTCCTAAGCCCACACCATAGGCCATTTAGAACCCAAAAGAAAAAGTAACAACCAATTAGACTACACGGAATTATTCCCATAAACTAGCAAAGGGAACCTAATCACATGATTCCACAAAAATACACTTAACAATATATAACTGAAGGAATCAAAAGCAAATGCACTTCCTACTTGGTTCCAATGATCCCAACAATTAAAAAAGAAACTCTTTTCGTATCAATTCAAGCATCGCACACTAAAAAAGCACATCAAGCAGTAAACTTTTTATTTATTTCCCTTTTTTTCCTATAACATAGTAAATACAGAAAGAAGTAAACTTTACCCAATTCTATCCGATTCCTCGCAGGACCCTCAAAAGGAACCCCTCAATCTAACCCCGGCCGTCTCCTCCTTGCCGCAGTTCATCCCGCACCCGCACTGCGGGCACTCATCGAAATTATCCACGGGGAAATCAGCTCCAGCGATCCCAACGGAGAACTCGAGATTACCCCCGATCCTGTCGACCTCAACAATGTTGACCCAGAGAAGCAAGACCTTGACGCTGATCCCTCTGAGATCCCGGAGCTTGTTGTTCGAGATCCGACCTGAGATCGTGCGCTGGTAACGGAGCTGGTAGGAGTTTTGGATGGAGAAGCTGCAGTCGCCGTCGAAGTTGACGGAGAATTTGCCGGTGGTGGGGTGGAGGGAGTAGGAGGTGGCGCCTTTGGGGAGGAGGCCGATGGGGAAGTTGTAGGATTGGAGGATCTCGTAGGCGGTGGGGGCGGCGGAGGAGGGGAGGGGTAGGGTTACCGCGGCGGCGGAGGAGCAGAAGCAGAGGAGGAGGAGGATTTTTGCTGGGGACATTTTTTTTATTTTTTATTTTTTTCCCTCCCCTGCAATCTTTGGAGAGAGGGTTTTGAGTTTCGGGGTTTGGGTTTGGGTTTGATTTGTTATATATCGGGTTTGGGGAGTTTGCGTGGAGGAGAGGGAGAACGGAGAAGAGAGGACACGTGCGTGCTTTGACTCGGGAGTCTTGGAGGTTTGTGCCCTATTAATGGGTAACCGGTTATGGCTTTGTCACGGGTCGGATTCAGTGGGATATTCGGATTCGGGTCAGGATTTAGGATCCTAGTCCGAATTTTAACAAGCAGAAGAATTCTGTGGCGGATCCAATTCAGATAATATTATAAAACATCACTCTTGATAAATAAAGAATTTAAGGGAAACAAATATGTATATGTATGTGTAACTAAGAGGTGCAGTGACATTTTAATGGCTTAGTTTGTGAATTTATGGATCTGTTTGGCAACCAGGTGTAAACCAGGCCAGTTTTGAACTTTCCCTTGGGGCTTGTTTATTTGCACAGAAATAATTATGAAGTAGTTAAAGTAAAGGAAGTAGATGCTATTTCTGCTACTTCCGAACAAAAAAAAATGTTTATTTCTCTAAAAACCTACTTCTAATATTTCCTTAAACACTGATTTAGCGCCTTCGTATCATCCTAGCTTCCAAAATATTTTTCCACCCCTCAAGACTCGGAAGTAGCCCTGAAGTAGGTGAAATATGCATTAATTAGAAATAAATAATTTTTCTTATTAATATTTTCTTTATTAGTTACTTCCAAACAACTTTTCATTGATATCCAAATAAAAAAGGCATGATGAATAAGAAGTACTATTTCCACTACTTTAAGAAATATGTGAAACAAATAAAAAATATATTACTTCCTACTTCATAAATTTAGAAGTTACTTTTTTGATTTATTTTCTACTTTCGGTACTTCTATCAAACGAAACAGGCCCTTAACCAGGCTATGATTAATCCAAGAGCGAAGGTGGTTCAGCTCTAGCCTAGTTTAAGGGCCAAAAATAAGCTAGGAAAAACTGGGTGAGAGTTAGCCTAGTTTTTTCCCAAACAGAAAATATCCAAAAATTGAATCAGGACTAGACCTGACCCAGTTTTGTAGGTTTGCCAAACATGCCCTATAGGTATGGTGTTAAACTAGGATATCTGGTCTAGGAAAGCTAAAAAAGTCTGTTTGATAGATGAGGTGTCGATTTATCTTTCTTTAAAAAGCAGCTGCTTGGTTAGGCCACTCGAGACCCTGACAGCAAATCGAAATTCGACCCCCCTCACAAATGGATACTCCGAGACATGGGTCCCACCTTAATTCACTTCGCTCCATATAAGTAGACGGGATTCCAACCCTGTTGGTGTCATAGCACCGTCTCGGTGACCCACGTGGACAAGAGATATTGATCTTGCTTCCACGAAAAATAAAGAAGATATCAAAGCTAATGTTATATTTTTACAATCATTTACAATTTAGCGTATAGTACTAGGTAAATATATTGTGTTATACCCTAAAAATCACAAGTTTGATAAACCATTAAGAATTGGCTATGTGTCAATCGGATGGGTCGATCATGTGACGAAAAGACCAGACCCGAATATAGACACAGCCCGATCAACCAAACCGACCCCTCCAACAATCCAAGTTTGAGTCAAGGCGTCTTCAGGTGGGAATCCACCATAGAGAATCCGAGTCTGAGTCGAAAGGCATCTTCAGGTCGGATTACACCAAAGAGTACTAGTCCCAAGGCAATGAAATGAATGTCCGATAGCCTCGTCAGCACTGCTCACATTAAATGCGCGGTCGGGCATTATGATGAATCCTTGATGACGCCCATACTCCGCCACCCAGTCGCCATCGCATTAAATGCATGGCCAGACGTTATAATGACTCCTCAGATGTCGCCCATACTCCGCCACCCTGCCGCTATCATATTAAATGCAATGAGAGTAGCCCCTCATGTTCGCCTTACCAACTGTCGACACATGTAAGCCAAAAGTAAAACATCAACTCTGCTAGTAGGGTCCGATTACCAATTTGCCCCCCACATTCTCCTATAAATAGATGTTACTTTAACCATTCTAAGGTCTGGACTATCTAAACCCTAAATTAAATTCAATATTTCTCTTCATATTATTTTTATTAGTCACTAACTTGAGCATCGGAGGGCACGCCGGGGGAAATCTCCTCTGGAACATCTAACATCTGCTACTTGCATACTTGCGTAAGGATCTGCTTCTCAAAGTTTATCAGCCATTAGAGGAGATCAAAGACCCCAAATCTTCCCCTAACATTGCCCTACTCATAAATTAGCTTTCAAATATAAATAGATTGCGTTGCGAATGTGTTAAGATCAAAGCCAAATGCAAAGTACTACACATGAATTTTACTCTTATTCAGATCTTATGGGCCTCCATTCAAAGCGTATGGGTCCAAGCCACAGTGTTATCAGCCCAACTGTAGAACTGAAGAAGATATATATACCTGCAAGTAATTATTATATTCCTAGTCACTTTTAACTTGCAATTTCTTCGAAGACCAAACCTAGCCTAATTTTGAGTTGAACTTTTTATTTGCAAAAATTGAATCAATTCTAGTCTAATTTTTTCTATGCCAACCTAGCGAGCTTAAACAGGTTCTTTTTTTATTCATCCTTTCTTTAAATAAAAAAAGAACATATTTACCTCAAAACTGAGCCAGGATCCATGACCAATGTTAGCCCAGTTTCAAGGAGTTTGACAAACAAGCCTTTATTTTAAGGGTTTTTACATCAAAACCATCTAAACTTTTGGCCAAATTGATGGTTACCACCTACTTTTTTTTGATAAAAATCACCTGAAATTGCTTACATGCTTTCAATGTCACACTAATCTATATTTTCAATGTCACATCAAAACCGCATATTTTCTGTAGCTAATGTCTCATGTGTGGTTCTGCTTAGTATATATTTTCAAAATTTTGGTGGTAATTATGATTTTCATAACATAGTAGGTGGTTCATATTAAAAGTTTATAAATATAAGGTTGTATACATATCAAGTTGTGTTTTGTAAATGTGGTAACCATAAGAGATATAAAAGCTTAGGTGGTAAGAGATATAAAAGTTTAGGTGGTAACGATAAAAAAATATATAGATTGGTATGACATTGAAAACATGTAAGCAATTTCAGGTAGTTTTCGTAAAAAAAAGATTAGATGGTAACCATCAATTTGAGTAAAAGTTTAGGTGATTTTAATGTAAAAATCCTTATTTTTACATTATTACTGTGTAAATTGTCTCATTGTGACACCAGCAACAAACCAGCAAGTGAATCTTGTGGTAAATCTTTTGCAACAGTTTGACTTTTGTCGCGACTACTCTTTTTCCGATTTGATTCTTTTACCGCTGTACTAAGGGGGTGTTTGTTTGAAATCCCAAAATTATGGATATGGATTTCACCATGGGATTTTTCAAATCCAAATTTTATGGTGTTTTGGACTTGTTTGTTTGTTTCATCAATATTTTGGGATCCCAAATACTAAATTTTGTAATATTTTGTTTGCTTCAAACTCAAATTCTAGCATTTCAATTTTAATTTGAAATCTTGAAATAGAAGAAACAAAGTTATTGATTAAAAAGACTAATACCTATCAGGTGGAAATTTTACTCCCACAAAATGACAAAACAATCTATTAATCGCAGAACCATACCCATTCAAATTTAAACCCCAACCTATAAACGGTCATAAAGCCATATATTACAATGCCTATAAAATAAATTAATTTCACATGAAGCCTCCACACATCAAGATGGAGATGAAAAATGTACATCAGAAAATCCCGACACCCTTGAAGCAATGCAAAATGGAAAATCAAGGTCAAGCATTTATTGGGTTGTAGTATCCAAAGAAAGAATGTAATTTTTTTATGGGTGATGATGATGGCAAATACATGAAGAGTATCGACAACAAGGAGGTATTGGTTGAAGATAGGAAAAAGCTCAAAATCAAGAAATTGAAGTCGAATCAAAGCTGTGAACGTCAAATTCTAATTTGAAAATGTGTGTACTTTTTCAATTTTTTTTCTCAGATTTCATTATTTAATGTCTTGTTCTTGCAAAATGTATTGAAGTCGAAATGAAAATATTATTATCGCAATTCCAATCTTCAAAACTAACTCACGACAATGAAAAAAATTGTAAAATAAATATTAATACTGAGGCTTAACCGGTCAATTTTTCAACACCTATATAATGAAATATCATTGTTGATTGCATTCAAATAATAATGGATGCCTTACTTAAAATTGCAATTGCAATCTAGATCGCATTTTATTAATGAATGCCTCCTCAAAACAATGAAATCCATTGTAGGTGACATTATCAAAATGCCACCAATCATCATAGCACAATATCATAAAACCAATGTCATAACAACCATTGCAACCATCTAAAACAAATAATCACAACCCGTATAAGCGAGTAAACCAAGCCCTAAAGAAACCAACAAATGACCAAGTATGCAAGCAAACCCACAAGAAAGCGACCAATCAACGAGCATTAGGTAGTAACAAAGCAGAGCCACAACAAAACCCCAAGCTCAAAAACAGCAGAAAGCAATAGGTAAAACACGAGATCGCAACAAACCAACACACAAAGTCGACCCACAAGAGTAGCATGTTTCGGCCAAGCCAGCCAGCCAATGCTTCGCCTGAAGTTTCTGCCAGTTGGGCTTACTGGCCAGCTTCAGCTTTCTGCATTGTTTCGCCGCCAGCTCATGGTTTATCGGTGAACTTGGTTGCTTGTTCACTTCAACACACAACACAACACACACTACTGGAAGACCCCGCAGCAAACTCTCAAAACCCACTTTGCAAACCCACGCCAAACACAACACTACTGAAGCAGCTCCCGCAGCAAACTCACAAAACACACTTGCAAACCCACGCCAAACACACAACAAACCACGCGTGGAAAATGCTCAAACACACAACTAAAACACAACAAACCGAAAATGATCAAACACACAACCAAACACACAATCTCCCTATTTGCAGCAAAGACCAAGAAGAACAAACCCACAACCAAACCAAACCAACAAGCACGGCTAACCCAATTCAATTTCACAAAAACCCCAAATCAATTTCATAAAACCCCAAATCAATCATTCAAAACCCTAGAAACAATCGAAGTTGAAATTAGAGAAGAGGGGTGAGATATTTACATGCTAAGGTTAAAGAATCACTGAACCCTAGAAACACCGATTCAACTTTGATCGACCGAACCCTACTTCAAATCCTCTTGCAAATCAAAACACAATGAACGAGGAGGCTCGGCTAAGATTCCGTAAATAGCCAATGCATAATACATGAGGTTGGGTATGGAAATGGAGGAGGCGTAAAGGAGGGAAGAAGCGGTGACGCTAGGGTTTGGGGAAGGAGAGGAAATGAGATCTCGAGATCTCGATTCGTTTTGATGAGGTGGTTTGGGATGGCAAATACATGAAGAGTATCGACAACAAGGAGGTATTGGTTGAAGATAGAAAAAGCTCAAAATCAAGAAATTGAAGTCAATCGAAAAAGCTGCAGACCCAAATTTAATTTGAAAATGTGTACTTTTTCAATTTTTTTTCTCAGATTTCATTATTTAATGTCTTGTTCTTGCAAAATGTATTGAAGTCTAAATGAAAATATTATTATCGCAATTCCAATCTTCAAAACTAACTCACGACAATGAAAAAAATTGTAAAAATAAATATTAATATGAGGCTCTAAACTGGTCAATTTCAACACCTATATAATGAAATATCATTGTTGATTGCATTCAAATAATAATGGATCGCTCGCCTAAAAATTGCAATTGCAATCTAGACTGCATTTTTATTAATGAATGCCTCCTCAAAACAATGAAATCCATTGTAGGTGACATTATCAAAATGCCACCAATCATCATAGCACAATATCATAAAACCAATGTCATAACAACCATTGCAACCATCTAAAACAAATAATCACAACCCGCATGCGAGTAAACCAAGCCCGAAAAACCAACAAATGACCAAGTATGCAAGCAAACCCACAAGAAAGCGTTTCAATCAACGAGCATTAGGTAATGTACAGAGCCACAACAAAACCCCAAGCTCAAAAAAATGACAGAAAGCAAAGGTAAACACGAGATCGCAACAAACCAACACGGAAGTTTCGACCCACAAAGTAGCATGTTTCAGCCAGCCAGCTGGCCAGCTTGACAGTTTCGTTCGGGCTGCTCAGCTTGGCCAGTATTGATTCAGCTCATTCAGCTGTTTGCTTTTCAGATTCAGCTTTATCAAGGAACTTGGTTGCTTGTTCACTTCAACACACACAACACACGACACGCAAGCAGCCCCGCAAGCAAACTTCAAAACCCACTTTGCAAACCCATCGCAAACAAACACATCGCCGGAAGCAGCCTCCCATAAGCAAACTCACAAAACACACTTGCAAACCCACGCTCAAACACACAACAAACCACTCAGGTGGAAATGCTCAAACACACAACTAAAACACAACAAACCAAAATGATCAAACACACAACCAAACACACAATCTCCTTCTATTTGCAAGCAAATTTTAGACCAAAGAAGAACAAACCCACAACCAAACCAAACCAACAACAAGCTAACCCAATTCAATTTCACAAAAACCCCAAATCAATTTCATAAAAACCCCAAATCAATCATTCAAAACCCTAGAAACAATCAAGTTGAAATTAGAGAAGAGGGGTGAGATATTTACATGCTAAGGTTAAAGAATCGCCTGGAACCCTAGAAACACCGATTCAACTTTGATCACCTAACCCTACTTCAAATCCTCTTGCAAATCAAAACACAAATGAACGGAGGAGGCTAAGATTCCGTAAATAGCCAACTAAGCACATGAGGTTTTAGTGAAGGAAATGGAGGAGGCTGTAAAAGGAGGGAAGAAGTGACGCTTAGGTTCGTGAAGGAGAGGAAATGAGATCTCGAGATCTGAGATTGCTTTTGATGAGGTGGCTTTTGGGATGTCGAGATCCTACCAAATCCACTCTCAAAGAGAGGATTTGTGAAATGCTAAAAAATTAGTATTTTATAGTTTTGGGATCTTATATCCCAAAAAGTTGAAACAAACATGGGTTAAGGAATTCCAAAACCCTCAAAAATTACTTTTTCATCCATATCCTACCTATATCCCAAAAATAGTTGAAACAAACACCCCTAAGTTGTAGTCTAGTTACAACAAGTTAAACATAATACAGTAATATCTTTAAAAACAAAAAATATTTCACCTCTACCCACATTAGTAAAATAACGAAGAAGCAATGAAGTATAGGAAGTTCACTTTTCACCATGAATTATTTATTGTCCTAGATGAATCGTGTTTAAGCATATGATATATATATATATTTTTAAAAATACATGGAAATGAAAGGTACTAAAATTAAAACAATACTGAAACTTTGGGATATAAAAATATCAAAAAGCTTTGGCAGTATAAAAATATATTAAAAACTTTTGGGTTATCAAAATAAAAAGAGACGTAAACTTTGAGTATCAAACTGTCAAAAATATTTGGGATAAAAAAGTAAAAATAAAAGGGGTTAGCAGACCCCATGCACGTCACCCAATTGTGAATAGATTTTTATAGTTTTATTTGAGCGAATAGACCCTCTGTAGTATTGATTCACGTACGAATCACCTCCTTATAGTGAATTCTTTTGACTTTTTTAAAAGTCAGAAAAAATAGCAATTGGGGATCTATCCTCATAAATAGAATTATAAAGACTCTATTCGCCTCCTCAAAATCTTTTAATACTTTTAAGAGTTAAAAAAATTCACTTAGTACGTCTATTTGCCCAAATAGAAATACGGGAGAGTATTCACAATTGGGTAATACTGTGGATCCTACAAATTTTCCTTGTACCATTCCAAATTTTTCTGGAAAGCATCCGAAGAGACATCTACAAATTTTCTCGTTCCTAACAACCAAGTGCATTGCAGCCAGTCCGAACACGTAGCTCTCTCTCAGACCATCAAACCCCAACAACGTATGAAATCCTACTGCGCACCATTTTGGTCCACCTACGGTGCTGCAGGACCAGTCAATTCTTAATTCTTTTCGCTTGTATTTTTGTCTGTTTATTGCCAAAATGTCAATAAGTCTATGTCAATAAGTTGAAATTGGTTGTTTACGCCCAAAACCTTCCTTATGTTTTACCACAGCACGAAATGAAAGCACGACAAGCTTCATGAATAAATATCAGTATTAATATTGATCTCATTATTAAGTGAACAATATATTTTAATTACAAACTAAGTGCTTGTTTTAAAATTTAAAAAGTCATACTAACTAACTTGATGGTATCTCTTTAATTAATAAAGGTTTGTAGCATTTTACAGTCAAATTGACTGCATCAAATGCTACAGTATACAAAATGTAAATCTAATTTCTAAACAAGCACAGAAAATTGTAATTTGCTTGCAGCATTTGATGCTGCAACTATATGTACTATCAATCAAACATGGCCTTAATGCACTACGAGTAGTGCCAGATTAAAGTGTAAACATAGGGGCGGTTACACCCATAGGGATATGAAAAATTGCATCTTAAAGCCTAAACCTTCTAAACATGTGCTTTATCCTCTATGATTTAAAAATATTTGCACCTCAATCCTTACAAACTTGTAAAATCATTTGAATTAGTCCATGAGGTTGGGTAGTGGGGGAAATGGAGGGTAAAAAGGGGAGGAAGCTGACGGTGGCATTAGGGTTCGATGGCGGAGAGAAATGAGATCTCGAGATCTCGATTCGTTTTGATGAGGTGGCTTTTGGGATGTCGGGCATCAGGCCCAAATCCACTCTCAAAGAGAGGATTTGTGAAATGCTAAAAAATTAGTATTTTATAGTTTTGGGATCTTATATCCCAAAAAAAGTTGAAACAAACATGGGTTAAGGAATTCCAAAACCCTCAAAACTTACTTTTCATCCATATCCTACCTATATCCCAAAAATAGTTGAAACAAACACCCCTAAGTTGTAGTCTAGTTACAACAAGTTAAACATAATACAGTAATATCTTTAAAAACAAAAATATTTCACCTCTACCCACATTAGTAAAATAACGAAGAAGCAATGAAGTATAGGAAGTTCACTTTTCACCATGAATTATTTATTGTCCTAGATGAATCGTGTTTAAGCATATGATATTTTTTTTTTAAAATACATGGAAATGAAAGGTACTAAAATTAAAACAATACTGAAACTTTGGGATATAAAAATATCAAAAAGCCTTGGCAGTATAAAAATATATTAAAAACTTTTGGGTTATCAAAATAAAAGAGACGTAAACTTTGAGTATCAAACTGTCAAAAATATTTGGGATAAAAAAGTAAAAATAAAAGGGGTTAGCAGACCCCATGCACGTCACCCAATTGTGAATAGATTTTTATAGTTTTATTTGAGCGAATAGACCCTCTGTAGTATTGATTCACGTACGAGTCACCTCCTTATAGTGAATTCTTTTGACTTTTTTAAAAGTTAGAAAAAATAGCAATTGGGGATCTATCCTCATAAATAGAATTATAAGACTCTATTAGCCTCCTCAAAATCTTTTAATACTTTTAAGAGTTAAAAAAATTCACTTAGTACCGGGAGAGTATTCACAATTGGGTAATACTATGGATCCTACAAATTTTCCGTGTACCATTCCAAATTTTTCTGGAAAGCATCCGAAGAGACATCTACAAATTTTCTCGTTCCTAACAACCAAGTGCATTGCAGCCAGTCCGAACACGTAGCTCTCTCTCAGACCATCAAACCCCAACAACGTATGAAATCCTACTGCGCACCATTTTGGTCCACCTACGGTGCTGCAGGACCAGTCAATTCTTAATTCTTTTCGCTTGTATTTTTGTCTGTTTATTGCCAAAATGTCAATAAGTCTATGTCAATATGTTGAAATTGGTTGTTTACGCCCAAAACCTTCCTTATGTTTTACCACAGCACGAAATGAAAGCACGACAAGCTTCATGAATAAATATCAGTATTAATATTGATCTCATTATTAAGTGAACAATATATTTTTAATTACAGACTAAGTGCTTGTTTTAAAAATTTAAAAGTCATACTAACTAACTTGATGATATGGCATTAATTTTTTATTTTTTAATTAATAAAGATTTGTAGCATTTTACAGTCAAATTGACTGCATCAAATGCTACAGTATTTGTATACAAAATGTAAATCTAATTTCTAAACAAGCACAGAAAATTAATGCACTACGAGTAGTGCCAGATTAAAGTGTAAACATAGGGGCGGTTACACCCATAGGGATATGAAAATTTGCATCTTAAAGCCTAAACCTTCTAAACATGTGCTTTATCCTCTATGATTTAAAAATATTTGCACCTCAATCCTTACAAACTTGTAAAATCATTTGAATTAGTCCATTTAAGCTAAGAATTTAGTTCATTTGATAAAAAATATTGTTAGATAACATTATATTTTCATTTTGGGTTATTTGCATATATACCTCCCAATCATGAATGTTTGCAAAATTACCCCTCAAATTTAGTATTTGCAAAACCACCCTCCAAATCGTCAAATTTGAGGGGAAAATACGATTAAAATCAACAAATCACCAATTTTGCAAGTAGAAAATTTATCTATTTTGTTAAGAATTTTTACATTGCAGTTACAAATTAGCCCATCAAGTATGATAATTGATTGATTAGAGGGTATCTTGCCAAAACTGATGATTGAGTGATAGTTTTGCAAACACTGAGATTTGGGTTAGTTTTGCAAATACCCATGATGTGAGGGGTATATATACAAATTACCGTTCAACAAACTTTTCTCTAGATCACCCACAAACTTTTTCTAGATCCCCCACTGACTACAAACACAATAAACAAAGAGCAGCATGAATTAAATCTTATCATACGATCCAAATTCTACATATGATTCATACATAACCACATACCTCTTGAGCATAGAATTACAGCATATCTTCTTTTATTAACTGACTTAACTAGTACCCAAACCCCAAACCTTCCAAGATTCAAAGCCACCCCCTCAACCTTATCGGATTCGGATCCACCCCAACAGTCAGGCAATCCAGCCCGCACCCGCACTGCGGGATCTCCTCGAAATTCTCCACCGGGAAATCCGCAGACGCGATCCCCACAGAGAACTCCAGCTGGTCCCCCCTCCTCTGGACCTCCACGATGTTGATCCAAATAAACAGGACCTTGACGCTGACCCCCTTCAGATCTTGGAGCCTCCCTCCGAGATCCGACCCGAGATCTGGGACTTGTATCGGAGGCTGTAGGAGCTCGGGAGGGAAGCTGCAGGTGCCGTCGAAGGAGACCGTGAAGTCACCGGTGGTGGGGTCGATGGTGTAGTTGGTGGCGCCTTTGGGGAGGAGCCCAGGGGGGAAGTTGTAGGATCGGAGGATGTCGTAGACGGAGAGGGACGGCGGTGAGGCTACCGCGGAGGAGGAGATCGTGAAGAGGGGGAGGAGAGAGAGGAGGAGGAGGAGGAGATTTTTTTTAAGGGTTTGGGAGTGGAGTGACGAGATTTTAGGGGTTTTGTGGGGGTGGGGAAAGTAATGTGGAGGTCGTTGAGGGCTGAAAGCGGACTAATTTATGCGCACGAGTTTGGGGCCGGTTGGTTTTATTTTGATGGGGAGGAGACACGAGGTAGATTTTTAATGGCTTATTTCGTTTTGGTACTCAAAATTTATCTCTTTTCTTGTTTTGATATTCTAAAGTATTTTTGTGACACTTGATAGAGGGAACTTCAAACCCATTTTACTTTGATACTCTAAACTATTTTTTAACACGTTGATACAACGGAGCGTCTATCTCACTTCAATTTGATGCTGCCGATTACATTTTGTATGATTTTCGGCTAAAATCCCAATTAAATTTATAGCAATTACACTCTACCAATAAAGCACCTAAAAGAACGCCTAATAATAACACCTATAAATCGGACACGCTTAATCATTTAAATCTACTCCGTCGTCGAATTTTGATTTGTGCAAAAATAATGAATTTTGTATATATACCCATCATATCTCAACACACTTATAAATTTATCCTCGAAATTAAAATATTTGTATAAAACCTAATCTCTTTCAACCTCTTCCCACTTTCACTTTCCTCCTCCACTTCCTCCACTTTTGTTAGTGTTTGAGGGGAGAGAGGAGAGAGAGGAAAGGAGAGAGGAAGGGAGTAGAAGATTGAAAGAGGTTAAGGGGATGAGCATGGGTGGAGGAGGATAAGGAGGATCTTGGGAATGAAAGATGAGAGGAGAAGAAAGAGAAGAAGAGGATGAAGCAAGATGGTGGAGGAGGAGGAGGAGGAGAGTTTGGAAGGAGAAATGGAATGGAATGGGAAGAAGGAAAGAGAGGGGAGGAGGTTGAAGGATGGATGGAGAGAGGAAGGAAATGGGAGAGGATGGAAGGAGGAAGGAAGGAAGGAGGGGGAGGGGGGGAAGGAAAGATTTTTATAAATATTTTAAATTTGGAGGGTAAATATAAATGTGAGAGATCCAGGGATATATATGCAAAATTTATATTTTTCAATGGTCAAACCAAAATTTCAAATAACGGAGTATTTTAAGTGGTTAATCGCTGGCCAATTATAGGTTATATCACGGCTGCCACTTTTGACCATATCAAGTGAAAGGTAAATTTATGCTAAATTGGATTTCAAATTTATGATTTTCGTTAAATTTGTATCATGTGCTACTATAAAATTTTGGTTATTTAAACCCTAGAAAGTTTGTAAAATGGACTTAATATACAACACATGATACAAACTTAACAAGCATCACAGTAAAATAAGATTGAAACGTTATTATGGCATTGTGTTTTATTTTTAGCATCATGGAAATGCCTAAAACACCGTGGTATCCAAAACACTTGTTAAGATATCAAAGTTTTAAAATATATTTTTAGGTGTGAAAGGTCAAAGTTTGGGGCACCGACTTAAAACAAACAAATAGGTTTGGTATTTATTGGTCCCTTAATCTTTTAATAATTCAAATTACTCCTCAAATCTTTGCAATTACTATTAAGTTATCCAATTCGTAAAAACTGTCCCAAAATTAGTCTTTCAAAATTTCAAACATTGAAATTGTTACTGTGTCCTATGTTCTTATAAATTGTTTCATTAGTCCCTCCTAGTACTATAAAAATATAAGAATTGGGGATCTAATGAAATTAATAATGATTTGAGCGATTAATTTGAAAACTTTTTTTCCTTTTTATATAGAAATTCTTTTTGTACTGGTAACAACACAATCGAAGTAAATTAAAAAAAATCACAGAGTCCAACTAGAGAAAATAAGGGATGTTTGGCAAACTGAAAGTGGGATTATGAATATCGACTTTTTACAAGTATAAAACTGCATCTACATTAATATGCATGGAAGGGGTTCATTTTCACTATAAAACTGCATCTACATTCATTTTATCATCATATTCCAATTTTAATGACTTCAATTGCTTGGTAATCATAAAAATAGAATTTGGATTCTCTCCACTATAAAACTAGTGGATTCTCTCCACTACTTTTAATTCCAACCGTTGATTATCTAGTAAGTGATTGTGATGCATTCTAAATCTAACACTCAACGACCCTCTCTGTATTGACTCATTCCTAATTTGCACTCAGGAAAAATTATAACCACCTACTAGATAATCAATGGTTATGATTAAGTAGTAGTTTCTCTACTACTTTTTGATAGAGAAGAGGATCCTAATCCTAAAATTAAACTAAAGCAGTATAGATATCATGATATTATTTTTCATTTGATTAATGAGAATAATTTATTATATGACTCTAACCATGATATTGTCATTATCCAGTATAAACACTCATGTTTAAAATTAAATAAGTTAGACATGTATTAGATATATATTTAATTATAGGAACAGTGAATTATGCATTTGTATTCTACATGGTGAAACATTGAAAGTCACTCACGCTTTCACATGCCGGTTTTCATATAGAAAATTAAAGTGCACGGAAGGGGTTCATTTTCACATCTTCACTTTAAATCTAATCCCCAAATCACGGCCCAAGGCCCAAAAACAATCAAAAGCTCAATTCCTAGTTTTGTCTTATGGAGAATTAGATTAGTTAATATTCAAGATCGCTGAAGGCAGGTCATAAACTCCAGATTACTGAGTGATTTTATCTACAAAATTCTATGAGGTTAATGAATATCTATCTTCTATTATTATTACTATATACTAAAGCAGAAGCCTGATGCACTTTGGTTGCAAATTTTGACATACTAAAGCGTAAGCACGGTGCACTTTGGTTGCAAATTTTGACAAGTGGCGTCAATTAAACACCTGCATTAATTGTAACCCTTTTACAATATTATTATTCTCGTAATGTAATCATGTTTGCTGTGTTTAAGTCCCTCAAGAACATTGATCAATTCAATCCCTAGAGAATTTTCAAATTTCTTCCTACTTTTTATGCCCTCTCTTTAACATCTCTCTCATCCCAAAGCAACGTTTCAACCCTTCTAATCCATGCTCGATCATTTATTAGACTTTCTCCATACGACTAAAAATTTATTAGACTGCACTGCCGCACCATGACAATGACCGAACCTCCGGCTTCAATTCAATCGGACTGCTCTTCGTATGGTTTTAATTTGTGAATTTCAATGTAAATACTTCGATTACCCTACTTTTAATTGTTAAACCACTTTTTGAATTACCTTTGACTGAAACATTTGCTTTCTTGTGTCTCATATATGAATAAGTGAAAATGTGTAGATATATTCTACATATTTTTCAAAATTTATAGGAGATTAATTTATGATTTTGAAGTTTGTGGACAGTATTACTCAACAATTTATTTTAAGCAAAATGTTGAATAGCTATATTTATTTTAATTTATCTATGAGCTGGTTAAAATTTTTAGCAACGATCAACGAAATATAGTTGCTTTTAGTAGAAGAGGGTTAGAAAATTAGCATCCATATATATGTTTCATCTTGGTTAAGCTAATCGAATATGAAGTTTAGATAATCAAATTAAGTAATATGTCAAGATTTATCATTTTCAATGAAATTAATAATTGACATGGGTGATGCCTTAATTCTATTGATAGGAGCTAATTGATGTCCTAGAGTTGCAAGTATACAACCTTCAAGTTATAGTATTTAAAGTTATCGATCCCACGAGAAGGCTTTGTAAGAGTTAGTCCAAATTGGTTCTCAAATTATGCCGACAATTAGGGGTTATTAAACATGAGAGTAAGTGGTGAACATGGTTGTGAGAGATTAGAGCATGAATATGAATTACAAATAAACACAAAATGAGAGTGGAGAGATTAGAGAGTGTGTAAGTAAATATGTGCAAAATAAAAGAAAACAAGATTGAGAGAGGAGAGTAAAGGAAAATCAAATCAAGAAGGAAAAATCAAGAAAACTCAATCAAGAACAAAGAGGTAAAACAAGAAAATAAAGATGAAAGATTCAATTAAAGATATTGAGGAATTTAGAATTGAATCCACTAACTAATCTCATTTATAAACTCATGAACTATTCTCTTTTATCACTTTTCATTTTAGATTTATTAAGTATAGATTATCAAACCACTTAAGGAAAGCATAACCTATCAAATTATCATCCAAATGAAATTAATACTCATGAAGAAAATAACAACTAGATAGTAACCCTAAAATTCTTAAGCATAAACTATCAAACCATTAAAGATAAGTATAGATTATCAAACTCCTCTTCTATCAATTAGTTCTCTAGTTGATTATCCTAAACATGGTCATTTTAAGAGCAAGAGAGCAATTCAAGAACCATAAAAGAAATTAGACTAGTTTCATGCAATCCTAGATTTCCTTCAATGATTTAGTTCCACATCTTTCAAAAATAAAAGAAATCAAGAGAGGGAGGAGGAAAGAAAACTAAGGAGGGAAAGAAAACTAAGTACAAAAAGGAAAATAAAGGCAAAGAAATAAAGAAAAGAAAAGAAAATGAGAAGAAAAGAAATAAAGACAATCTAACTAATTGCAAGGAAATAAATCTATACTACAAATTAAAGACAAGGCATGAAAGTAAATTGCATGAAAGTAAATCTAAACTACAAAGCAATTAAATAAACAAGAAAGAAAAAGAAATGTAAAAGAAATAAAATAGAAACCTATAACCCCGATCTTCATCTCATCCTCCTTTGGTCCTTGGATAAGAAGAAGAAGAGAAAGAAAATGAAGGGGTGAAAAATTTTATTTATTGTGTAAAAAGTTGTAATTTTGGAAGGTCTTCTCAATTAAGAGTAACCCTCCTCTCCAAATGGAGTTTTACAAAATATTTCACACTCAAACCCTCCCTCAACCCCTATTTATAGCCCAAACATGAACCATTGGATCAAACTTGCCACCAAGGAGTTGAAATTAGCCCTTAATTCGAATCATTGAAATTAGCCCTTGATATTTTTGCATGAATACCTCTTAGATCCCTGGGTGTCTTGGGCCTGGTTTCTCAGATTTGGGCTTTAAAATTGGTAGAAATTGAAGATTTGAGTCATATGGGCTCTTATTCATTAATACTCCATTAGCCGCAAATAAATATAAAATAGTTATTAGCAGGATATTTATTCATATAAAATAGGTAATGAGGGTATAAAATTATAATTAAATTGTGATTATCATCTATTTTATTATTATGCAATTTTCTTTCGTGTTTTATACAATATATTCAGATTAAAAGTTACATGCCATGAATCCTTGTGAAATATACAAATGTAAGTTTCTATTTTGCTACGTCGCTCTAATGAAGCTTCATGTTGGATAAATCACAACTAAGTCAAAAGTGCATACAATAGCATTCAGCCAAGGTAGCCGATGCTAGAAGCATATGCTTGGGGAAATATCAATCCAAGCCAACGCTTTGTATTTGCCTCCATTGATTTTTGTTGGATGCATTATGATTGCATTTAAAAGTTTACCCTTCTCGATGACATCATTTGCTTGAGAGACTTATTCTAAGGGCCCTGTGGATTATTGGATTGAGTTTAGTGATAGAACAATACTTGGAATTGTAAATTATTATTATTATTTCATATTACGATCCTATCACTACAATAAAAGTTATATTTATCCACACTTATTTTATGATACATATAAAAGTGTCATTTTATTTAAAAGATTAAACATTTGTGACAAAAAGTGTAGCAAAGCACGACACATATTTGTGTTATTAGATATACAATTAAATATAATAGAAAAAGGCTAATAGTCCAATATGGATTGTGAGAAAATCTATTAATGGGTTTAAATAATAAATCTTAGATTTTAATTATAATGATGATTAAACATTTATGATAGTGAATAAGCTAAAAAGCTCTATAGTTAAGTGTGCTTTGGTGAGAGTAATCCTAGGATGGGTAACCTTCTGGAAAGTTATTGTGTTGAATGATGATACTCTTTATATTTTTAATGGTCTAGACACAACTATGTGTCACCACTCTTGACATATCATGCGCATCAGTTTTGTGATACTTATATGTGTCACCATGCTTGACATATATATGTGTTGTGACTTTGTGACACATTCGCACATGTGTAGAAAGACGCTCTCCACACATGCTCTAACCACACTTTTGGTTTGTGTCGCTCATTTGTGCGACACAAAAATGTGTCATAGAGACAAAAATTTATCATAATTTACAACCTTTGTTGTAGTGTATATAAAGTTTACGATCTACATGATGGAATGCATTATGACAAAGGTTTGACCCTATAGCGAAAAAAGTTCTTTATTAATTTGGTCGGTCCTTCTCTTTTCCTTTTTATTTTTTTTTTCTTTTTTAAAGAGGCCTTAGCCTTGCTTTATTGATGACTTATAAAATCATGTCATACAAATACAAGCTGCTAATGTTATAGACCAGTTACAATCCAACCATTCTTTATATAGAGAGAGTTCTAAACAAGTTATGAACAGCTATATTAGCATTCTCCGTATAGGGAGAGTTCTCTTTTCTGAATTGATTTGTCATCAATTAGGTTTTTTTTGTTTATTAAAGGAATATCAATTAGGTTGTTAGGGGGGCTTAACCTTTACGTAGGCCTTTCTTTGTTTGATGTAGTCACAGATTAAATCTCAAGTCTGCATAATATTGCCTCTTCTCATCTTTTACATTGAACCAGACTTTCATCAAATGACGTGGAGAAAAATATCGAAAGTTTATTTATGATGCCTCTATCATCAGTTATTTGTAAAGTTAATTATTTATGTTTCAAATTTGATGAACTACATTTTAATGATCCAAGGGCGAGGTGACAATTGACAACACTCTTTGCATTGAGACTGTATCTACTAGCATGAGTGACAGACCATAAATATATACTTAAAAAGACTAGACTTTGATGGTAATTGGTAAAACATGTACACCGGCTATAAAAACATTTATGATAAGTCATTTGTTCTAAATGTGATTAGGAATGTATAGTTAGTAATCTAAATGAGCATATTTCTTCAATTAACAATAAAGAATTCATTGATCGTATGAATTAAGTAGATATTGTTTGGGTAAATTGCACATAATCCTCCTCATTTATAGCTTGGATTGCACTAAGCCTCAACTTATATACTAGCACTAAGCACCTCAAAATGAGATTTTTATAGTGATAAATTGCAAGCAACACCCTCTTTCATGAACCGAAGGGAACTAAGTGCTTATAAATAAGTTGTAAGTGTTTAATGCAACTGAAAGTATTGATGAGGGGGTTAAACCCCTTAAATGGGAGTTTTTCACATAAACCCCCCTAAACTTTACTTATGTTAGGAACCCCATTGAACTTTTCTTACTGGAATACCTTACATGTAATTTGCAAATTGTAGGGTCGAAAAAATGTTTATTTGATTGAATGAATGTTTTACAATCAAATTCCTTCGATTAGGAGGAGGAGATTGATTTGACTCCTCTTTGTATGGGTTCTTGGTGGCGATAGGATGCTTCCCTCGATGCTCACGCCGAGATTGCTTCCCGCTGACGCATCGCAAAGCTGCGGATGATCTAGAGGTTTTGAAGAGGTTGATCTCTCTCTCTTGCTCAAGTGTTGAATTCCAAGAGTTCCCAAAAGCCTTCGATTTGGCCAGCCTACCAAGCCCCTTTTTCCATAGCCGCCACGGCTATTTATATGGGTTTTAGCATGTAACCGGTATGCCAAAATCGTGGAAACGGAGTTAGTGGGCATAACATGATGCCCACTTAACCCACGTGGTTGTTGTGGCCTTCGTGGCCTTGGGGTTCGCATGCGAACACGCCTTACCGCCATGCTGAACGAGGGGTCGCGATAGGCGCCTGGGCAAAGACGCGGAACTGCTACTGATACGCCGGCCGCCGAGTAAACGCTGTAGCGAACCTCGTCAACCGCTGTCGTGGGCGAACCTCACATGACTGTTGAGGTTGGCGTCGAGGTTCATCTGCCGTAGGCGAACCTCGGTTGAATGTCGAGGTTCACCAGAGGCGAACTTCGGTTGAATGTCGAGGTTCACGCGTGAGGCGAACCTCGGTTGAATGTCGAGGTTCACTGGCTGTAGGCGAACCTCTTGAATGTCGAGGTTCACCGCTATAGGCGAACCCTGTTGAATGTCGAGGTTCACCGTAGGCGAACCTCGGTTGAATGTCGAGGTTCACCGCAGAAGCGAACCTCGGTTGAATGTCGAGGTTCACCGCTATAGGCGAACCTCGGTTGAATCGAGGTTCACCGTAGGCGAACCTCTTGAATGTCGAGGCTCACCGGCCAGGCGAACCTCGGTTGAGTGTCGAAGCCACTGCCATGCATCCTTGACTTTGATGCTGCGCGCAGCCTCGTCAAACAATGTTGTAGGCGAGCCTCATCAAACCACCGTTGTAGGCGCCTCGTCGAACTTCGACGTTGTGGGCGAGCCTCGTCAAACTTTGATGTTGTGGGCGAGCCTCTGCCGGACCACATGGGCTTGTGCCTCGCGTCAAACCACTGCTTGGGCGAACTCAAACCACTGCTGGGCGAACCTCGTCATATGACTGCTGAGCTTCGTTTCATCGCGAACCTCGTTGAGATCGAACTCGCCCACGCATCGAACCTCATTTGAATGAAGAGCTTCACGCTTGGCGAACCTCGTTTGGATGAAGGGTCTGCGCCATTTGGCGAACCCTGGACAACTCGTTGAATGTCGAAATTGCCGCTGCAGGAACCTCGTCTCAATGAAGAGCCTCGCACTTTGCAACCTTCCTCATATGCTACAAAGAACGGGTCGTAACTTTCAAACCGATGTCGGAATTGAACGAATTATATATGAAAATTGACTATCTCGACGAGACGGAGCCAACCAAACCGACCAAAGGTTCGGTTTGCTCCGCCATTTTTCCAAATTCCTTCCGGTTTGGGAGATATCGACACTTTGTCTATTTTGTAAAGTCAAGCATTCGGTGAACTTAACCTCGTGGGCTCCTCTTCACTCGAGATGAACCCTTAGGTTCTTTTGCTTGTCCCGAAGCGTTGCAGGATTAAGGCAATTTTTATTGCCTACAACCCTCCAAAGTTTTCGACGAATGTGGTTGAATGGAGTCGGAACACTTTGGATATGAAGACTTGCAACATGATCACCACTCAAACGGTGCGAGGAACCTTCCAACGAGCTCAAGACATTTGAATTCTTCACCGCAGCCTAATGATCGCTTCGATTTTTAGCAAACCCCACTATCAACAGATTTGATGTGCCTTTACCGACACCGTTGAGTCGGGCTAGCATGTAGATTATCTAAGTCCGTTCTACATGTAACGTTATGCTAAAGAGTTAACTCTCTTAGCCACGATATTGAATACGTAGACTTTGTCCTTCTTACGGGAATAGACTACCCGGCCACGTGTGTTAGACGTAGACTTATCTCTAATAAGGATCGAGATAAAGTCCCCTATGAGAGGCATAGATTCTGTTGTTTAACAACAACCGGCTACACGGAATGGCCATGATAGACTTTGTCTTCGGGGCGAGACTAACCCTTTCTTCTCGAAACGAACCCGTTGTGTCTTCTGGGCTTAAAACGAACCCGTTGTGTCTTCTCTTAAAACGAACCGCTTGTGTCTTCGGGCTTAAAACGAACCCGTTGTGTCCTCTGGGCTTAAAACGAACCCGCTGTTCTCGGGCAAAGACAAACCCGAATAGTTTTGCAAACACTGAGATTTGGGTTAGTTTTGCAAATACCCATGATGTGAGGGGTATATATACAAATTACCGTTCAACAAACTTTTCCCTAGATCACCGACAAATTTTTTCTAGATCCCCCACAGACTACAAACACAATAAACAAAGAGCAGCATGAATTAAATCTTATCATACGATCCAAATTCTACATATGATTCATACATAACCACATACCTCTTGAGCATAGAATTACAGCATATCTTCTTTTATTAACTGACTTAACTAGTACCCAAACCCCAAACCTTCCAAGATTCAAAGCCACCCCCTCAACCTTATCGGATTCGGATCCACCCCAACAGTCAGGCAATCCAGCCCGCACCCGCACTGCGGGATCTCCTCGAAATTCTCCACCGGGAAATCCGCAGACGCGATCCCCACAGAGAACTCCAGCTGGTCCCCCCTCCTCTGGACCTCCACGATGTTGATCCAAATAAACAGGACCTTGACGCTGACCCCCTTCAGATCTTGGAGCCTCCCCTCCGAGATCCGACCCGAGATCTGGGACTTGTATCGGAGGCTGTAGGAGCTCGGGAGGGTGAAGCTGCAGGTGCCGTCGAAGGAGACCGTGAAGTCACCGGTGGTGGGGTCGATGGTGTAGTTGGTGGCGCCTTTGGGGAGGAGCCCAGGGGGGAAGTTGTAGGATCGGAGGATGTCGTAGACGGAGAGGACGGCGGTGAGGCTACCGCGGAGGAGGAGATCGTGAAGAGGGGGAGGAGAGAGAGGAGGAGGAGGAGGAGAGATTTCATTTTTTTTAAGGGTTTGGGAGTGGAGTGACGAGATTTTAGGGGTTTTTGTGGGGGGTGGGGAAAGTAATGTGTGGAGGTCGTTGAGGGCTGAAAGCGGACTAATTTATGCGCACGAGTTTGGGGCCGGTTGGTTTTATTTTGATGGGGAGGAGACACGAGGTAGATTTTTAATGGCTTATTTCGTTTTGGTACTCAAAATTTATCTCTTTTCTTGTTTTGATATTCTAAAGTATTTTTGTGACACTTGATAGAGGGAACTTCAAACCCATTTTACTTTGATACTCTAAACTATTTTTTTTTAACACGTTGATACAACGGAGCGTCTATCTCACTTCAATTTGATGCTGCCGATTACATTTTGTATGATTTTCGGCTAAAATCAATTTAAATTCATAAAGTGTACCTCTACCAAATAAGGCCAAAAAAGCGTCGGCAATAATAACACCTATAAATTGACACAGTTAATCATTTAAATCTACTCCGGTTGCCGAAATTTTGATTTGTGCAAAAAATAATGAATTTTTGTATATATACCCATCATATCTCAACACACTTATAAATTTATCCTCGAAATTAAAATATTTGTATAAAAACCTAACTCTCTCTTTCTTTTCAACCTCTCTTCCCACTCCCCTCACTTTCCTCCTCCACTTCCTCCACTTTTAAGTTAGTGTTTGAGGGGAGAGAGGAGAGAGAGAGAGAGAGAGAGAGAGAGAGAGAGAGAGAGAGAGAGAGAGAGAGAGAGAGAGAGAGAGAGAGAGAGAGAGAGAGAGAGAGAGAGAGAGAGAGAGAGAGAGAGAGAGAGAGAGAGAGAGAGAGAGAGAGAGAGAGAGAGAGAGAGAGAGAGAGAGAGAGAGAGAGAGAGAGAGAGAGAGAGAGAGAGAGAGAGAGAGAGAGAGAGAGAGAGAGAGAGAGAGAGAGAGAGAGAGAGAGGGGGAGAGAGAAAGAGAAATTTTTTATAAATATTTTAAATTTTGGAGGGTAAATATGTAAATGTGAGAGATCTGAGGGATATATATGCAAAAATTTATATTTTTCGCGGTCAAACCAAAATTTCAGCGACTGGAGTAGGTTTAAGTGGTTAACTGTGTCAATTTATAGGTGTTATTGTCGCCGGCGTCACTTTTTAGACCATATTGGTCAGAGTGTGTCACTTTATAAGCTAAATTGGTATTTCAGCCTATGATTTTCTGTTAAATTTGTATCATGTGCTACTATAAAATTTTGGTTATTTAAACCCCTAGAAAGTTTGTAAAATGGACTTAATATACAACACATGATACAAACTTAACAAGCATCACAGTAAAATAAGATTGAAACGTTATTATGGCATTGTGTTTTATTTTTAGCAAAAGCATCATGGAAATGCCTAAAACACCGTGGTATCCAAAACACTTGTTAAGATATCAAAGTTTTTAAAATATATTTTTAGGTGTGAAAGGTCAAAGTTTGGGGCACCGACTTAAAACAAACAAATAGGTTTGGTATTTATTGGTCCCTTAATCTTTTAATAATTCAAATTACTCCTCAAATCTTTGCAATTACTATTAAGTTATCCAATTCGTAAAAACTGTCCCAAAATTAGTCTTTCAAAATTTCAAACATTGAAATTGTTACTGTGTCCTATGTTCTTATAAATTGTTTCATTAGTCCCTCCTAGTACTATAAAAATATAAGAATTGGGGATCTAATGAAATTAATAATGATTTGAGCGATTAATTTGAAAACTTTTTTTCCTTTTTATATAGAAATTCTTTTTGTACTGGTAACAACACAATCGAAGTAAATTAAAAAAAATCACAGAGTCCAACTAGAGAAAATAAGGGATGTTTGGCAAACTGAAAGTGGGATTATGAATATCGACTTTTTACAAGTATAAAACTGCATCTACATTAATATGCATGGAAGGGGTTCATTTTCACTATAAAACTGCATCTACATTCATTTTATCATCATATTCCAATTTTAATGACTTCAATTGCTTGGTAATCATAAAAATAGAATTTGGATTCTCTCCACTATAAAACTAGTGGATTCTCTCCACTACTTTTAATTCCAACCGTTGATTATCTAGTAAGTGATTGTGATGCATTCTAAATCTAACACTCACCGACCTCGTGTATTGCACTCATTCCTAATTTGCACTCAAAGGAAAAATTATAACCACCTACTAGATAATCAATGGTTATGATTAAGTAGTAGTTTCTCTACTACTTTTTGATAGAGAAGAGGATCCTAATCCTAAAATTAAACTGGCAGTATAGATATCATGATATTATTTTTCATTTGATTAATGAGAATAATTTATTATATGACTCTAACCATGATATTGTCATTATCCAGTATAAACACTCATGTTTAAAATTAAATAAGTTAGACATGTATTAGATATATATTTAATTATAGGAACAGTGAATTATGCATTTGTATTCTACATGGTGAAACATTGAAAGTCACTCACGCTTTCACATGCCGGTTTTCATATAGAAAATTAAAGTGCACGGAAGGGGTTCATTTTCACATCTTCACTTTAAATCTAATCCCCAAATCACGGCCCAAGGCCCAAACAATCCAAAAGCTCAATTCCTAGTTTTGTCTTATGGAGAATTAGATTAGTTAATATTCAAGATCGCTGAAGGCAGGTCATAAACTCCAGATTACTGAGTGATTTTATCTACAAAATTCTATGAGGTTAATGAATATCTATCTTCTATTATTATTACTATATACTAAAGCAGAAGCCTGATGCACTTTGGTTGCAAATTTTGACATACTAAAGCAGAAGCCTGGTGCACTTTGGTTGCAAATTTTGACAAGTGGCAGTCAATTAAACACTGTACAGTTAATTGCATTTAACCCTTTTACAATATTATTATTCTGTAATGTAATCATGTTTGCCTGTGTTTAAGTCCCTCAAGAACATTGATCAATTCAATCCCTAGAGAATTTTCAAATTTCTTTTCCGGCTTTTTATGCCCTGCTCTTTAACATCTCTCTCATCCCAAAGCAACGTTTCAATTTCCCCTTCTAATCCATGCTCTGATCATTTATTAGACTTTCTCCATACGACTAAAAAATTTATTAGACTGTACCTGTCAGACCATGACAACAGCGGAATCTGCGAACCTCCAGCTTCAATTCAATCAGACTCAGCTCTTCAGGTATGGTTTTAATTTGTGAATTTCGAATGTAAATACTTCGATTACCCCTACTCTTTTAATTGTTAAACCACTTTTTGAATTACCTTTGACTGAAACATTTGCTTTCTTGTGTCTCATATATGAATAAGTGAAAAATGTGTAGATATATTCTACATATTTTTCAAAATTTATAGGAGATTAATTTATGATTTTGAAGTTTGTGGACTGTATTACGGTCAACAATTTATTTTTAAGCAAAATGTTGAATAGCTATATTTATTTTAATTTATCTATGAGCTGGTTAAAAATTTTTAGCAACGATCAACGTAAATATAGTTGCTTTTTAGTAGAAGAGGGTTAGAAAATTAGCATCCATATATATGTTTCATCTTGGTTAAGCTAATCGAATATGAAGTTTAGATAATCAAATTAAGTAATATGTCAAGATTTATCATTTTCAATGAAATTAATAATTGACATGGGTGATGCCTTAATTCTATTGATAGGAGCTAATTGATGTCCTAGAGTTGCAAGTATACAACCTTCAAGTTATAGTATTTAAAGTTATCGATCCCACGAGGAACGGGCTTTGTAAGAGTTAGTCCAAATTGGTTCTCAAATTATGCGCGACAATTAGGGGTTATTAAACATGAGAGTAAGTGGTGAACATGGTTGTGAGAGATTAGAGCATGAATATGAATTACAAATAAACACAAAATGAGAGTGGAGAGATTAGAGAGTGTGTAAGTAAATATGTGCAAAATAAAAGAAAACAAGATTGAGAGAGAGGGAGAGTAAAGGAAAATCAAATCAAGAAGGAAAAATCAAGAAAACTCAATCAAGAACAAAGAGGTAAAACAAGAAAATAAAGATGAAAGATTCAATTAAAGATATTGAGGAATTTAGAATTGAATCCACTAACTAATCTCATTTATAAACTCATGAACTATTCTCTTTTTATCACTTTTCATTTTAGATTTATTAAGTATAGATTATCAAACCACTTAAGGAAAGCATAACCTATCAAATTATCATCCAAATGAAATTAATACTCATGAAGAAAATAACAACTAGATAGTAACCCTAAAATTCTTAAGCATAAACTATCAAACCATTAAAGATAAGTATAGATTATCAAACTCCTCTTCTATCAATTAGTTCTCTAGTTGATTATCCTAAACATGGTCATTTTAAGAGCAAGAGAGCAATTCAAGAACCATAAAAGAAATTAGACTAGTTTCATGCAATCCTAGATTTCCTTCAATGATTTAGTTCCACATCTTTCAAAAATAAAAGAAATCAAGAGAGGGAGGAGGGAAAGAAAACTAAGGAGGGAAAGAAAACTAAGTACAAAAAGGAAAATAAAGGCAAAGAAATAAAGAAAAAGAAAAGAAAATGAGAAGAAAAGAAATAAAGACAATCTAACTAATTGCAAGGAAATAAATCTATACTACAAATTAAAGACAAGGCATGAAAGTAAATTGCATGAAAGTAAATCTAAACTACAAAGCAATTAAATAAACAAGAAAGAAAAAGAAATGTAAAAGAAATAAAATAGAAACCTATAACTCCTGATCTTCATCTCATCCTCCTTTTGGTCCTTGGATAAGAAGAAGAGAAAGAAAAATGAAGGGGTGAAAAATTTTATTTATTGTGTAACAAAAGTTGTAATTTTTGGAAGGTCTTCTCAATTAAGAGTAACCCTCCTCTCCAAATGGAGTTTTTACAAAATATTTCACACTCAAACCTCTCCCCCTCAACCCCTATTTATAGCCCAAACATGAACCATTGGATCAAACTTGGCCACCAAGGAGTTGAAATTAGCCCTTAATTCGGAATCTGTTGAAATTAGCCCTTGATATTTTTGCATGAATACCTCTTAGATCCCTTGGGTGTCTTGGGCCTTCGTTTGTCTTCAGATTTGGGCTTTAAAAATTGGTAGAAATTCAGAAGATTTGAGTCATATGGGCTCTTATTCATTAATACTCCATTAGCCTGCAAATTAAGATAAAAATAGTTATTAGCAGGATATTTATTCATATAAAATAGGTAATGAGGGTATAAAATTATAATTAAATTGTGATTATCATCTATTTTATTATTATGCAATTTTCTTTCAGGTTTTATACAATATATTCAGGATTAAAAGTTACATGCCATGAATCCTTGTGAAATATACAAATGTAAGTTTCTATTTTGCTACGTTCGCTCTAATGAAGCTTCATGTTGGATAAATCACAACTAAGTCTGAAAAAGTGCATACAATAGCATTCAGTTCAAGGTAGCTGATGCTAGAAGCATATGCTTGGGGAAATATCAATCCAAGCCAACGCTTTGTATTTGCCTCCATTGATTTTTGTTGGATGCATTATGATTGCATTTAAAAAGTTTACCCTTCTGATGACATCATTTGCTTCAGTAGAGACTTATTCTAAGGGCCTGTGGATTATTGGATTGAGTTTAGTGATAGAACAATATACTTGGAATTGTAAATTATTATTATTATTTCATATTACATCCTATCACTACAATAAAAGTTATATTTATCCACACTTATTTTATGATACATATAAAAGTGTCATTTTATTAGTAAAAGATTAAACATTTGTGACAAAAAGTGTAGCAAAGCACGACACATATTTGTGTTATTAGATATACAATTAAATATAATAGAAAAAGGCTAATAGTCCAATATGGATTGTGAGAAAATCTATTAATGGGTTTAAATAATAAATCTTAGATTTTAATTATAATGATGATTAAACATTTATGATAGTGAATAAGCTAAAAAGCTCTATAGTTAAGTGTGCTTTGGTGAGAGTAATCCTAGGATGGGTAACCTTCTGGAAAGTTATTGTGTTGAATGATGATACTCTTTATATTTTTAATGGTCTAGACACAACTATGTGTCACCACTCTTGACACATATACGTGCCACGAGTTTTGTGATACTTATATGTGTCACCATGCTTGACATATATATGTGTTGTGACTTTGTGACACATTCGCACATGTGTAGAAAGACGCTCTCCACACATGCTCTAACCACACTTTTGGTTTGTGTCGCGCTCTATTTGTGCGACACAAAAATGTGTCGCGTAGAGACAAAAAATTTATCATAATTTACAACCTTTGTTGTAGTGTATATAAAGTTCTGCATCTACATGATGGAATGCATTATGACAAAGGTTTGACCCTATAGCGAGAAAAAAGTTCTTTATTAATTTGGTCGGTCCTTCTCTTTTCCTTTTTTTTATTTTTTATTTTTCTTTTTTTGGGAAAAGAGGCCTTAGCCTTGCTTTATTGATGACTTATAAAATCATGTCATACAAATACAAGCGGCTAATGTTATAGACCAGTTACAATCCAACCATTCTTTATATAGAGAGAGTTCTAAACAAGTTATGAACAGCTATATTAGCATTCTCCGTATAGGGAGAGTTCTCTTTTCTGAATTGATTTGTCATCAATTAGGTTTTTTTTTGTTTATTAAAGGAATATCAATTAGGTTGTTAGGGGGGCTTAACCTTTACGTAGGCCTTTCTTTGTTTGATGTAGTCACAGATTAAATCTCAAGTCTGCATAATATTGCCTCTTCTCATCTTTTACATTGAACCAGACTTTCATCAAATGACAGGGAGAAAAATATTGTAAAGTTTATTTATGATGCCTCTATCATCAGTTATTTGTAAAGTTAATTATTTATGTTTCAAATTTGATGAACTACATTTTAATGATCCAAGGGCGTAGCCGGTGACAATTGACAACACTCTTTGCATTGAGACTGTGTATCTACTAGCATGAGTGACAGACCATAAATATATACTTAAAAAGACTAGACTTTGATGGTAATTGGTAAAACATGTACACTCGGCTATAAAAAACATTTATGATAAGTCATTTGTTCTAAATGTGATTAGGAATGTATAGTTAGTAACGAAATGAGCATATTTCTTCAATTAACAATAAAGAATTCATTGATCTGTATGAATTAAGTAGATATTGTTTGGGTAAATTGCACATAATCCTCCTCATTTATAGCTTGGATTGCACTAAGCGCCCCTCAACTTATATACTAGCACTAAGCACCTCAAAAATGAGATTTTTATAGTGATAAATTGCAAGCAACACCCCTCTTTCATGAACCGAAGGGAACTAAGTGCTTATAAATAAGTTGTAAGTGTTTAATGCAACTGAAAGTATTGATGAGGGGGTTAAACCCCTTAAATGGGAGTTTTTCACATAAACCCCCCTAAACTTTACTTATGTTAGGAACCCCATTGAACTTTTCTTCTTGGAATACCTTACATGTAATTTGCAAATTGTAGGGTCGAAAAAATGTTTATTTGATTGAATGAATGTTTTACAATCAAATTCCTTCGATTACAGAGGAAGAGGAGATTGATTTGACTCCTCTTTTGTATGGGTTCTTGGTGGCGATAGGATGCTTCCCTCGATGCTCCGCGTCGAGATTGCTTCCGTTGACGATCGGACAAAGGCTGCGGATGATCTAGAGGTTCTTTGAAGAGGTTGATCTCTCTCTCTCTTGCTCAAGTGTTGAATTCCAAGAGTTCCCAAAAGCCTTGAACCGGCCGACCCACCAAGCCCCTTTTTCCATAGCTGCTCACGGCTATTTATATGGGTTTTAGCATGTAGCGGTATGCCAAAATCGTGGAAGCGTGAGTTAGTGGGCATAACATGATGCCCACTCCTTAACCACGTGGTTGTTGTGGCCTTCGTGGCCTTGGGGTTCCTTCTGATAAACACGCCCGGTACTTTCACAGGTGAGCGAGAACGCTACGATGTGGCGCCTGCGATGCGATGGGCACTTCTGATCCGCTGGCGCCCCACGATGCAGCGGTAGCGAACCTCGTCAAAGCTGGCATGTGGGCGAACCTCACATGACTGTTGAGGTTGGCGTCGAGGTTCCGCTGGCGTGGCGAACCTCGGTTGAATGTCGAGGTTCACGGCGTGGCGAACCGGTTGAATGTCGAGGTTCACGCTGGCGTGGCGAACCGGTTGAATGTCGAGGTTCACCGCTGTAGGCGAACCTCGTTGAATGTCGAGGTTCAGCGCTATAGGCGAACCTCGGTTGAATGTCGAGGTTCACCGCCGTAGCGAACCTCGGTTGAATGTCGAGGTTCACCGCCGTAGCGAACCTCGGTTGAATGTCGAGGTTCACCGCCGTAGCGAACCTCGGTTGAATGTCGAGGTTCACTGCTATAGGCGAACCTCGGTTGAATGTCGAGGTTCACTGCTGTAGGCGAACCTCGGTTGAATGTCGAGGCTCACCGCTGTAGGCGAACCTCGGTTGAGTGTCGAGCTTCGCTGCTTGGCGATCCTCGTTTGACTTTGATGCTGCGGGCGAGCCTCGTCAAACAACTGTTGTAGGCGAGCCTCGTCAAACCACTGTTGTAGGCGAGCCTCGTCGAACTTCGACGTTGTGGGCGAGCCTCGTCAAACTTTGATGTTGTGGGCGAGCCTCGTCGGACCACTGTTGTGGGCGAGCCTCGTCAAACCACTGTTGTGGGCGAACCTCGTCAAACCACTGTTGTGGGCGAACCTCACATGACTGTTGAGGTTGAGCGTCGAGGTTCACTGCTGTAGGCGAACCTCGGTTGAATGTCGAGGTTCACTGCTGTAGGCGAACCTCGGTTGAATGTCGAGGCTCACCGCTGTAGGCGAACCTCGGTTGAATGTCGAGGTTCACCGCCGTAGCGAACCTCGGTTGGGCGAACCTCGGTTGAATGTCGAGGTTCACCGCTGTAGGCGAACCTCGTCACGAATGAAGAGCCTCGCAGCCTTTGCAACCTTCCTCATATGCTACAAAGAGCGGGTCGTAACTTTCAAACCGTATGTCGGAATTGAACGAATTATATATGAAAATTGACTATCTCGACGAGACGGAGCCAACCAAACCGACCGAAGGTTCGGTTTGCTCGATCATTTTTCCAAATTCCTTCCGGTTTGGGAGATATCGACACTTTGTCTATTTTGTAAAGTCAAGCATTCGGTGAACTTAACCCTCGGTGGGCCGACTTCACTCGATGAACCCTTAGGTTCTTTTGCTTGTCCCGAAGTTGTCGTGGCAGGATTAAGGCAATTTTTATTGCCTACAAAACCCCCTCCAAAGTTTTCAGACCTGAATGTGGTTGAATGGAGTCTGGAACACTTTGGATATGAAGACTTGCAACATGATCACCACTCAAACGGTGCGAGGAACCTTCCAACGAGCTCGGCACATTTGAATTCTTCACCTGCAGCTAATGATCGCCTTCTGGGATTTTTAGCAAACCCCCAGCTATCAACGGATTTGATGTGCCTTTACCGATTACCGTTTGAGTCGGGCTAGCATGTAGATTATCTAAGTCCGTTCTACATGTAACGTTATGCTAAAGAGTTAACTCTCTTAGCGCTACGATATTGAATACGTAGACTTTGTCCTTCTTACGGGAATAGACTACCCGGCTACGTGTGTTAGACGTAGACTTATCTCTAATAAGGGATCGAGATAAAGTCCCCTATGCCAGAGAGGCATAGATTCAGTTGTTGTTTAACAACAACTGGCTACACGTGGAATGGCCGCGCGTATAGACTTTGTCTTCTCTTGGGCGAAGCGAACCACCTTTGTCTTCTCTTGGTAGCGAACCCGTTGTGTCTTCTCTTGGGTAACGAACCCGTTGTGTCTTCTCTTGGGGCAGCGAACCGTTGTGTCTTCTCTTGGGGCGAAAACGAACCCGTTGTGTCTTCTCTTGGGGCGAAAACGAACCCGTTGTGTCTTCTCTTGGGGCAAAGACAAACCCAGAATAGTGGCACATCGCATGGTAGGCCACTATTCGGAAATGATCGAATCGTTCAGTGACATAAAAGTATAACGATCGTGATCAAAAAGCAATCAAGTTGTTCAGTGACGTGAGAGTATAACAACAGTGATTACGAACAAAGTCATTTAGGAAATGACTCTGTGGGGGTAGCTGAGTCGTTCAGGGACATGGGAGTATAACGACTATGGCTAAAATAGAGGCACATCGCATGGTAGGCCACTATTCGGTGAGGGAGTCGATAGGGGTATATTGCTTGGTTAACCACTATCCAACCCAAAGTCACTCGGACAAGTGACGATATGGAAATGATCAGGTCGTTCAGTGACGTAAAAGTATAACGACTGTGATCGAAAAACAATCAAGTTGTTCAGTGACATGGGAGTATAACAACTATGATGGGGTAGTAGATATCGTTTGTGGTGATTTGACAAACTGGCACAACACTTGGTAGTCCACTGCCAAATGACAATGTGGAATTGATCAAATCGTTCAGTGACACGGAAGTATGACGACATATGACCAAGAAGAATCTAGTTGTTCAGTGACTCGGAAGTATAACAACTATGATGGGAATAGGGGTACGACGACTTGATTGGACAACGTCATTTGCGGGAATGACGGTGCGGACTATCAGAGGTGATTGTTAACATGACAGTTATGTGGACCCACCAACCTATTGACGAGGATTGGAAGGGGAGTTTGTCAAAGGTGATTGTTAACCCGACAAGAATTTGTTGCGATTGGGGCAACTTTGAGGACTCACCATCCCATTGAAGAGGATTAGTAAGTTAATTTGCCAGAGGTAAAATGTTAACATGACAAGATTGTCGCGACGGAGCGACTTTGAGGACTTACCATCCCATTGAAGAGGATTGGTAAGTTGATTTGTCAGAGGTGCAATATTAACATGACAAGATTGTCGCGACGGAGCGACTTTGAGGACTTACCATCCCATTGAAGAGGATTGGTAAGTTGATTTGTCAGAGGTGCAATATTAACATGACAAGATTGTCGCGACGGAGCGACTTTGAGGACTTACCATCCCATTGAAGAGGATTGGTAAGTTGATTTGTCAGAGGTGCAATATTAACATGACAGTGGGAGTGGTCCCGTTATCCTACTTGAGAGGATTGACGAAGGAAATCTGGGGGGAACTATCAGAGGTGATTGTTAACATGATAGTTTTGGGGACCCGCCATCCTATTGACGAGGATTGGCTTAGTGGGAGTTTGAAAGAAGACTACGGGTAGTACTTCTTCAAGGATTTGCCGTCGGATCTTTGGTCCTCGGCGATTGACGATATAAGCATCAATGATCATCTTTGGCCGACAGCCGTCCGCAGTTGGTCCCATAGCTTGGTTCAGCGTTGGCGAGCTCGGCGATGCCATCGTGGGCTTACTTGAAAAGAGTTTTGATGAGGAAGCGGTCGCCACCACCAAGGTATCTTGGTCGCCACCTTCTCGAAATTCAAATAACTCTTCAACCTCCATACGCTTGAGCACGCTCGACTTGTTCTCCTTGGCGGGTTAAGTCTTTCCACAATGCAGCTACTTACATACCATATTAGATGAATGTTGATGGAGAGATTATTAGGCACATCTCGATGAGAGTGGCCTCGAAATCGATCACGCGCACGCGGCGATCGTATGAGTTTCTCCACGGCAACAACGATATTGCATTTGATTGGCATCACGCCGAAGTGGGTGTACCCCAGTTGATTTCAAAAACGAGCCTCATATGAGAGAGACTCTTTGAATCGAAGTTTGGCGAACCCGGCGAGGTTGCCGCTGTTCGGGCGAGGTTCGCCACTTGGGCGAGGTTCGCCACTTGGACGAGGTTCATCCCTTTAGAGGGACCTCATGTTCTTTGGCGAGGTTCGCCACTTGGACGAGGTTCATCCCTTTAGAGGACCTCATGTTGCCGGGCGAGGTTCGACACTCAAGCGAGGCTCGTCCTTCAAGGGGACCTCGCGTTGTGAGCGAGGTTCGCCACTTTGACGAGGCTTATCCCATTTTGAGGGGATCTCACGTTGACGGCGAGGTTCGCCACTTGGATGAGTTCTGATTGGGGCGAGGTTCGCGGTAGGCGGCGTTAGCCTTGTGGGCGTGGTTCGCGGTAGGCGACATTCGTCTTGTAGACGAGGTTCGCAGCTGGGGCGACATTCGTCTTGTAGACGAGGTTCGCAGCTGGGGCGACGTTCGTCTTGTTTGAAATGAACCCCCTGATGATGACGAGGTTCGTTGTTTGAACGAAGTTCATCTTGTTTAGAATGGACCTCATGTTGTGGGGTAGGTTCATAATGACGAGGTTCGTCATTTTGACGCTTCCTACGACGAGGTTCGTCCACTTGCTTTGATGACACCCCATGTCGCCTGCTATGACGAAGTTCGTCAACAGAGCGAGATTCGCCACTCAGACGAGGCTCATCTCTTTTCAAGGGGACCTCACATTGTAGGCGAGGTTCGCCACTTGGATGAGTTCTGATTGGGGCGAGGTTCGCGGTAGGCGACATTCGTCTTGTAGGCGAGGTTAGCGGTAGGCGGCGTTAAGCCTTGTGGGCGTGGTTCGCGGTAGGCGACACTTGTCTTGTTTTAAATGAACCCCCTGATGATGACGAGGTTCACGACTTGGGGTGCAATGACGAGGTTCGTGACGTTCCTCATCAGTTCGACCCTCAGTTCGTTTGGCCATCTTTTGGAGGGGACCTCACATTGTCGGCGAGGTTCGCCACTTGGACGAGGTTTACAGTTGGGGCGAGGTTCGCGGTAGGCGGCGTTAGCCTTGTGGGCGTGGTTCGCGGTAGGCGACATTCGTCTTGTAGGCGAGGTTCGCGGTAGGCGACATTCGTCTTGTAGACGAGGTTCGCAGCTGGGGCGACGTTCGTCTTGTTTGAAATGAACCCCCTGATGATGACGAGGTTCGTTGTTTGAACGAAGTTCATCTTGTTTAGAATGGACCTCATGTTGTGGGGTAGGTTCATAATGACGAGGTTCGTCATTTTGGCGCTTCCTGACGAGGTTCGTCCACTTGCTTTGATGACACCCCATGTCACCGCTATGACGAAGTTCGTCAACAGAGCGAGATTCGCCACTCAGACGAGGCTCATCTCTTTTCAAGGGGACCTCACATTGTAGGCGAGGTTCGCCACTTGGGCGAGGTTCGCGGTAGGCGACATTCGTCTTGTAGGCGAGGTTAGCGGTAGGCGGCGTTAAGCCTTGTGGGCGTGGTTAGCGGTAGGCGGCGTTAGTCTTGTTTGAAATGAACCCACGATGATGGCGAGGTTCCGCGACTTGGGGTGCAATGGCGAGGTTCGTGGCGTTCCTCATCGATTCGACCCTCGATTCGTTTGGCCATCTTTTGGAGGGACCTCACATTGTGGCGAGGTTAGCCACTTGGGCGAGTTCTGATTGGGGCGAGGTTAGCGGTAGGCGGCGTTAGCCTTGTGGGCGTGGTTCGCGGTAGGCGGCGTTCGTCTTGTAGGCGAGGTTAGCGGTAGGCGACATTCGTCTTGTAGGCGAGGTTAGCGGTAGGCGGCGTTAGTCTTGTTTGAAATGAACCCACGATGATGGCGAGGTTCGTTGTTTGAGCGAAGTTCATCTTGTTTAGAATGGACCTCATGTTGTGGGGTAGGTTCATAATGGCGAGGTTCGTCATTTTGGCGCTTCCTCGACGAGGTTCGTCCACTTGCTTTGATGACACCCCATGTCACTGCTATGGCGAAGTTAGTCAGCAGGCGAGATTCGCCACTCGAGCGAGGCTCATCTCTTTTCAAGGGGACCTCACATTGTGGCGAGGTTAGCCACTTGGGCGAGTTCTGATTGGGGCGAGGTTCGCGGTAGGCGGCGTTAAGCCTTGTGGGCGTGGTTAGCGGTAGGCGACACTTGTCTTGTTTTAAATGAACCCCGATGATGGCGAGGTTCCGCGACTTGGGGTGCAATGGCGAGGTTCGTGGCGTTCCTCATCGATTCGACCCTCGATTCGTTTGGCCATCTTTTGGAGGGACCTCACATTGTGGCGAGGTTAGCCCGACAAAGCCAAAGTTTGGCTAATGGCCTCGAGGTTGGGTTGGGCTGCTTAACCACCCACTTCTTAGCTGTTGGCTAGCTTTTGGAGCCTTGTCGAGACATAGAACAGTTCTCGAGATTCGAGAAGATTCAACACGAGCCACGGGGCTGAAGTCTCATACGAGACTTCGTCGACACTGCGTGTCTTCAGCGTGCTAGATGCCCGGAGGAGAGGAACTCCTCACACTTACTCGATCAACTCAAGGACCAAGGTTTGAACCTCGGTTCCAAGCGCAACTTTGTGCGATTGCGCCACCACCAGTTCATCGGAATGAATGGCTGCTCCCACTGTGGTCGCCATCTTCTGTAGAGTCGAAAAAATATTTATTTGATTGAATGAATGTTTTACAATCAAATTCCTTCGATTACAGAGGAAGAGGAGATTGATTTGACTCCTCTTTTGTATGGGTTCTTGGTGGCGATAGGATGCTTCCCTCGATGCTCACGTCGAGATTGCTTCCCGTTGACGATCAGACCAAAGCTGCGGATGATCTAGAGGTTGCTGAAGAGGTTGATCTCTCTCTCTCTTGCTCAAACTTCGACGTTGTGGGCGAGCCTCGTCAAACTTTGATGTTGTGGGCGAGCCTCGTCGGACCACTGTTGTGGGCGAGCCTCGTCAAACCACTGTTGTGGGTGAACCTCGTCAAACCACTGTTGTGGGCGAACCTCGTCATATGACTGTTGAGCTTCGTTTCGCGTGCGAACCTCGTGTTGAGATCGAACTCTGCTCCACGTACGAACCTCGTTTGAATGAAGAGCTTCGCTGCTTGGCGAACCTCGTTTGACTTTGATGCTGCGGGCGAGCCTCGTCAAACAACTGTTGTAGGCGAGCCTCGTCAAACCACTGTTGTAGGCGAGCCTCGTCGAACTTCGACGTTGTGGGCGAGCCTCGTCAAACTTTGATGTTGTGGGCGAGCCTCGTCGGACCACTGTTGTGGGCGAGCCTCGTCAAACCACTGTTGTGGGCGAACCTCGTCAAACCACTGTTGTGGGCGAACCTCGTCATATGACTGTTGAGCTTCGTTTCACGTGCGAACCTCGTGTTGAGATCGAACTCTGCTCCACGTACGAACCTCGTTTGAATGAAGAGCTTCGCTGCTTGGCGAACCTCGTCAAACTTTGATGTTGTGGGCGAGCCTCGTCAAACAAGCTGTTGTAGGCGAGCCTCGTCAAACTTTGATGTTGTGGGCGAGCCTCGTCGAACCGGCGTTGTGGGCGAACCTCGTCAAACTTTGATGTTGTGGGCGAGCCTCGTCGAACCGGCGTTGTGGGCGAGCCTCGTCAAACCACCGTTGTGGGCGAACCTCGTCAAACCCTTTGTTGTGGGCGAACCTCGTCATATATTTGTTGAGCTTCGTTTCACGTGCGAACCTCGTGTTGAGATCGAACTCTGCTCCACGTACGAACCTCGTTTGAATGAAGAGCTTCGCTGCTTGGCGAACCTCGTTTGGATGAAGGGCTGCGCCACTTGGCGAACCTCGGTTGGGCGAACCTCGTCGAACCGGCGTTGTGGGCGAGCCTCGTCGAACCGGCGTTGTGGGCGAACCTCGTCTGAATGAAGAGCCTCGCAGCTTTGCGACCTTCCTCATATGCTACGAAGAACGGGTCGTAACTTTCAAACCGTATGTCGGAATTGGACGAATTATATATGAAAATTGACTATCTCGACGAGACGGGGCCAACCAAACCGACCCGAAGGGTTCGGTTTGCTCCGGTCATTTTGCCAAATTCCTTCCGGTTTGGGAGATATCGACACTTTTGTCTATTTTGTAAAGTCAAGCATTGGTGAACTTAACCCTCGGTGGGCCTGACTTCACTCAGATGAACCCTTAGGTTCTTTTGCTTGTCAGAGTTCTTTGTCAGGGGATTAAGGCAATTTTTATTGCCTACACAAATAAATGTTTCTTACGTGAAAAAAATACCCAAAGTTTTAGGAGTAATTTGCTTGTAAATAACAATGAGAAACTTAGAGAATTTTCTGTAAAAGACATTTTAGTTATCTATATATTGTAAATAGGCTATAAATTTTAAATAGGATGTTACAGTGAGAAAAAGTTAAAGCTTAAGGGGCTTTTGTGAGACACCCTAAAGTTCAAGTGGGTTACGTGAGATCAAAGTTCAGGGGTTTATGTGAAAGTAAGCTGCTATTGAGCATTTGGAACCTTCAAACACGAAAGATTGCATTATAAGAACCATTTATAATAGGATATTTACTCCACAACTTACAAGATGTATTGTTTTCTTATAATATTAGTTTATAGTTGGATTAGGATATTTGCATCCTTCCCTCTAAAAAGAAAAATTGTATACGTACTCATATACCCAATATTTGTTGAAAAGATACAAGTTTTGGAGTAGAAACACAAGTCCAAGCGGAAACATGTTTTCTTTAAGATTAAATTACTTTTTATATGTATTGGTTGCATAAATCGATTAACTCCTCATATTTTACTACTTAAGAATTTTGCATGGGATTTGTTTCTTTTTTGGGGTTAATAGCGAATAGGCCCGCCATAGTATCATCCAATTGTGAATAGATCCCTTATAGTTCTATTTATGCTAATGTAATCACTATATTATTTGCCCACGTGAAGATAGACCCGTTCAGTGAACTTTATTATTATTATTATAAGAGTGAAAAAAGGTCAGCAATGGGGAGTTTGTCCTCACTAAAAAAACTACAAGGGATTTGTCCTCCTCCTAAAGACTTTTTTTTTACTCTTTTAAGAGTTTAAAAAAATGATCCGCAGGGTCTATCAGCACAAATAGAAGTTTATAGGATGTCTATCCACAATTGAGCAATACTAACCCCTTTTTTGGTTTAATATCCTAATTTTTCTTTATTGTGTTAATTTGGGAAATTGTGACATTTTTCTATTTGTAAACAAAATTACAAGCTCAACACTAAACAAATCCGTGCATTGCACGAGTTTGAAACTAGTTATATATCATATGGAAGCTTCCCTCATATATTATGATGTGACTCTATGCCTTAATCAAAAGTGGCTATGATGATTTCCCTCTCCTTATTTATTTGGTTGAAGCTTGAGACATACCATTATCATATGAGGGAGTCCCTCATATCATAAGTATACCCATTATTATCATAATATACTAGCATATTGGCACATGCAATTGCATGTGCAAATGCACGTAGGTGACATCAAATTTCTTTCTAAACAATTGTTTGTCACATATGTTAATTATGTTATGATCATTTAATGTGTATTTGTATGATAGCTAATATAAAATGCATGTACATAATGTGCTTGATCCAAATAATTGGAATTTATATAAAAGTATGTATACCTTTCTTGTATCTAAAAATTATTATTGTATCCTTCTTTTAATAAGACTAATAAAATTGTTCTCAACATATAATTTTTTTGTGTATTAATAGATCTAAATAAAAAGATTTTATTTCATTTGTTTTATGATTTTTAGTTTTCTGTTGTAATAGGAGGATATATTAATTTTAGATGTAAACCACAAAAACTATCTATACTACTCTATAAAAATATTGTGAGGGTAGGCAAAAGTGGAGGAATAAGTAATTATTCATTCAATTCAATGAGTAATATTTAAATTTAAAATTTCATGCATGAATTTTTAATAATCACTAGCATTATTTCATGTGCAAATGCACACGCCATAGATATTAAACTTATTTATTCTAAATTTTATATAAAAGAGTGAATTATATTTTAATACCCTATAGCTTTGTTAGTTTTAAACTTTTATATTATACTCCAAAGTAGTGAAGATATAATTTTATAAAAATATAATATTGTAATCTTATTCGAAGTGAGAGTAGCTTTCCATTTACTGAAAATGTCAACCGAAATTATTATAGAAAATACTTTAATCCTAATAATATAAAAATTATAAGGAGTTGTTTTAAAAATCTACTTTTAAAATTAAAAGTATTCTTTAAAGTGATAATGGTCAATTTTTTAATCATTATATTTTGCATAGACATGTATTTAATAATCATTTAAGAAACCTATCATTTTATATTTTAATCTCTTATAATGTATAACTTGATGAATACATGATTTAGAACGTTCTAGAAATAATAAAGTAATGAATATTAGTTATTGTGAATGAAATTCTATTCTCATTTACAATTTAGAATCTAGAAATAAGAGAAGAAACAAAAGAAAGGGAAAAAAATCTTTCATGCTAAAATTACCAATATGCCCCTTACTCTTCTACTATGATGGGAAATGTCCTCCAATATTTTTGGTACCCCACTTAAAGATTTTAATATGGTAGTATAGATATACTATAATATGGAGAATATGAAAACTAGCCTATATTTTGAGAGTTTCGTACATCATGGATTTTAAGACGTAAATCATGTTATATGGATATCTCACAAAAGTACTCTTATCTGAAAATATTTGGTTTACTGAATTCAAATACTCATAAGTCAATTTTATTATTTTCAACAATAAAACGTTTATACAAGTATCATCTTTCTGTGATGATTAAAAATTGTATATCTAATTTGATAGAATACCTATCTATATATCATTTCATTAGAATAATTGACAAGACATATCAATTTTGACTAAAAACCTCACAATTCCAAACAGATTGTAACTACCACATTATGAGAAATTTCATCTCTCTCAATATTGTTGATTTCGCATTCTTTGATGCATACAAATACCCACAAGCTAGAGATACAAGTTTAACTCCATTTTTCTCTCAAGAACATGAAAATATTCTAATTACACAAAGAAATGAAGAAGACAAAATATATCATAAGAATCAAGTTTTTAGTTAAGACGCCCTTCTTCTTCGTCATGCTCAACATTCTCAATCAGCCGTTGTCGTTGCAATCCATCACTTGTGTCTTCCAAATGTTTGGCTACTTTGGTATCCATGTACATCATGTACAGAATCAGTTGTAAGGCCCCTAGGAAACAACCAATCCCATTTGGTATCTGCATTAAATCAAGATATTATTTAATTAGAGAAACTTTCTATATGTGTAGGGTTTGTGTCCATGTCTCTAGTCGAGAAAGTATCTAGACTAGTGTTCCAGTGGATCAGATTAACTGGACCTTGGATTAGGGCATAGTGCAATGCTAGAACATAAAATTTTAACTTTCAATCTTCACGATAATTTTGAAGTTTTGCTTTAATGACAAAGATCTTTGACATGATACTAGGGATTTCTATGATCAATTTTTGCCAATCACGAATTTAAAATAGATCATAAAACAAAAATGATATGTTGTATGAGTTCAGGTTTCGGCCCATAAAAAAGAGACCTAAACTTGCAGAGCATGTCAAGGTATAAAATTAGAAACTTTAATTCTCACGATAACTTTTGACGACATGATGCCAGAGCAACCCATGTTCAATTCTAACATGCCATGAATTTAAAGAGGATTAAAAAACCGATATAAAACCTCTAACATGAGAGGGAAAAAAAAGGGAATTTGTGAAGAATGTACTGATTCAAAAATAATTCTATTATGCCATCAATAAGGAATGAATCTGGTTTATTGGAAAATTTCGTTTGATACAAGTCTTCTAATTGGAATGAATCTGGTTTATTGGAAAATTTCGTTTGATACAAGTCTTCTAATTGATTGTTTGCATGCAATTTACAGGGCCAACTAATTTAATAAAATCCTAGCTTATTTTTTGATTCATTATAAGCTAAAATAAACCACTTACCAAACACCTCAAATTGGCTTATAAGCCACTTCGACTATTTACCAAACATGGTCTCACATAGCAGTCGCTTAGTAGCATTTCACCCTTTTGTCAAAATAGCAAAATAATTAATGAAGTCCGTTATTAATTTTTGTTTTTATTATATTGCATTTTGAGAGGTAGCATTTAACTAATAAAATATATAACCCACTTCTTGAATCATCATCTAAACCTTCCAAGTAACTAAATGTAATTGACATAAAGTTAAACAGATTATATTGGATCAAATAGTGATCTGTTTGTTTTAAACAAAGATCTTGACTTAGTACATAAACTTAAACCAATCTTTTAGAGGAAATTAACTTAAACTACTAAATGATGCAATTATATCTGTACCTAAAAGTCAGATGTTGCTAAAGTCCTGTTTGTTTGGCCATTTTTTGGGGTATAATCAGATGTCGGTGCCCAACTGCTTGGTTTGCTAAAAAGTGGATTCGCTGAGGTTGGACTACCGTTCTTTGAGTTGGCATGCTCCATTTTCTCGACAAAAGGCGTGAAATGGGACGCGTTACTGTAGCTATCAGATACAGCTGGATCTCTCATTTCGTGGTTACTGTAGCAACTGGGCATTTTTACAAAAGGCAATCAAACAGGCCCTAACGGTGAGACATGCCTACTTGCTTATTTTGCAAATATCTATACCCAAAATCTTTTTAAAACAAGAACCTTCAAATTTCTCAATAACACGCTTTATCAAATTATTTCTTTCTAATCTGTGATCCACGCATTCATTAAAATTAACAAAAAAAAATGCGCATATCGTGGAGTATAAAATTAATCATATTCTTAATGACATAGAAGCAAGTGGGCTAATCAATAATACAACTATGCAAGCATATAATATTCATGACTTGTAGAGCAATTAATCATATTCTTAATGACGTAGAAGCAAATGGGCTAATCAATAATACAACTATACAAGCATATAATATTCATGACTTGTAGAGCTCATATCTAAACATGGATTGAATTATTATTAGAATAACTTACCGCAACAAAGATATCCTTGTCAAGAATTGCATAAAAAGTCCATACACCGCTGTTCAAGAAAAGGAAAAATGAGAGGAGAAAAGGCATGTACTCCACGCTCTTTGTAGTTACCACAGTTTTCTGTTCAAATATTAATACAAAAGTTGTGATGAGAAGAAATTGCAATTAAAAAAAGTGAGAGGCAAAGGAAACAAACACTACTCAAAACGATTTAAGTAAATAATGAATTTCATATATAGGAACCATTGCGCCAAAAGGGTATTAATAAATTAAATAAACAAAAACGATAGAAAGCATTTGGATGAAGCACCCTCCATCCCAAGTACTTGTTGCCTTTAACATTGAGATCTTTAAATTATTTCTTTGACAATATTGCTTGAATTCTTATATTTCTAAAGCATTTCAATGTTAATTTCCCAGCAAACTATAAATTCATCTACGATAGCAAACATCTCTATAATAATATATACGGGATATATGTTTGAATTATTTTCTCTTTAGTTACTATAATTATATGAGGAATTTGCTCGTATATAAGAGTGTATGATAGTAAATATTTTTTCTAATTTGAATGGTAGAAAAGATATATGATATATTGTAATGTCATAGAAGAAAAAAAATTCCAGCGGGTCTGCACGTGTATGGGTGTTTTTTTGTTTTGTTTTGTTTTGTTTAGAACTTAGAAAAGTTACATAATCTTTGTGCCTGAAATACCCTCCTTCTGGGTTTATTAGATAAGTGATAATTTCAATGGATTTTTGGTCCAAATATCATAGAATATTGAGTATGGCACAAAACATCAAATGTCTTTTGAACTTGATTTCGTAGCATTTATTTTAAATCAAGAATAAGTAGAGATATTTCAGTTATTGAAACTAATCCCATAAAATTGGATAAAAAATTTATCATTTTAATGCCTACTATATCTTTTGACAAAAAATCCATAAATGTTAAGACACAAAATTTACTTTTCTTGACAAATTCAGGAGCACACATAAATCCCAACATCTTTACTTTTATATTTTAGGCGTTTAATTAAATGCTTCTGAATGAGACATCTAACCCAAAAAAAAAAAAAAAAAAAAAATCAAATCTTTGATCTGAACCCTTTTGGTATTATCAACTAGAGCTATATAGCAAAAAGATGTCGCGATAAAGGGCATGCATAATCATTTGATAAAGCTCAATCATGAAAAAAAAAATGGATCGAGATCCTCTCCAATTAAGCATAAATGCAAAATAAAATGGAAAAAAGAAACAAAGATTTGAAGGAAAAAGAAGAAGAAGCAGCAACAAGCTCTTACCATGGCAGAGAGAGGAGAGGCATACATTAAGGTATTCAAACATGAACAAATAACTCCTATAACCAACACTTGCAAGGTTTTCTCTACGCCAAACTTTGTGACAAAAACCACTCCTACAAAAAATACAGCATCCAGTACTCCCACTAGAACCGCTGTTTTAGCCTACAAACAAACAATTTGCATAATTCATTATATTGCTTGAGAAAATTTTTAAATATAAGCAAATTAATTTAGTTTTTACGCACCCTGAGATTCGGAGAGGCATAAATGAGGAATAACACGACATAAATAGCCTCTAGCAAGATCCCAACGGCGTTCACTGTGGCGATGAGATACGCTCCGGGCTTGGTGACCCCGTAATAGACCCATAACGAGCAATTTAGGAGCGTAACGACGTAGGGAGCTGGATTGAACTCCTCCGTCGATTGATTCTTAACTATCCTCAAGAATGTGTTTCTACCAACAATAATAAATCATCGATCAGCTGATAAATACATATACATATACATATATATATACAAATACTTACATGGGAGCAAGAAAGACGAGAAATGAGAGAACATTTCCTGAAAAATGAGAAGAAGAAGGATAAAATTGAGGATTTACGAATGGAACTAAAAATGAAACATGGTTAGTATACATAGATGATTCTTGCCTATAACGCCAAGGGAGAAGATTAGGTTGTTCATCGGAGAGATGGATGGATGGAGGAAGAAATGATTAGAGAAGTCTGCGGTTGGGTTTGGTTCTTTTAAGGGAACATGGTATTGTCTCCTCTTATAACAAATAAATTAGAAAAACTATGTTCTGACCCCTCGAATTTTAATAAAATTTCAAGGACTCTACCTTCTAAAGAGAACTTTTCTAATTCCTAGTCCTTTTTCTTGGGATGTTTTCACTATTTTATTTCAAATATTTTACTTATGATCTTTATGTTAGAAAATTCTCCATTTCGATATATACAAATATAGTGAGTTTGAATCTGGAGGATATAAGTGGACTTTCGAATATGTTTCATGTACAATAATCTGATTATATTTTTCTGTGTAAGCTAGAATGAAAATACGCAATTACTATCTCATGAAAATGATGGAATCATCAAGATCACCATAAACTATCACCAATTTATCCACAAAGTAGTAACCAGTTAAGTTCGAGGTATTAGTTGGAAAATCCAATGGGTGAAAAGGTAAATATATGATTATAAAAAGGTACATATATGATAATATCCATTACTTCAAATGAGTTCTTAGGTATAACTATGAGATCAAGGAGTTCAAAGTCCCTATAAAGAAAGACTAATTACATTCTGGTGAAATATGATGTAATAATTACAATAGTAATTACGTACGTAGAGTTTGCCACGGCTAACCTCGAGATTGTTAATTATTAGTTATAATTACGTGAGTGATCCTCAATCTAACGGTAGATTAACTCTGCTATTTTTTCATTGTGTGAAGTTATTTTGGATGTTAGGTAGAATTAGGGTTATGGTTTACAGCTAGAATTAGGGTTATGGTCAGGATTATAGCAAACATTGATGACAATTAGAATTAGGATTAGGGTTATAGCAATTAAACTTTAGCGAATAACCACTGGTTTAACCCTCATCATAACTGCAGCTCTAATCTTAATCCTAACCAAAATCATAATCCTCTCCCCAACGCTATTGTGAACTTCAAACCATAAAAAAACAAACAATAATAAACATGCCGACAAGTTCTAGGGTCATGCGTGCATTATAACCAATAATTTTACGCGTGTAGATACACAAATTCTATTGTTACATATGTAATTGTGTCATACCTCTGGAATTGGAATATAATTAATCCTAAAAAAGCAAATTGGTTTGTAAATTAGTAATGGAAGTTAGGGACCCAAAATATGCTCATCTAGTCTTCGCCCTTTTCTATTATGAAGGATTGTATACGACATCAAGAAAACGAATAACTGAGCTTATATGATTCGCTAGGCCTGGCAAAAAAACGTGAATCACGACCTAAGCAAGTTGGTCAAAAGAAACCGACATTAGACTTTGTGAAGTATCTTTATGTCTGCACAACTTGGCAATATTAAATTGGCTCAACTTCCATGTTGTTACTTATTATATCAAGGCACTTATGAAATAATTAAAGCCAATGAACCCCACATGAATAAGCAAATAATGGTCCCTCGTTGGCCTCCACCACTAGAAACTCACATTTTATTGGAAATCAGTGGCATTGCTTTTCAAAGCCAGCAGGTTTATGACTAATCATAATCTTCATTTTCCCACTTGATTGTCCTGAAAAGTACGTATCTTATATCCACCTATCTAAAATTAATATTCATAAGAATATGACAGCGGAGAGGCATTTGATATACTTGAATATATTGAATATGTTAAGATGTATCTATCTATTCATCTATGGAAGGGGAATGGTTAGAATACACACATCATCTGAACAAGAAATTTACACATGTTAAAGGCCCCTCCTGCTGTATCAAGACTCTAAACTTGTGATGAGCATTGAGAGTTAGTGTGTTATACGCTAACATGCATTGAACTTGTGATGAGGATTGAGATTAGAGTATTATACTCTAACATGCACTCCACCACTCAGGAGGAGAGCCCTATTTATGGATCGAAACTTGAACGCACACAACGATATTTTGTTACTTAAGCCGGAATCACATACAGCCGCCTAACCTTTTGACTTCACTTCAGAAAATCACATATTCACTAGAATAACAAATCTCATCTAACTTCTCGAACTTTATTTCTCAAAAATTTTCTTCTTCCTTACAATGAAAATTCAAAACTTTTTATATTGGGTTGAGATTAATGCAATCTCCATTATAAGCTTCAAATTTTAAAACCAGAAGGTAAGAACTAAAGTATAATCTGTTGGAACTGGGATGCAAGCCTAGAGGTGGGGTGAATAGGATTACTATAGTTTTTTGACTAACTCAGAATAAGCAGCGAAAATATAATAAGCGAAAAAACTAAAAGCAAACCAACACAGGAACACACGAGATTTTTATAGTGGTTCGGATCAAAATCCTACGTCCACTCTTTCTTCTCGCAAAGGGCCTTCTTCACTATGATCGGAGTTTTCCCAAATCACAACCCGATTTGGCAGGCTTTACAGACATGACCCTGGAATCTACCCGAAACCAGTTGAATAACTTAACTCCTCATAATGACCAAAAGAAATCTAGCCGTAGCTAGACACCCTCAATTCACCTGGCTTGAGTACGCTAACTCTCAATTACTCCGGCTTGAGTACACTGTCAAACTTATAAGTTTGAAATACAAAACCAACCCAAAAATAGTTAAAGTGCAATTAGAAAAATTTTACAGCCCTTTTAACAAACCGCTCTTCAAATCTATGATGTTGGAGATCCGTGAAGAAGCGATGTTAAATTTAAATGCAAAGGGCACCTCTCCTCGTTGAAACAATCCTATGATGTTGAGCGCGACGAGAAGAAGGGCTCCGGGGGTTGAATTCTCAAATTGATGGTTCAAAATCTAGTTTCTATTTCTCCGATTCTTTCCTGTAGTCCATCGATGACTTGACTTGACCATCGATGGTGTCTCGTGACCATCGATGGTTCAAAGGCTGAAATCAACGTTCGTGTTGATTTTTGCATTATTTTGAACCGTAATTTATTTGTACATGTTTATCCCTAAAATATAGCATCTCATAAACATATCAATAGCAAATGAGAGTTTGTTATTAATTAAACAAGAGATATTGCACGAACAACGTTCTACCCGAACAATGTTCTAAAATAATCTGATCCTACAACAATTCAAAATAGAAAGTGAATTTATCCTAGAGAATGTGGATTACTTAATCTGATAAAATATGTTATCTAAAACTAGCAAAATAAAATCAAATTGAATTTCTAACAACTTCATTTACTAATGTATAATGGGTAGGGGTGCATATGGTCTGAATACGGCTCAAATATGATACTTACCATATTCATACCCGCTTACCAATCATGCATACATATACCAACACAGATATGCATTGGTAAGAAAAATTCATATCCATATTTGTTAAAAGCTAATACGGATGCAGATATGCATGCAAATATATAAGCAGATATACATACGGATACAAAATGGATATGAAAAACTAGATAATATTAGGAAAGAATATAGTTCATATGATACAAAAGAGTTCATTAATATGTTTGTTATATCAAAAGCTAAGGTTAGATATCTTGATCATCAAATTCATCCTCAAATCCATTAAAATTGTTGCAATAGTATGACCAATATATATTTGGATACGATACGGATCCGGATATTTCACTACATAACCCTATCTGTAACCATATCCTATGATTTTAGTAAGATACAAATAGGATATTTTCTTGGATACTGATATAGTAAAATATGAATAAGGATATTTACTTGGATACGGATATTTTTGTGCACCCTTAATAATGCATGGGGGATGAGTGCATATAGCGGTTGGACTGCTAGAAGTTTAAATGGGGGCTCAACATGGTTCATTGTTGTAGTAGAGAAGTATAATCTCGAATTTCACTATGAAAAGGGTATATATTATTGGTGAAAAATAACACCTTTAGAGTTTATAATGTTATGCATAAATAGAAATGCAACCGACTCCAAAATAGGAGTTGGGTTTCTCTACGCCCTTGATTGTAAAGAACTCATACAATTAGTTAAGTAGAACAATATATTGATTCTTTCAGTAGGTCCCGTTATTAAAATATTTTGTATACATTTTTTAATAATGAATATCATTCATGGGGTCTACTGAATAATGAGAAACAATTAATGGAATTTCACAATTTTGACATAGCTTACCACACTTTGACGGGTCTAGATGACTCCGTCTCATCGGGATATCCGAAAAACGCATATTATGTTTCAAAAATCTTTCAAGACTAGGAGGTACAAACTTTTCTTTGCAATCAAGTTAATGACCCATCCCGGGCTCCTGTTTGAGCTTCTGGCTGTCCAGCCGCTCCACTACTCGTTCTTCACGCGTTCTACATCAATAACCTTCACATTCCACCTTTCCTTTTCTCTGTTTTCTCCATTGATTTTAATATTTTTTTCATGGGAAAAAAAAACTCTATTTATAGAATCCTTTCCATATAACACAAAACTCTCAACAACGCTAAACAGAATTGGACACTCTATACTGAAATAGACCTGTGTCAGTCCACACTAGTCGACGCTACAGTATGTGGTTTTTTCTACGGACCCCAAGAATTGGTGAAGCTGCTAACTCTATCGTCAACACTACGACGTATAGTATACGTATTTTCTCCACATAGGAAGGAAATACATACTCAAGAAGAAAGGAATCAAACATATTCAATCATATAACTTGAGGGGGGCTTATTAATTAATCATTTAACAAGTACAAGGAAACTTTGATTCTAGTGATTACTTGACGAGTGTTTTCTGAAAGTTTACCCTATAAAAAGTATCAATAGAAGCCAAAACCAGTCTCGCTTTTAATGACATATATTACACTTCAATCATTAATCAGCGCAAAACAAATCTCAAAGTAATTAACATCATATTCTTCAAAAGAAGAAACTAGTTAAGTTTCCCCCATTGTCCAAAGGTTCATCTAGACTCCAGTTTGAATATCATAAGGAGGCAGAGAGAGAGACTTGACGATCATGGTTAAGCTAGTTTGACGAGATAGTGATGTTCTCTTCAGAGGGAGGCTGCTCACTTTCTGCAGGCTCCTCTGCTGCTCTCCTGCTGCTAACTCCAGCTGGCCTACAGCTTGGCCGGCAGCGGCCTCTAAGTCTGCTGATGCTTGCTTTGAGATGGTTGAAGGAGGTTTCTTGTTTCTGTACATTGAGTAGAGGATGAGTTGAGCCGTGCCTAGGATGAATCCTGTTGCATTTGGAATCTGCAATTGTACACAAATTAACCATTATTGTTGGACTTCATGTCTAACAACTTTTCGAAGGAAATAAAGGGTAAGTTTCAAGTTGGAGGGTTACGTGTGTTCTGTTACCGGTTTGAAATTAGTACAAGAGGGTTACATTTATTCCAAGTTGGAGCTATGTAGGGTAGTTCTAGAAATACCAAGATTTGGAGGGTAAATTTAAAAGTACAATAGATTTGGGGGTAAAATATAAAAAAAAAAAACCTATTATAAGTAGTGCAATTTACTCTTCAATCATTATAACTTCAGAATTTTGTGTGGTGAAGTAACTTTAAGATGATAATAAAGCAATGAGATTTCTCTTATTGCATGGGGTTCTGTTTGCAAATTTAAAAAACATGGTCGGCTTAGTATTTTCTCTACAAGCTTATGGAATAATGTGACTACTCTCAGAGACCTATGGTTTACTCATATCAAAAAGAACCTTTTGTCGATTAAATGGGTTCATGGCAACTATACAAAGAATGGGTCTATTTGGGAGGTCCAAGCCAAGAGTGGGGGATTCATGGATGTGGAAGCAAATGCTTAGAATTAGAGATACATGCGATCAGAACTTTTGGTGGTGTTCCTGCTCTTATCATGGTTATACAGGGTAAAACTTTCAACCTTATACCAGAAACTTTCCTTTCCTTCAAATACTGCTTCGTGGTATCGCCTTGTTTGGGAGACCATGAGGTTTCCTAAACATTCTTTTTGTCCTATGGCTAGCCATTCCGTCTAAATTACTCACTCAAAACAGATTATACCATATGATGCTTCGTGGTATCGCGCGGTTTAGGAGACCATGAGGTTTCCCAAACATTCTTTTTATCCTATGGCTAGCCATTCAATCTAAATTACTCTCTCAAAACAGATTATGCCATATGAGCATCATTTCAGCTAAGCTGTGTGCATGCTTGCACTCATGGTTGTGAAGAAAGTCATTCGAATGCTATTATGGAACGGTTGCAGTTTCGATGGAGATCTTGTTGTTGGGAGCAGGTTATTGAGTGGTATACTACATGTTTGAAAGGAAAGGCTTCAAGCAAAGGCTGAAACGTATTCGGGCCGTGAAGATCTCAGTATTGACTGTTGTTCTCAACAGCAATGTTAAGGCTGATTGTAAACTCTGGTTGCAGGATTTGTAAACTCACATATCAATATTACTACAGCATTGACAATATAAAAATAAATGCAATCAATACACATATTTAGATCGAAATTACAATTGATAATTGATGCTAAATGTAACTTGGGCTGGGAATATGGCCCAACTCAATTGAATGGGCTCTAATTGGGTAAGCATATAGATGACCCAATTTCATATGATTTTTCCAAAAATATGATGATTAAATATGAAAATATTAAAAGATACTTACTCCAATGTAAAAATCTTTTACTAGAAAGCATAGACGCTCCAAATCCCACCATTCAGAAAGAGGAAAAAGGAGAGAGAAAAAGGCATGAATTCCACGCTTTGTGTTTGTACCACCAGCCTCTGTCACACAAAATAAATTTTAAAAAAACTTGTATCTCTCAATAAAAGAAAGAAAAAAATCTAAATTTAAAGTTGTAACTCTCAATAAAAGAAATTTCTTTCATTTGAATGTCTCGATGCTCAATGATTTTATTAATTAAAATGAATTCTATACATGTAGAGTCTAGGATGCAAAAATATTTCATATCATTTTGAGGTTGCTTCAAAAGAAAAAAAATTATATGTCATAATAACTAAAAAAAAGAAGGAAAAACTATAAGGTTTGAAGGATTCAGTCAGATATTATGGATTTGTGTGTGCGTGTCTTGTGAGAGAGTTGGGGTGTTTAGGAGAATTTTGGGGGTTACTATTGAAACAAGGATCTTTAACAGACGAATGCAATTCAGCTAAAAATGTAGAACTTTTTATTGCGCACGTGTATAGGAAAGCGTAATAGTATATCTATCTCGGTATCTAATTTCTACCATGTAAAATCTTTTGTATTTTACCCTTTTACTTTTGTAACAATATATGCATCCCAAAAAAATATCCCAAGCAAAAAGAAACCACTGTCTCTCAAAGCCCCCAAAATCCATAAATTTGAAAATTCTTAGTTGACTCAATTTCAAAAAATTCTCTGAAGAAAATAAAACTGCAGAAGTTAAACCCACCATTGCTGCCATAGGCGCTGCATACATGCCTACGGTGAGAGCTGCACACAGGCAGCCTGTAATGAGAAGCCTCAAACTCCCATGAAACGCCAATAGAGTCACCAAGAGAACCACCCCAAACATCCCTATGTTCAATCCTCCCGCCAATTTTGCGATTTTAATCTGCAATTAACCAAATTTAGTCCAATTTCATTATCAAATCCATAGAAAGTCTCAAACTCAAGATAATACTTTAATTTCATTAGTTAAAAAAAAAGAGAGAGATTGTAGATACTACCTCTGTCCTTATAAACTGTTTTATTAGCACATAGACCCTGTCCAAACGGAGTTATCTTTCCATTATTTGTGCATGTACTGCAGGCAGTGTATAAAATATCGACGGATATGTCGATATATCAGCATATATATCAGATTCTACAGCAACTCGCAACGATATTTATAGGTTTAACATTTTCTGATTTTTAGAAATGTTTGCCGATATATTGGTCGATAACTGATTTACCCTGATATCCGCAATATCGATCGATATTGAGGTTTTTTTATTTAGGTTTTTTTTAAGTTTACGTTTGGCTTGATATTTCCAACCCGACCCAAATACCAAATAAAATCCTCCATTTGCTTCAAAAATCACAATGGGTCTCACAAAAATCCTAACCCTTACAATTTCGGTGCTCACTGTGTCTCTCTCTCTCTCTTTTTCGCTCTCCACTAGTAAGCTCCCTCTCTCTCTCTCTCTCTCTCTCTCTCTCTCTCCTCTGCCCCCCCTCTTCTTTGTCTCTCTTCCTCCACCCCTTTCTCTATCGTTCTCTATCTCTTTTTAGTCTCTCACTGCGTCTTTTTAATGTTATGTATTTTGAGGGTTTCATGATTTAATCGAGAAGAAAGTTTCTACAATCTCTATTGGTCATCCTAAATATATATCATGATGCAATTTCTATGTTTAGAAATCATTAAATATGTTTAGAATACATATTAGAATGTTATATTATGCATGAACATCATCCGATATGACAACCCGATATTTACTACATATCCTCGGTATATTCCCGAATCCGGTATGGATTTTGGTCATCCGATATTTACGTGATATCTGATATTTAAAACAATGACTATAGGATGTGTGTGTTCAACACTTACAACAGAACAGGGATTTGCTTGGTACCGTTGATTATGTCAAGGGATCTTTTAGCCAACACACATTGGACATGTGGCATCCATTTATTGAATACGGATAACGAGTACAGATAACAAAAAGATAACTCTATTTAGACACCAAAGAGTTTAATAGCTCAAAATAAAATTTAGGAATAATAAATAGCTAACCCTCTATAATAATAGAGAGGGTATATATGAATTTAAACAAAAATAAATTGAGAGAATACTTACTCTAGTCTTTGTAGGAGCATAGATGAGAAAGAGTACAACATAAAAAGCTTGCATAACACTGCCTGCTCCATTCACAGTGACAACAAGAAGACCCCCAGGCTTGAGAAGCCCATAATAAGTCCAAAGTGATGTGCTCAATAGAGTTGTCACGTAGGGTAGCCCTTCATAATTCAAGGTTGATTTCTTCTTCACAATTCTCCAAAATGTAGTTCTAAAATCATTTCACAACCAAATAAATTAATGAGCTTAACTGATGAAATGAAATTGAATATTATGCTGTACTAATCATTAAGATTAGTTTCGAAATGCTTCATATTATAGTTATATATTGCAAATTACTCACATTGGTGAAGCAAACACTAGTATGGAGATAAGGTTCCCTGTTAAAACACAAATATTTCCAAGTTAAAAAAGAGGGTAAGATTGAAAAGCTTTATATAATAGAAAATAATGGAAGTAGATAGTAAAAGAAATCAAGCACATAGAAAAGCTAGCAAGTTGATGGGCCTTTGGGAAATTCAAGATACGCACCCACAATTCCAACATAAAAGCTTGGAGCTGCCATGGAGGAACTTAGTAGTGAAGAGCTCAAAGTACAAGGTTAGTGTTTATGTAGAGAGAAAGAGGAGAGAGAGGGAGAGAGAGAAACGTGGCAAATTTCGCATCATGTGATGCAGATTTGTTGCAGTTATATCCCTATTGTCTTTACGCTCTTCGTCGGGTAGTTGAGGTACACGATCCCCTGACCCCATCAAGGGTCAAACCAACAGTCCAACATTGATAATCACTCGAGATGCATGTCTCCTTTAAAATTTCTTGTACATACTCATATAACATTCTTCTAGGCCATTCTCTTGAAATGTTGCACATATACAAATTGACATATATTCAAAGAACCCATATCCATTGATTTTATCATAAAATGTTTTCCACCGTACAAAAATCCAAAAGTTATGATGAGAGTTAAGGCTTATAGTCTTATATTCTAATACGCCTCAGTTTGTTAGCATTTTTTTCATGGGCTGAAATCTGACATATCTTATGAAATGTACATTTTGCTTGTAGTGGAGTTTGAACTTTGATTGTTCTGATACTATCTTAAAGTCCTCATCAAGTTATCAAAGAATGAAGCCTTGACGAGAATTAGGGGTTATAATTCTACGTTTTGTATAATTTAAATACATTATATAATTACAATGAGACAGTGAGTTTTGGGACTTCCTTTGTGTGTGTGTGTGGGGGTGGGGTGACGGTGAGTTTTGGGACTTCCTTTGTGTGTGTGTGTGTCGGGGTGGGGGTTTGTTCTAACTATAAAAGTGATTGAGTGATTGTAGCAGCAGTAGGTTCTTCTAACTATAAAAGTGATTGTAGCGGTAGTAGGTTCACCAATTATTGTAGACCCAAAGTCAAGGGTGTGCGTGCGTGGAGACGTGAACGTGTTGGGCATCTAATTTGATTTGATTGGATTTGAGAGAGAGAAAGAGAAAGAGAGAAGCCAAACCGACCAACAAAAAAGATGGTGGCAGGTAATTAGTAGCTTTTGAGATTGGTGAATTTGCGTGTAAATGCAAGGTTGAGCTTTAGGGTGATGACAAAGTAAGAGAGGGAGTTGTTGCTCTGATTTGAGTTTATTCTAGAATTTATTGGTAATAATCATTAGCCTAAATTTATATTAGTTCTTACTAAATACATAGAGGGAGCTGCTTTGGCGTGTGGGTTTGTTCTATAGTTAGAACTGCAAATGCATTTGAGACACAAGATAGTTCTAACTCTTGTCAACGCTTTCTGATTTGAACGCATCAACAATTCCCTTATTTCTAGCATATTTTGTTTTCGCAATAACCTTTTGATGTTAATCAAAACATCCAACCAAATATACATGTTAAAATTTGGTTGCAAATGGAACAACATGGAGCTCCAACTACTTCCATCAAAACCCTCTCATTATGTTCCTAGGACATAGTTATTGTGGCTATTCCCATTTAGAAAAATGCATTAAGTGATAAAACTAGATGATCTACTCTAATCGACTTGTCTCGCTTATCCTAGAAGGTTTATCGACAAAAATCATGTATATTGTGCATATACTTCCTATGCAACAAGTGGTTGTATTGATGATTCATTCAATTCATCATGATCAACATATCTTAAAACATTTATGAACAAAAATCTAGGTGTTTTAGTATTTCTTATCAATTCATTTTTCTTTCTCTAGTTGTATAATTGTAAAAATGTGGATATTGTAACAACTTGATGCATAAGTAGTTGGAACTAAATATGCATAACTTTTTGTTTGTAGTTGGAAGCGTATAGATTAAGATGATCAGATTAATCGTTCAAATTTATAACATACACGGTGGGTATTATCAAGTTAGTTATGTTCTAGGAATAGTAAAATCACTCCTATACATAAAGCTATAAAAGAGTCAGTGTCTAGAGCTTGAAGGATAACACTGATATATATTGTAGAAAATATGTGTACAAAATACATATTTAAGAGGAGCAAGGCTCCTATGAACTTAAGTTCATAATGAATAGTGATGCACCAACTTTTCTAACCACTCATCTTGTTTTGGGATCCGTGAAAGATATAAAGGCCACTTTGAGATTTGTGCATCACAAATCTCAAGGCAAGATGAGTGGATAAAAAAGTTGGTGCACCATTATTCATATGAACTTAAGTTCATAGGAGCCTTGCTCTATTTAAGAGATCCTTGAATTATTATTCCCCCTTATGAATGAGAGTAATCTAACTTTTGATACATTATTATAAGACTTCCTCTCATTCTAACCCTTATTAAAAGTACACAACTTTTACTCTTTTAACTATTCTACCTAATAAGACCCGTGTTAGAACAGATTTTTGACGAAATGCATATATGGCTAAAGATTTGGTTTGAATGCAAAAGTAATGAGCAAGATACTTTGATTTAACAACATATTGTCCTCTATAATACTACTTCAAGGTTTATCCAAAAGTTGTCCCTTTCTTTCCCATTTTCGGATGGTAAACTTCTAGCTGTAGATGCTACAACAGAAGTTTGACTGAGAGTCTTTATAATCTTTTCTTTATTTTTTTTAAAACTGCAATAAGAATGTTTTGGAGACAAAAGGAAGATTTGTTTTCTAGAAATTTGATGGCTACTTTCAGATATCGATGGATTGGCGAGCAGAACATAGAAACGTTTAGAGGTTCGTTGATGATGTGACTTGTGCGGACCATACGTCTAACTCGAACTATTATGATTTCGACGTTGAAATTTGACGACAGAAACGATTATTGGAGTTAGTATTGTTTTACCACTGAGATTATATTGACGAGGAGTAATAGGCAATAGCATGTCTCTACCATCTCATAGGCTTGGGAACTGTGAAATTGCAAAAATAATTTCATGTGGGTCTCAATGCACTATATAGAAGAGAAGGTAATGGTTGATGGTGATTGAGTATCTTTTTTATCGTTTATATTGACTCATGGAGCAGAAGCACTTGTGGTGGATACAATATTTTTTTTTGGTGGTGTACCTATAAAACTTAGTGGTTCTAAATAGTAAATACAAGTAAAAGTTGACAATTTAGTGATGTCTTGTCACATATTAGATACTATATAGCTCTGTCACTTTACCAGAACCAATTTCCATTCTAACACCAGTAAAGTCCAGACAAATTTGTATCTTCTTGTTTGTTCTGAAGAACATCCACTTTGCATTAATAAATGACTAGTACTCTGGTGTATGTGATGTGTTCCAACACACAAAATGTTGGGAGAGTACAGTAAACTTGTAATCGAATTGTTAAGGCAACGAATAGATTTGATTTTGAGTTTTTTGTGGTGGGTGGTGGGGGGAATTTCAATGTTTAAGGGCATTTTTGTGTTTTTTTTTCTAAAATTAAATACAGTCTCTTTAATTTTGTCATGAGGGTATTTCTGCTTATTTTTTTAAGCGCGAGGACATCTGTAATTAATTTTTACAGATGTAAAGACACTTTTAGAATTCTAAAAATGTGGCTCACAATTATCAAAATGGAGGTTTTTCTTAACATATAGCACATATTAATAAATACAAACATTGCGTGCTATTTCATCACATAAAACACACAACGCATACTTATTAGCAAATGCTAGTCTAGGCTTAAAATTAATTTTATGAGAACACACAAAAAAGTAGAAATTGTATGGAATAATTGGAAATTTACATTAATATGTTTTAAGAATATTACCTAACAACATCCTGCTTTTAGAGGAACCTAGCTACTGTTTCACTTCTCAAGAGAGAATCCTTAGTTATTATTTCACTTCTCAGGAGAAATTAACCTAACTCTTGACAAGACATAAAGCTCTTTCTTTTAACTTTTAAATGCATGAATTAGACATCTTAGCTTTTCGAACCCAAAAGACCACACATATATAAGATCATGATGAAATGAATTGATCATCTATTACGATATGTAGCATTACTAATTAGCCGTTCAAAAATTAGAAAAACCAAGAAGATTCAGACTGAAACAGGTTTGTTATGAAATGGTCCCAGTCTTCGATGACAAGGGTTTAAAATAAACAGACCCAAAACACAAAAAACTAACTTACAGTCCCGTAAAATTATAATTCCAATTTGAAGCTCACAGTCTGCAAAGTCTAATATTATCATCCAACGACTCATAAGAAAAAGTAATTGCTTATAATAAGAACCCTAACTATAAAATTATTCAAAGCGCTTCAATAATACTATAAATAGAACCAAATACCAACATTTCCAGCTATCCTACTGTTTGATAACCAAAACTCACAAGCGCCGCTGAAACTGCCTAACCAAAGATGTAATTGTCATTGATAGCAATGTATATAAATACAAGAAGCAATCCATGTATAAGGACAACAAAGAAAGCAAGTATTGTCTCTTTTATTCCAAAAAAACAAACAAAAAAAGGTATAAAAGGCTTTTAGAACATTCTGAAGCCAAGGCTATTCTCATCTTGCTTTATTCCCCTCCCAAATCAACCGCAGAACGTGAAAGATGATGAAAACTATAGCCGAGATTGAGACTGCGATTTTGTTTGATTCAATGGTGCACTCTGCATCAATTTCATGTGGAAATAAAGGCTATTAGTTTGATGAACAATGAGAATGGGTAAGAATCAAAATACTGAGGTGTTCTGTATTGGTATTGGTGAAAGATTGTCAAACCCAAATCTGAATTCGAGTTTTCTTCTTCGAACCCGAATCAGGATGCACTATCCTTTAAATATTTGTCGAATACTAAGTACATTCATGTTATTTAATATTCTATATTTTATCATTATGAAATTATTTGATCAAAGAGATACTTTATTTGATTAAAGAATTTGATTCTTTAATATTTTAAACTCATAATTGGGTATTATTGATGCTGGAAAATCAATTTGGAACCCTAATTCTCTCAAATAAGCATAAAATGTCGATTAAGAAATGTATAAAATATAGATTAAAATACTAAAAGAATACCAAAATATAACATTATGTGTAATAGATAAAGCATAATAGATGCTTAAATGCACAAATGAATAATTGATAAGCAAATGAATCGAATATGTGAATGTTCATCTTCAACCCTTTTCATATATGAGTACCACCTCTTAAAAAGAAGATTGTTCTTACCAGGGAAACTCCTTTGGCAGCTCGCTCTGCAAGATAAGTAGAAGGCTTGTAGAAGTTGCCGTATGTCTTAGACCATGAATCCAGTCTTGAATATATGTATTTTGATCCAAGAGAGTCAGCCCAGAACATAACACCACCCCTGAAATCGCATGCATTCATGATTCAATGGTTAAGAATGAGCGAGTTTTGCTATAAAAAATAACAAAATTTTATTAGTTAATAAAATTCAACCAACTGTACATTTAATTACAAAAAACAACGAACTCTCCAATAGTTGGTCAATTTTAAAAATTCTGATATGTTAAATACACGGGATTGGCAATCCCGATTATTTAACAATAGATTTTAGGGAAAAAAAGAATCAACCAACTTTCAGAAAAGTTGGTAGATTTTTGTAATTAAATGTAACTTGGGTCGATTTTTGTACTTAAATTTTAGGGTTAATTTTAGAAAACCCCCCTCAACTATGGGGCTTGTCTTAGAAAACCCCCCTCAACTATTTTATCTTTAGAAAAACCCCCTCAAATTTGAGGGTGTTGTTGATAACCCCCTCAACTTGTAAAATATGACTAAACCCCCCTTAACCATAGGGTGTATCACAAAACCCCCTTTATCTTTCTAGTTTTTTTTAAAATAACACCCCTAATATTATTAATTTGAAATATGCAATGACTAAAATACCCTTGGTTGAAAAAAAATTCATGTGAGTTTAAAAACCCAACCCAATCAAAATATTAGACTTCGGTTCGATGGGTTTTGATGAGGAAACTAATCTTCAAAAAAAATTAAAGTTTCAATTGTTTCAAACATTATAAGCATGGATAAACAAAAAATAAAAGTAGTTTATGTTTCAAAAAGAAAAAAATTAGATTTGCACGTAAACCTAACAATGAAGATGGAGGAATAAGAAGAGGGGGGGAATAAAATAAAAGTTATTTTTAACCAAAAAAAAGTTAAAAAGGAACACTGGTAAAAAAATTTAATGTCTTAGGGATACTATAGTCATTTTAAATCATTTGTTCCTTTAGATTTAAATTATATTAGTTTAGGGGGTTAAGTGAGAAAAGTTGAGGGGGGATAAATAATATTTTGAAAGTTGAGGAGGGTTATCTAAAACAACTCCATAATTGAAGGGGGTTTTCTAGAGTTAAAATAGTTGAGGGGGGTTTTTGGACGGCCCCCATAGTTAAGGGGAGTTTTCTAAAATTAACCCTAAATTTTAAATATAGCTTTTTTTCAAAATGACCTTCAAAATGACAAGATGGAAGATATTGCAACAAATGAAAAAAATGTAAGTGACCATAAGTGAGTTACCTGTACGAGGGGAATCCCATGCCCATTATGGAGGCGATATCGAGGTCTGATGCCTTGACAGCGATTCCTTCATCCAGTACACGGCAAGCCTCATTCACAACAGGGAAGAATACCATCTCTACTATGTCCTTATCTGTTAACTTCATGATCTGCGTAAGATATTTATGCTTGTTAGATGTTTCAATGTGATTTCCTTGATGACACCAAATCTGATATAACAAGTTCCTCATAATCGAGAACTAATCAAATTTTAGCACATTAGTGTACATCTCTAGGAAGAACAAAATTAAATATGTGAACCTTGGCATCAGCCGCAACACCAGCTACACTTCTAGACTTTTCAATATACTTCTTTATTTCAGGATCTGGACTAGCCTTTCTCTTATTATCATAAACATAAAAGCCCTTGCGAGTAGCTTCACCTGTCAAAAGAACAAGGTATGACAATTAAGAAAAATATACACGTAGGCATAGCAGACTAACAAAACGTGCCCATGAAGACAGACACACACCCGCAAAATAGTTCAGAAACAAAAATAAAATAAGGGAAAGATATGTTTATACTCCTCCAATTTTTATTTTTATTTTTCATTTTCAACCAAATTATTCTACCATCCCTCAATTTTTAATCCGTGTTTCATTCCCACTTTCCAAATTCCTCTAGAACAACATGTTTATACCTTCTCCATTGTTCCTTGTTCTACCCTCCCACCACTTTTATTCATGACTAATCCAAACTTCTCCAACTTTTCACCTGTTACCCCCATGTGAAGATGCAACTTTTGCAGCTTCAAAATGTCAGTTGTGTACATTTTTTCTTTGGATTCTATAAACCATGGTGATAGTATTGTTAATTTCATTATACAACTATCAATTTCAAGACTGTTTTAAATTCCTCGTGCTAGCATACTACAGCGACTTTTTATCCCCTGTTTGGAGTGAACTGAAATGTCTTTCATAGATCTTCTCTGTTACTTGTATGTTAAGTCTCAGAATTCAAAGGTCACAATTTCCACTTTCATGATACTATTTTTTATCAGTCAGGTAAATGCAAAAATGTTCGGAACTGGCACGTCAAGGCTTCAATCTCAAAAGGTAAAGTGCTACTAAAGGAGTAGTAAAACAAGAGTAAAAACTGAGACAAGGAGAAAATAATAAATTTTAGCTCAAAGGAGTAAAAAATAATTCCCAAAGAACACATGAATCACATCACAAACATATAACTAAGAACTAGCTCATGCAAACCTGCCCGCTTGTCGTCAAGCATGGTTGGAATTAACACCGACTTGTAGCATCTCTCAGGAAAGCTTTTAAGGTATTGGGCCCCAGTAGCGACGGCAACCCCAAAACCAACAAGGTCAGCCAGTCTGTACAGTTTACAAAAGAGGCAAAAGGTCAGCCTTGTTAGCCATCAGATAAAGTTCCAAGATTCAGACTAGGGTAAATTTCACAAAATCCCCCATTTTCCCACGAAACCCCAAAGAGGCTCAATCACACTCCCCAAAAAAAAAAAAGAACAAGAAAACATAACTTTTGCCACAAGACCGCCCCAAAAAAAAGCCCTTTGCAATTGGAGGACTGTTCGCGGTAAAAGTTGGGATGATTGTCATTGATTTGAACTGTTACAAACTTCAGTCGCCTGAAACAAATTCAAAGAGAAATATCGCCTTTTATTTTAAGGCTTACAATGAAAATAAAAAAGATTACAACTTTTATCCTTTTGAACAAACACGAGGATCTACGTTATATCGAGGTCCCGCCATGGGTTCTTTGCCCGTCGGACTTTTGTGTCCGTGGACCACCGCAATTCAATCCAAGTAGAGACCCTGCCCTGAACTACAGATGTAGGGCTCGCTTACCAAGGAAACGTACTGAGGGAATCACACTCACGAAGGAGAGGATCGCTGCGGGGATCGCACTCACGAAGGAGAGGATGGCCGGGCGGGTGAGATCTACAAGGAGAAATCACGGCTATCCACGAGGTTAAGACGAAGCTTAACCTAGAGGGTATCTCAGTAGTTCGACCCGACCGCTACCTTCGGCCAGACTGGCCGATCGCGACTTGTACCGCTGCTCTGACCGTACCGACACCGTAGATCTCGCAAGAATTCTTGAAGTCAGAGCTCTTCCAAATCCTCAAAATCCAACCTCAGGAAGCCTCGAAATCCGGCCGGACGAAGTGCCAAAATCTCTCTTCAAGCCGACCAAGACCCTCTGAAGATGACACCCCTATTTATACAATGGAGGGGGTGTCCCCACTTATGGCTCTGGCCCACTTGGCCGCACCTTCACCAAGCTGGTCGAGGTGGCTCTACCATGAGGACGAGGCACCCTCTACCAAGTGGGCCGAGGTGGTCGGGTGGTTCTACCAAAGTGGCGAGAGCCACCTTGGCCACTCCTAATGGTTTATCGGGCTACGCTCTGCTCATGGCGCTTTCTCCCCAAGCGTCATTTCTCCGTCGATTCTTCGTCGATTCTTCGGTCTTCCGGCTTAGTTTTGCTCGGTGATGTCGCCGTTGTGTTTGAGTCGTGCCGATCAACTTCGAGCTTAAGCGGCCCGTTTGCATTGGCGGACTAAATGCGGTTGATTCCGTCGTCAGCGTTTGAGTTTAGTCAACTTCGACGCGTCGTTTCATTGGCTCGTATGTCTTGCCGACTCACTTTATGCGCGCTTCGACCGCCCACGCTGTTTTGTGGCGTGATCGTTTTCGCGGCGTCGGTTTGTCGAATGGATCGTTAGTTGCCAACCCACCGTCACGAGTTTCGCTCGCACCGATAAGCAATTTTTATGCCTACAGATACCCTCCAAAGCGTCTCGCCTCGATTCTTGATGAGTCCGAGATGCTTTGACATGATGGTTCCCTACTTCGATTACTGAGGGTCCCAAAGATAGCTTCAAGTCTTGATTCTTCGGATCATCCGGTTCTTTGTAGGATTCCCGATAAGATCACGGTCTTTGCATTTATTGTCCGACCGCTTGTTATCTTGATTTGAAGGCGATGGGTGAGTTTTGTTTGTAACTTCGTGTCGGTTGGTTGTTGTTTAACTAACCATCGACTTTTGACTTTTCCGTATGTCGTGAACTCCTTGTTGGCGACATGTTGGTTGTGTCGATTACATGGAATTTCATAACCCTCGATCGGCTATTTCTTCCATCATCACGTGTGTTGTTGGTTTAACCACGGGAGGACTAATCTTTTCATGGAGATATCCTCCAAGGATTTCTTGTCGAAACAAGAGACCATTTGGCATTCAACCATCGCCCTAGCCTTCAATCGGTGAGTCGCGACCCCTTGACCGTTGTTGGGATATGATTATCCACGGTGGGAGAAGTTTCTTCTGGTCGACACGTTGTTCGGTATCAACAATGACTTCCGCCTCGTCATATTATTCCTCTCTGGGTATTATGGTGGGAGGAAATTAAGGGTTATCGAGTTATCCTTAAGAATATGGGTTTATTCTCCGGGAACTCCTCGTTCAAAATTTGGAAACAGTTTATACTCGTAATCCTAGTTGAGTAGGATTAGGCGAGCGTTGATTTGCGTCGGTGCCATCGCGACGATCGAAGTTATCCCTAAGAATATTTTTGTGGAAATATTCTTCCTAAACTTCTCGACAAATTAGGAAATAGTTTATACCGTAATCCTAGTTGGAGTGGGATTAGGCGACGCGTTGATTTGCGTCGGTGCCATCGCGACGATCGAGTTATCCTAAGAATATTTCTTGTGAGAGTATTCTTCCTGAACTTCTCGACAAATCGAGAAATAGTTTATACCGTAATCCTAGTTGGAGTGGGATTAGGCGATGCATTGATTTGCGTCGGTGCCATCGCGACGATCGAAGTTATCCCTAAGAATATTTCTTGTGAGAATATTCTTCCTGAACTTCGACAAATTAGGAAATAGTTTATACCGTAATCCTAGTTGAGTGGGATTAGGCGTAGCGTTGATTTCGTCGGTGCAATCCGCATCGATCGAAGTTATCCCTAAGAATATTTCTTGTGAGAATATTCTTCCTGAACTTCTCGACAAATTAGGAAATAGTTTATACTCGTAATCCTAGTTGAGTAGGATTAGGCGACGCGTTGATTTGCGTCGGTGCAATCCATACGATCGAGTTATCCTAAGAATATTTCTTGTGAGAATATTCTTCCTGAACTTCTCGACAAATTAGGAAATAGTTTATACTGTAATCCTAGTTGAGTAGGATTAGGCGACGCGTTGATTTGCGTCGGTGCCATCGCGACGATCGAAGTTATCCCTAAGAATATTTTTGTGGAAATATTCTTCCTGAACTTCTCGACAATTTAGGAAACAGTTTATACCGTAATCCTAGTTGAGTAGGATTAGGCGAGCGTTGATTTGCGTCGGTGCAATCCATACGATCGAGTTATCCCTAAGAATATTTCTTGTGAGAATATTCTTCCTGAACTTCTCGACAATTTAGGAAATAGTTTATACCGTAATCCTAGTTGGAGTGGGATTAGGCGACGCGTTGATTTGCGTCGGTGCCATCGCGACGATCGAAGTTATCCCTAAGAATATTTCTTGTGAGAATATTCTTCCGGGAACTTCTCGACAATTTAGGAAATAGTTTATACTCATAATCCTAGTTGGAGTAGGATTGGCTTTTGAGTCGCCAAGGCCAACAAGGAAGAAGCCCTCGTTGCGCCTGGGAGCTTGATCCGTCGGGCTAAACCGGCCGAGCTCAAGGAAGCGACCACGAAGACGAACAGATGAGGAGTCCTTGGGGCGAGTTGCGGGAAGAACTCAGCGAGCTTATGATGGTGAAGTGTCTCTGCTCGAACAACAAATCCTTTGTCATAGACTTGATGTTTAAACAGTTGTAGCTCCTTCTATATTTGCTTCAAATGAATAAGATCTATCCCTTTCATTATTTATTATGATTCTTTTACATCGTCAGAAATAATTAACCATAATACTTATAGGATTTTTGGCAAACCCTCAGCCATCAACGGGTTTGATTAGCCTTTACCAACCACCGTTTGAGTTGGGCTAGCGTGCGGGTTATCTGGATCCGTTCCGCACGTGACGTTGTGCTAAAAGAATGAAACTCTTCTAGACTTGTTGCTATGATATTGAATACATAGGCTTTATACTTTTACCGCAAGAGAGATCAGAACGCCAGTGTTACGAGACTCATCCCTTCTTAGGCTTCGGATGAAATACCCGAATCAAACTCGTGTCTTCTTCAATCGGAAAGACTAAACCGCAACGCGGTGAGGCGTTGGCTTTATCCCTTCTTAGGCCGGGATGAAATACCCGAATCGATCTGGTGTCTTCTTCAATCGGAAAAAGACTAAACCGGCAACGCGCTGGCGCTGCTGGTTTTAGGTTATCGCCAACCCCAGCCTCTTCAACGGGTTTGATTAGCCTTTACCAACCACCGTTTGAGTTGGGCTAGCGTGCGGGTTATCTGGATCCGTTCCGCACATGACGTTGTGCTAAAAGAATGAAACTCTTCTAGACTTGTTGCTATGATATTGAATACATAGGCTTTATACTCTTTACGGGCAAGAGACCATTCTAAGAACGCTGCAGTTACGCGTAGACTCATCCCTTCTTAGGCTTGGGATAAAATGCCCGAATCGAACTCGGTGTCTTCTTCAATCGGGGAAAGACTAAGCCGGCAGCAGCGTGTGGCGTTGGCTTTATCCCTTCTTAGGCTTGGGATAAAATGCCCGAATCGAACTCGGTGTCTTCTTCAATCGGAAAAAGACTAAACCGCAACGCTGCGTGAGGCGTTGGCTTTAGGGTTATCGCCAACCCCGACCTTCAGCGGGTTTGATGAGCCTTTACCAACTACCGTTTGAGTTGGGCTAGCGTCGCGGGTTATCACGGATCCGTTCCGCACATGACGTTGTGCTAAAAGAATGAGACTCTCTTAGACTTAATGCTACGATGTTGAATAATGTGCTTCGTCTTTTTCACGGGAAGACTAACCCGCAACGCTGTTATCGTAGACTCATCCCTTCTTAGGCTTGGGATAAAATGCCCGAATCGAACTCGTGTCTTCTTCAATCGGGGAAAGACTAAACCGGCAGCAGCGTGTGGCGTTGGCTTTATCCCTTCTTAGGCGGGATAAAATGCCCGAATCGAACTCGGCGTCTTCTTCAATCGGAGAAAGACTAAGCCGGCAGCAGCGTGTGGCGTTGGCTTTATCCCTTCTTAGGCTTGGGATAAAATGCCCGAGTGAACTCGGTGTCTTCTTCAATCGGGGAAAGACTAAGCCGGCAGCAGCGTGTGGCGTTGGCTTTATCCCTTCTTAGGCGGGATAAAATGCCCGAATCGAACTCGTGTCTTCTTCAATCGGAGAAAGACTAAACCGGCAGCAGCGTGTGGCGTTGGCTTTATCCCTTCTTAGGCTTCGGATAAAATGCCCGAATCGAACTCGTGTCTTCTTCAATCGGGGAAAGACTAAGCCGGCAGCAGCGTGTGGCGTTGGCTTTATCCTTCTTAGGCTTCGGATAAAATGCCCCAAGATGAACCTTGGTGTACTCTTTGACCGGAGAATGACCGAACCGAAGAAGATTGATTGAGGTGGGAAAGGAAGAATGTGTTTTATTTCGGGATGAGGCTAACAACAGATTCTTTGTCATTGAATCGAAAAGACTCGGGTGACCTTGATCGGACAACACAGTGCGAAAATCCGTATACCTTGGTCGGCTACCTAGGATGAAGATGGAACTAAGAGTGGGATCTCCACTCCGAGAACCGAAAAGACTTCGGGTGACCTTGATCGGACAACTGATGCGAAAATCCGGCATACCTTGATCGGCTACCTAAGATGAAGATGGAACTAAGAGTGGGATCTCCACTCAGAACCGAAGAGACTTCGGGTGACCTTGATCGGACAACTGATGCGAAAATCCGGCATACCTTGATCGGCTACCTAAGATGAAGATGGAACTAAGAGTGGGATCTCCACTCCGAGAACCGAAAAGACTTCGGGTGACCTTGATCGGACAACACAGTGCGAAAATCCGGCATACCTTGATCGGCTACCTAAGATGAAGATGGAACTAAGAGTGGGATCTCCACTCAGAACCGAAGAGACTTCGGGTGACCTTGATCGGACAACTGATGCGAAAATCCGGCATACCTTGATCGGCTACCTAAGATGAAGATGGAACTAAGAGTGGGATCTCCGCCGAGAACCGAAGAGACTTCGGGTGACCTTGATCGGACAACACAGTGCGAAAATCCGTATACCTTGGTCGGCTACCTAAGATAAAGATGGAAAGAACCCTCCGTTTATCACGAAAGGGCGATGCTTGGAGAGGAAGAATTTTATATTCTATCTCGTGGGGATTTTAATTGGGCCTCTTGTTCATAGAAGGAATCAAGAGGGATTTTGGTAATGTACCGGAAAATTTGTAGACCTACCGTCAAGAAATTTGATCGGTGGGGAAATTATGATGGAGAACAAATCTAGGGTTATCCTCACGAAAAGTGGGTGAAACATCCCGAGGAACTTTCGTCGAAGCGGGTTATCTGAAGATACTAAGGGTAGTATTTCTTGAGGAACTTCCCATTATCGGCATTAATTGCGGTTAGCCATTTTAATTGTGGAAGTGCAGCACCATTGGAGTAAACCGTTTCTATTACAAACGGACCCTCCCATTTAGGTTGAATTTACCTTTCTTTTTGGAAGTGAGGATTATCGGTCGTCGGCGGCGAGGACCAAATCTCCTTCTCTAAAGGTTCTCTGTCGAACTTTCTTGTTGAAAGCCCTCGACATCCTAGCTTGGTAGAACTCAATGCATTGTTGAGCCTCGAGCTTCTCATCTAACATCTCGAAGCTCTTGAGGCGTTTACGATGTTGTTCTTCGTCGTCATCTCGTTGAAGGCGTCTGCAGTGGCCGAATCTGAATTTCAACGGGAAGGCCTTCGCAGTAAACGAGATGCGGTCTCTCGGTTGGCGTCGCGTACGATCGTACGATCGCCCGAGTGCTTCTCGAGTTTATCATCGGTCAGCATTTACTCTTCACAAGCTTCGGCTGTAATTTTGATAATCGTCTTGTTGAATGCTTGGCTAATCCATTTCTTCTTTGGATTATAAGGCTGTTGTGAACATCTTGTATCTTGAATTTCGCAAAACGATGAAGGAATTGGCGATAAATTAGGGACCGTTGTCATGCACGATCCGTCTCGGGACACCGTGTCGATAAATGACATGGTGTTTGATAAACTTGATGTGATTCGCCTTGACTTCTTTTAGCGGGATTATACGCCCTTGGAAATGTCGGTGATCGCTAGAATAAACCGATCGCCTTTGGCCAAACGGAGGAAAAATGGGACCTCGGCGTCCATTCCCCATGTCTCGAATGGCGGGATGTGGCGAAGGATGCAAGCCTTTCGGGAGGTGATGCATATAATTAGCGTGAATTTGACCGCAGCGTGGCATTTCGAGCATACTCGGGCGTCATTAATCATTGTTGGCGAAGTAGCCCATTCTCTGATTCGATCGTAGAGCTTGGGACCCGGTGGTGTGCACCATTTCACCGTGTGCTTCCGAAGGACCTCTCCTGCCTCTTTGTTTGAGAGGCATCGAATAAAGACCATCGTACCCTCGTGATATAGCGTCACGGGTTTGAGTGTCATAAAAGAATCTTGGAGCTCTTCGCGGATTGACTCTCTCTCCCTCGTCTTCGTGAGAATGCCGTATAAGACATAGTCGATGATAGGAAAGCCAATCTCGACTCCAACTTGGTTTGGGTTGCATGTACTTCTTTGGTAACTAGCCCTTTATCTTCTTGTACCTCATAATAGATGCGAAGAGTTGGTGAGTCTGGCCGTAACTAGTTGCTCGGTCTCGGAAGGTTGTGCTATGACGACTACTTGATGCGTCGCATAAGCGTTTTGGAGGCGGGATATATTCGATGAAAAACTCTTGAATGAGTACGCTATTTCAACGACTATCGATGATAGGGGATTAGATCCGATTCACGACTTCGTAGTCACCGAACACGCTTAACTATCAATTGCGAATCGCCGATGCGGCGAGATATTCGACTGACTCCTTGGCGAAACTAAGTCGATAAGTAGCGTTGTATTGACTCGTTATTGGAGCGAGGTTCGGTGAGTGAATATGCACGGGGCATGACATGATTCCTGGAAATCAAGACAACTCCGACTCGAATTTTAGAACATCCGGGGTACTCGCCACATGGTGGCAGAAGCTCCATCAAAATACAATCGCCATATTTGTTGGTGCGATGTAGTGTTAACCGTGGACTTCATCAGGAAGATCATCATATAGCTCAACGGCGTCGTCGTCGGTGGCGACGAAGATCTAAATCGCTTGTCCTTTGGTGACTACGTTGTTTGAAATACAAGTCATATTGGGACAAGAGCAAGGCCCATTTAAGCCTGACTCATTGAAATTTGTTTGGGTCATAAATATTCGGACCGGTTTACATTAGAGATAACATAAATCGTTTGTCAGGCTAAATAGTGTCGCATCTTACGAATCGCGAACACGATGCAAACGCTTCGACCATTGGATATCGAGACTTCGGCCGACTAATGTTGGCTCGGATAATACGCGCACATTGTGACCGGCCCGTGGTGCGTCTTTAGCGGTAAAGCGAGTGTCCGTTGCCTTGGCGTAGATCAAAAGCGGTTTTCGGCCGCGATTGCAACAAACGGGAGGTTTAGCGAGATAAGACTTGATCTCTTGAATGCCTTACGGCGGCGTCGTCCCAAATATATGACCGCCCTTCTTGTTCAACTTGGAGAGCGGTGGCACTTCGGATAGGTTCGATATGAGCCGTCGGATGTCGCTAATCGTCCTTGTAACCCCATGAGCTCTCTCAGTTTCGGAGGTTGCAATTCTTGAATCGCCTTCACTTTGTCGGGATCGGCGTGGATTGCTTTCGGTCTCGGAAGGTTGTGCTAACGACACATTACTTGCCAATCGTCGCATAAGCGTTTTGGAGGCGGGATATATTCGATGAAAAACTCTTGAATGAGTACGCTATTTCAACGACTATCGATGATAGGGGATTAGATCGGATTCGACCGTAGTCACGCGAACACCTTAACTATCAATTGCGAATCGTGATGCGGCGAGATATTGACCCCGGCTCCTTGGCGAAACTAAGTCCAATAAGTAGCGTTGTATTGACTCGTTATTGGAGCGAGGTTCGGTGAGTGAATATGCGGGGCATGACATGATTCCTGGAAATCAAGACAACTCAGACTCCGGTGGAGATTTTAGAACATCAGGGGTACTGCCCATTGGTGGCAGAAGCTCCATCAAAATACAATCGCCATATTTGTTGGTGCGATGTAGTGTTAACCGTGGACTTCATCAGGAAGATCATCATATAGCTCAACTTGCGTCGTCGTCGGTGGCGACCAATCATCGCTTGTCCTTTGGTGACTACGTTGTTTGAAATACAAGTCATATTGGGACAAGAGCAAGGCCCATTTCGCCAAACGCCAACTCATTGAAATTTGTTTGGGTCATAAATATTCGGACCGGTTTACATTAGAGATAACATAAATCGTTTGTCAGGCTAAATAGTGTCGCATCTTACGAATCGCGAACACCGATGCAAAGTGCTTGCTTCGACCATTGGATATCGAGACTTCGGCCAGAGCTAATGTTAAATCGAATAATACAACGCACATTGCGTGGCCGTCGTGTCGTCTTCTTGCGAGTAAAGCGAGTGATCCGTTGCCTTGGCGTAGATCAAAAGCGGTTTTCAGGCCGCGGTGCAACAAGAACGAGGAGGTTTAGCGAGATAAGACTTGATCTCTTGAATGCCTTACGGCGGCGTCGTCCCAAATATATGACCGCCCTTCTTGTTCAACTTGGAGAGCGGTGGCACTTCGGATAGGTTCGATATGAGCCGTCGGATGTCGCTAATCGTCCTTGTAACCCCATGAGCTCTCAGTTTCGGAGGTTGCAATTCTTGAATCGCCTTCACTTTGTCGGGATCGGCGTGGATTCCTTTGTCGGTGGCGACAAAGCGAGAACTTACTGGACATCGAGGAAGGATTTGGCGGGGTTCATCTTTAGGCGATGAGTCGCATGAGTTCGAATACCGTTCTAAGATCTTTGATGTGATCTCCTTTGTCCGCGGCTTTTCCGCGACCAAATCGTCGGCGTAGCATTATTAGTTTTAGAAGATGATCTGGAAAATCTCGTCATTGCTCTCGGTATGTTCTTGGCATTTTGAGGCGAGCGGCATGGCCGTGTAGCAATATATCTTGATGGGCGTTGAGCGGCTGTGTGTTTGGCGTCATCGGGGTGCATCTTGATTTGGTTGTATCGAAAAGCCATCCATAAGCGACATTCTTTCAAATCCACCGCGTATTGTCGACTATGACATCGGTGATTGGAAGAGAAAGTCATCTTCGAGCAAGCGCGTTGAGGTCTCTGTGGTCGACACAGTCTAATCGACCCATTCTTCTTCATGGCCAGGGACTATATTAGCCGCGTCCGGATGTTGAATTTCCTCGATGAATCCGATTCTATGAGTTTCTTCGCCGTCAACAATTGCCTCCAATATTTGTGGGCGAAACCGTCTTCTTTGTTGCTTGGCGGGTTTGACATCGCCTTGATGTTGGCGATGTGTTGCCACATTAGGTCGAGAATCTTGGCATGTCCTCGTAACTCGGTGAATACATCGATATACTCACGATTAGGGCAATCAACTCTTCCTTTTCTTCCAAGGGGAGAGTATTGCGATGTTTATGAGTTTAGGATGCTCTTCATCCCCGTATTAACTGGACTACCTCATCCTTAGTGGGGGTTCTCTTTGTTGAACCTATCCCCAAAGCTGCTCTTGGAGTTGATGGATCCATGGGTCTTCCCATGTTGGCATGTCTTCATCACTCTCAACGATGCGATCGGCCAGTAGCCATATTTGACATTAAAACCTTGAAAGCTTCTCAGAAGTGTCGAGAATCAAGCCGAAGAGTGAGGCGAATGTCAGTCTCCCTCACCGGGTGGATTATTATCAATCGACCACGAGCATTCATCTTTGAGGAGGATTAGTATCCCAATCCCTTCTAAATGCATAGTAATTATCAGGCTTCCCTTTTGGGACATATCTTGCTCTGGGAGGACTCGAGGACCTCGCCCAAAACATAGACCTTCTCCTTGTGCGAGTTGTACCCCATCTCTTCATGATACCCGGTGTTTGGACTATATCCGAATGTGTGGAGGATAGGTCCATTAATCGTCTTCGATCGTTTTCGAAGAAGTGATTATTTGGGCGCATCTCCTTTTAGTAAACCAAGTCTTTTCACTACTTGATCTTCGTGGGATGGCGAGTCTTTGTCCCAAAGGAGTCTCCGGGCGCTTTTGTGTAAAGCAAGATGGCCAGAGTTGGCGAGTGCAACTCACGGATCATTGTATAAACTGTTATCACATCATTCAAAGATAAAGGGTACTCTAAATCGTCATTTATTGATTCATCGGCGATTTGCCAATTACAATGTTCATCGGCGATTCTTCATCGTCAAGATTGATTACAATGGGTACAATGTCATTTAAAACAAAACCTCCACTATAACCAAGCCGGTTTGGTGTCGGCTTCTTCACCTGTCAGGTACCTTGGTAGATGATTGATTTAGGACTCATTACGTAGAGGAGAGAATCGGTGAAATAATTCTCCATCCCTTAAGCGGTTGTTTGTCGCGACCGTCTTGACCTCATTATTACGTGTCTACATATTTGAGACGATGAAGAGTAGACGGGACTATAACGTTATTGTGGATCCAAGGTCGACCCAACAATAAGTTATAGGAAGTCTGCGTCAATCACATAGCGGTGACTTGAATTTAAGTCCCCATTTGGCACTTTATCCGGATCTTACTGGCGGTAGAGACGGCGGTGTTAAATCCATAAATCATTGTGCTGCGGCCTTGATTTACTAGCGAGAATTCCAAGATGATACATGGCGAGGGCATGATGCTCCGTGAACGGATCGACTTGGATCCGGTTAACTCACTAGAGCGATATACGGTGAAGTATAGCGGCCTATCGTGTTTGGAATTCCTCGTCGCATATCCTCCTTTGTAAAAGTGATGCGGGGAAGTGTTTAGTCGCGAGGTTGCATTCTTTGGGCCGACTCTTGGACTCGGCCTAATGCAGGTGAGGAAGACTTACGAATCGTGAGGGCTTCTTGAAGAGCTTCTCGTCTCTTTTGATAAGCGCGACAACTCATAGAAGTGATCCTTGCGGGGATATTGGCTAATTGGGCCATGGCGTCGGCGGTATGGAAGTTCGAAGTTCGGTTTATCTCTTCAATCAGGCGGCCGAATCGAGGCTGCCGGAGTTGAACTTCATCGCGGTGCTTTCTTTGTAGCTTCTTTGGCGACCATTTCTTTATTCGCGCTTTCTCAATGCGAGTGAGGGGATTTGTTGGTACCCCGACTCGAGGCGTCTTGGCATTAAGTCGGGGACTTACGGGTACTTGTATTTGTACTCGTGTCCCTCACGGTGGCGTGGGCTTGAGTTCCCCGCCGGACGGTGGAATGTTACCACTGTTCATCGTCTCTCTCGAATTGCGGAGTAGCATGGCATGCCTTTCCATACGCCGGCATTTTCTTCAGCGAAGAAGAGGCTACCATTGCTCATCTTCAAGTAGGTGCAGGTGGACCCACAAGACTTCGCCATTCGGGGTTGTATCGATACAAGTCCTTTACGGCGTTGCTTGTGTGGATTAGTCATTCACCGTCTTCAACTGCGACTTTGACCGGGTTGAGGTTCAAACCATGTCAGCGGCACCGACCGAAGCTTATGGACCGCGTGCTCGACCTTCTTTTCTTTGGGCGGCTTCATAGTGATGACCCTACGTCAATTAAAGCACGGATTTTGTTGTCCTTAAGGGAAGCGGGATTTAGTGGGGTGATGAAGCGCTGTAATGCGCCCGATATCTTGGGTCATTAGTCTTCATTGCCTCCTCTTGATTACGAATCGGAGGAGCTTGATCTTGTTATTTTCCACAAGATATTTGAAGAGGCGGGAATCTCGTGTCGTCCAAAGGAATAGGACTTGGGAATCTTGGCTCTAAGGCCTTACGTTTTTGTGGCCCGAGTTGCCATGTTGATTGTGTTCGCGGCCCATATTCTTCTTCTTCTTCTTTATTCTTTGGGGTTGGAGTTGGAGCGTTTGGTTCGCTTGAAGCGTCTTGGCTTGCTCTTTCCCTTTGCGCGTGGGACAAAGTTGCAGCGAGCTTCCATTGTCGGTGACCTCTCTGCCTTTTTCCTTTTGAGGAACCTCTCGGCTTGCTCTCCACGAACCTTCAGTCCTTCCGTTATCGATGGTCTTTGTACCCATTGCTTCAAGCACATCTATCGATAAGTTCTTTGTACGAGTTTGGAGGATGAACTCCTGTTATTGGATCCGGCGGTTCATTGCCTTGTTAGAATCGTTTAACAAAGATGTCCACGGTTTCTCCGTCTTTACGCTTCTCGTCGAGCAATGTCGATCGATACCTCGGTATCGTCATCAAAAATTGGTAAGGAAGCTAGACTCCATGTCGTCCGGTATGAATGCTCCGGCTTGAGGCGGTAACCGTCGAAAGCTGACCCGAAGGGTGCGGCGAATGACCGAACCATCGGGGGTTCGTTGCGAAATAACTCAGAGGTGTGACTTGAAATAAATCAAGTCTTTGCGTCGGGGAACCCTTCGATCAAATGGTGTGAAGTTTATTAAGTTAAACCCGGCCAGTGCGGATTGATTCCCATTCCCTCGGGTATGGGCAAGGAATACTGTCTTCTTTACTTCTTGGCGGAAATCAATGAATTGATTTTGCTCTCCAAGTCTTTGATCTTCGCTTTCTGAGCAACATCTATGTTTTGCCCGGCGTTGCGGGGTTCGGGAGGTTATCATCTTCTTGTGTTTCCTCGATCGAATCGCTATCATCTTCATCGGCGTTGGCGCGGCTCGATTCACCTTGATGTTTTGTCGGGGCTTGGATGTTGGTCGTGCATTTCTCTCATCGTCGCATGGCCAACTCCATTTCTAACGAAGTTTTCCGTTGTTTATTCAGCGCCGTCTAGCATTTTGGCCACTTGATGCATGCGATCATAAAGCGTTTCTTGGGGGCTTCCTTGGCTAGATCGGTATGATCGGATCGCGATTGAACCAATATCGGCGCATCATCCTCATGGTATCCCTTGAAGTTTATCGTATCGGACCGTCGGATAGTCGGGACCATAAGCGAGTTAGCGTTGCGATCTTGTGGGAATAGCGAGTGGCGATGGTTCTTTCTTTGGTCATATTATTAGTGACCTCGGCAACTCACCCTCTCGGGAGGTCATCCTTTTGGAATCGCCTTGACCTAGGTCTCGGCATCTCCGTGGTGAGTCTCGGAAGGCCGACACCCTTTACGGAGCTTCTTGATGGCAATTGCACTCGAGAGCATCGTCTTAATGAGCTTGGAGCACAAGCATGGCTGCGTCAATTTGGGGAATCCGCCGAGATTTTCGTTACCTTGCCGCGTACTGACTCATTGGTGTGTGTAGAGAGCAACTGCCGTATGTCGGCGTGATCTCTCGGGTATAACGTCCTCATCGTCGGATAAGCGTCTCCTTCAGGGGCGGGTCAATCCATCGAAACTTAGAAAGTGACTACGCTGAACTTCGTAGATGTAGGCGAGAGTCTCGGCGGACTCTCGGACCGATTTTCAATCCGATAGGAGAGGTGCGGAATCTTCTTGTCCTTGTTGGAGCAGGTGCGACCTCACATGAGGAGTGACGTGATTCTCTCAGAGGCCGAGGCGATCCTTGATAGTCGGTTTGGTGGTGGTGGCGGAGTTGGCTTCACGGTGATTGAATCGCGAGCGCTTTGATTTTGAGGTGTCGTCAATCTTGGACCTTGGCGTTGGATGCACAGCGCTGTATCCTTCGGTTTGGAGTGCAGGAGCGAGTGTGGGCAAGCGAGGTTGGGGCACCATTAGACTTGGGCCTCAAACTGGCGATGCGTTGGTGGCTTCTTTGCCACTTCCTTCTTTAACTCACGAGCTCTTTGGCTTCAGCGCTTATCAAGAGTCTTGGCGCTTCGGATCGCTCTGAAGTGTGGGCGGTTCCGTTGACAACCGGACCCTCGTCGGTTGGCGGCTTGGATAGCCGTCGATCACTTGGTGAAGCCTCTGCGTGAGTTGGATCTTAGATCCGCCGTAGCGGACCCATCCATGGATTGCATGGCCTTGGCAAACTTAGCGCCATGCTTTGTCGTCGCTGGCCTTCGCTTGGAAGGCGTAGGTGCATCGTCGGCGTTCATGCGCCATGTCGGACTTGGCCAGAAGGGATTTCTAGCTACCTGCGGCTGGCGGGTTGGACCTGCCGTCTCACGGGGCTGCGTCGGAGGCCATCGGGTTCTCCTTGCGGAGACCTTCTTGGAGCGGGGGACTCTGGATCTGGAGGAGGTGAGGATAGGTACTCCTCGAACTTCTCTGAGTCGAACTCGAACTTCGACCTCTTCTTCCAGGGATAGGGATCGCGGTTCGTACGGCGACCTCCGTCTGAGGCGTGGCTCCCATGTGTCGCCGACTTGTTCGCGGTAAAAGTTGGGATGATTGTCATTGATTTGAGCTATTACAAACTTGATTGCACGAAACAAATTCAAAGAAATATAGCCTTTTATTTTAAGGCTTACAATGAAAATAAAAAAGATTACAACTTTTATCCTTTTGAACAAACACGAGGATCTCGTTATATCGAGGTCCTCGCTGCGTGGGTTCTTTGCTGTCTTAGGGACTTTTGTGTCCGTGGACCACCGCGCAATTCAATCCGTAGAGCCGGGTTGGAACTCAGGATGTAAAGGGGCTCGTTTCCTGAAGCGAAGCTCTGAGGGAATCACACTCCGAAGGAGAGGATCGCTGCGGGATCGCCTCCGAAGGAGAGGATCGCCGGAGCGGGTGAGATCTACAAGGAGAAATCCTGGCTATCCACGAGGTTAAGGCGAAGCTTATCCTAGAGGGTATCGTGGATTCGACCGAATTGGTTACCTTTAAACATGAATCGTCGATCGCACTTGTACTCCATTGTTGCTCGGGACCGTCGTAGATTACTAAATAGATCTCTTAAGAATTCTTGGTCCGAGCTCTTCCAAATCCTCAAAAATCCAACCTCAGGAAGCCTCGAAATCCCGGCCGGGCCGAAGTGCCAAAATCTCTCTTCAAGAAGGCCAAGACCCTCTCGAAGATGACACCCTATTTATACAATGGAGGGTGCCTTCCTTGGTGGCTCGGCCACTGGTAGAGCCACCTCGGCAGGTGGCCGAGGTGGCTTCCGGCAACCTACTAACTTCCACTGGCCGAGGTTTGGCCATGGCGCCGTCTTCTTGGCGTTTTCGGCGTTCGCGTCGTTTCTCCGTCGATTCTTCGTCGATTCTTTCGGTCTTAGGGCTTAGTTTTGCTCGGTGATGTCGCCGTTGTGTTTGAGTCCGTGCGATCAACTTTCGAGCTTAAGCGGCGTTTGCATTGGACTAAATGCGGTTGATTCCGTCGTCAGCGTTTGAGTTTAGTCAACTTCGACGCGTCGTTTCATTGGCTCGTATGTCTTGCCACTCACTTTATCTTCGTCGACTTCGCTCCGCAGCGTTTTGTGGCGTGATGCGTTTTGCGACGTCGGTTTGTCGAATGGATCGTTAGTTGCCAACCCACCGTCACGAGTTTCGTTCGGGTACTGATAAGCAATTTTTTATGCCTACAAGGACCTTATTATCTGCCCAATTCTGTTACTTCCTTATTTTCTCTAGGGCTCATCCTCTCTCTCTCTCTCTCTCTCTCTCTCTCTCTCTCTCTCTTGTCTTCGGAATTTTGGGTGGTTTTGTGGGATCGTGGGAAACGCCCCAATGCTTTGGTGGGTTTTGTGAAATTTAGCCTTGAAACTAATACTGAAGTTCATTTTTCTAGTAAAAAATTATTAATACCTGAAAGGGCCCATTGGCATTCCAAACTTGGTAATTGCACGATCAATCTGATATACATCCAAGCCACAATCAACAAGCAGTAGTGCTGACTGGGTGTAAGGAAAAAACATTCTGTTGACAGCAAATCCAGTGCAGTTTCCAACCACGATGGGAGTTTTGCGTATCTTTTTACCAATATCTAGCAAGTCCACAACAACTTGGGGAGATGTCTTCTCAGTTCGTACTATTTCCAGAAGTGGCATTATGTGGGCCGGACTGGAGATGAAGCATTATCTGAGACTTGAGGAAGAAAAAAAAGGAGGAAGATGGAAGGTAGAAATAATTTTTTTTTATGTTACCTGAAGAAATGTGCACCAATAATTCGATCTTGCGATTTTGTCTTTTCTCCAATTAAATTGAAATCTATTGTCGAAGTGTTACTAGAAAGAATGCAATGCGGTGGGCAATATTTTTCAAGGTCAGCAAATATTTGCTGCTTTAGTGCTACATTCTCAATTACCGCCTGCCATGAAATACAGAAAATGACATCAGATGAGAAAATGAAAGTAGATGAAAATATAAGCAGAGGATACAGAAAACAACTTACCTCTATGACTAAATCTACATCTTTGAAACGCTCATAGTCAAGAACACCGGTGAGATGAGTAAGGGCCTTTTGACAGTTGTCTTGAGTCATTTGCCCTTTCTTGACCCGACTTTGCAAATTGGCTGGAAGCATGCATGACAATGAGATTACATATGTAAAAGATGAGAGAACCATAAGGATATGAGAAGTCACTCTAACCTTTGATTCTATCAATCCCTGCTTGCAGGGAGTTCTCATTGACTTCTTTAAGGATCACCCGGTAATTGCTAAGAATTAATGCTGTTGCAATCCCAGAACCCATCAGACCTCCTCCAAGAATTGCAACTGAATTTATTTTTCGCGGCCTTAAACCCAGATCAGTAATTCCAGGCACCTATCACAAGTTTGTAAGCTGAGGCAGTCACATAAGAGTAAAAAATGCCACAAACCATAAAGCTGCTGGCTATGATGTTAATGCCAAGATCAGTGAAGACCTCTCGGGAAAGTATTTCAACAATTGAGTGAAATCAATTCAGCAGGTTCTATAGTGGATACTACACATTGATAATGTTAAAAATAAAAGACATCTAAGGTTAGAATCCAAGCAATAATGATTGCAACAAAACAAAACAATGGTGAGATTTGGAGATGCGACAATGGTTTAGGAACAGTAGATGGAATATTTCTGGAAAAGGTTATTTACATCAAAATAAACATAAAAACAGATCCTGTACTTTAGAAGGAAATTCTCAACCCACTACACGAAGGTGACAAAGATATTTATAAGCCAAAAAAAGTGTTACATTTGCTTCTGATTCTTGGTAAGAACAAAGTTTTGTAATAAGAAGAGAATCATATGCACTTGCATCCTAACATAGTATTGAATAACAATGTACAAAGTCACTATCACAAACACACTACACATATTTCTGAAAACTGAGGTTCAGACATAAGCCAATATCAATGCAAGACATCTACATAGCTTCATGATAGTGTAAAAACGCAATGTAAATAAATGTAACATCATTACAGACTTTCTCTACCTTTGAAGTTGCACGCTGAGAGAAAAAGAAATGTATTAAGCTTTTGCTTGTGTCAGTAAATTGAAGATCATAAGACGCTTTAGCTTCCTGCAAAATCGAGTTATTGCACAATTTTAAAGTCTTCATAACAGTTTGTCTGTAGATATAGTGTTTGAAAGACAGAAAATTACCTTCCAGAGACCAGCACGAGGTCCTGAGACTATACCTTCTTTGATGACATCAATACAAACAATTGGGTGTTGGAGATGGGGAGCTTGTTTGCGAGCTTGAACTCTTGCAAACTTGAGAATTTCTCTAGCCTCTCCAAGGGGCTCTATCTTATCAGTCTTGTATAGACTCTTAATCCATGGCTTTCTACATTCTGCAATATCCAGAGCCCACTGTCGAGCAGTCTTCAGCAATTCAGCAGGTGAAACTACAGCATCAACGAGACCCAGCTTATGAGCTTCCTCTCCTTTTATTGGTTTTGATGTCTGATCATCATGATATATATGTGTTTATGAGTTTTCTTCGTGACTATTTGCTCTTATACTCAAGGCAACTAAGCCTAAAAACCAAAATATATAATGCACACAACAGAGTTAATGATACCTTACCAGCATCATTTCAAGACCTTTAGAAAGCCCAACCAGACGTGGAAGTCGTTGTGTTCCTGAAATACAGAGCAATAGTAGTTTGAATGATCAAAGCTAGATATGTAAAAACTGTATTAGCACCTTTAATCAATAAAGGAAATACAGTTATAACCTAATCAAACATTACCAACATAAATTTTTCATCAAAATGTGGATGACTGTGGATCATTACCATTGACTGAGAAGTTCTAAACAAATGGATTAAAATTTCATGACTGGTTGCCAATCTAACAGGAATCCATGCCTTGATGCCGAAATTGAAACCAAGGAAACTATACAAATAGCAAGGCTTGCCAAAAAACTTCAGAAATCATTTTGCAGCTAGGGAAATCTACCTCATTGATCAAACAAGTTTAAGCTCAAAGACATTGGTAGCTCCATTACCAACTTCGATAAAAATAAAATCCTAGAATATGAGCACAGATGATAAGTTCCAGTCTGTAAATTGAACTGCATTCTTTTATAAGACATAGTAGAAGCCACTTTCCCTACCTAGAAAGATTTTTCTGTTCTCATGGGATAAGTCCCATTAGTAGGCTACAATTTTAAAATCTAAAATTCAGTATGAAACAAGAACTCCTTGTGTTTTGTCTAAGCTCTGATGTCCAATGACGTTCACACCTAGTGTAGGAATAAGGTCGTATCTGTTACGTTTTTGACCTATTGATACTTTATTAATTATAGTCAAGAATATAAATTTAAGGTTTCCGATATTGTTCCCCTAAATCTTGTAAGTGTTTTGAAATTAGTCGCTCTATTACAATTACCATCCAAAATGTTAACATCAAGTTGACATGGTGATAGTGGTTCGATCACCCTCTCCATGGAGTCTTATTCTCCATAGACAGCCCAGTCAGTGGGGAAAATCTTCGATGCTGATGACAGAGGTGAGCCATGCATACTTTATTTCCTTGGTCATAAGATTTAATGTGAAACAAACAGTCAATGTGCTGAAATCTTCATGAGGCACAGTTTCCAGAAATTACAACATTTCACATGCCATCCCCAAAATGTGTTGCATGATACCAAAATAAGGTGGCAAATGAAAATTTCTCAGCTTGAAGGAGTTTGCAAAGCATGTTGTGGAGCAGCTGAAACATCTTAACAATTGAAGTATACTAAAGAAAACTCCTAATAGAATATAAGGCATAAAATCATGCAGACGATCAAAGTTAGTTCCACTTCAAAGGCCTCGCTGATATTCATTCCATTATCATGATGTTGATCAAGCATTCAGCGTTCTACCAGAGTTGTGAATCCAATTCTTGGCTTCAATAATCTTATTTGGTTTTTAATAGAAATTGAAATGAGTGGGGAGAATACTAAATATTACATAATATGAAGTCCAAATCAGAATCTTATAAACTATTATATTTGAATCTTCAAGTGGATCCTAAAAATTTACAGTGGATATGCAATTGGATCTAGTGAGATCCAATACAAATCCAACCACGGGGCACAATAAGAATGGGATAGTTGATGCATAAATTCCAAAATTTAACTGGTATAGAAGGTAAGCCACAAATTGGTTGAAGCTAAATAGAGAAAACTTAAAAAACAAAGTCTACAATAATAAGGTAGAAATATCAATCATCATGGTAAAATATAGCTTCATTTTACAAGCTCAGAACTCTATTGAGTTGTAGTAATTGCAGGGATTCTCCAAATATTGGTGTCAAAATTACTCTCTCTGGCTTCTTGAGGATACAACAATATCAGACAATCAGAAGATTTCAAAACCATGTTGCTTCTACAATACAACAACATTGAACTGGAAAAGAATCCGCCGCAAAGACGAATATGATTGGAAATTGTCAGGGTAGTCTGTTCATAGTTGAACTATTATATCAGTAAGTGGAAGCTACTAAAACCATACAACACGTTTAATAATACATTAAGCAGGGAAAACCTAGAGTACATGGTATGTCGTAATTTTTCAAATTCACATGACTTTCCAAAAGCGTGGATGGAAGAATATGTTCAGATGTTGGACCCTAAGTATCCATTTCCTAAAATGATGAAAGCAGTTAAAAAAGAATAGTTGGTGAAATAAATACCTCCTAATCCTGGAATAATTCCGAGTTGAAGTTCAGGAAGTCCAAGCTGAACATTAGAAGTGGAAATGCGGCTATTGCAAGCCTGAATTGTACAAGGTAACAACATGTTAAAAACCAACCATAAATTAATATGGAAAACTAGAACAAATTGAATCCTGACACATACCATTGCAATCTCTAGTCCGCCACCAAGGGCCAGACCATCAATAGCTGCCACTGAAGGTTTCTTTGCACCTAAGAAGGAAGAAAGGCAATGAAACTGAGCAACACAGGTCTTCCCAATGATAATAAGGTCAGATCTACAAGATTTTTAAAAAATACCTTCTAAAACATCTGCAACAAAGTACACAGACATTGCACCAACCTCCTCCTCCTCTGTTGGGATACAGAAATGTAATAAGTGAAAAGCTAAGAAACATCATTTAAATTAAAAAAAAAGTAAGGTTCATGCTGTATACTAATCTTACTTTTTCCACCCCCAAAGGAATTGATATCAGCTCCTCCAGAAAATTTTCCTCTTGCACCTGATCAATTATCACAAGCCATTAGCATCCTCCATGCAAACAATATCCAGGGTCTGCCACAGAAAAAAAGGGAGGGATGCTTAACTTGCATTACCTGTAATAACAACTGCTTTCACATCATCTCGTTTCATGGCTTGTTCATGATTCTCTTTTAGACTGAATACCACTGGAACAAGAAAGAATATTGTTAGTAATTCATTATATCCATTTTGAGGAATGAATGAATTAATTAATTTCTAAAACTTAAGAAGTCGAAATGAAAAGGTATATGCTTAAACAATCAATCTGTTGCACTCCTTTTTTAGAAAATATCTTAATCGTCTCATAAATCATTATGAAGGTCATGATTCCCTTGAACTTAGTTCTGAGAGGGAATGGGAAGTATTGTGTTACTCTTTATAATTGGTCAGTGGAAATGGAAGGATGACAGACAGGATTTGCCTACATGGAAATGGAGTAGTTAACATCTTCAGTCCAATCATTCTATAGAATCCCAGAAAGCTACATATTTGAAGCATATATTGCATGCAAATCACCAGTGATGTCTTCCCTTATTACGGTTAGGGAAGCGATACGCGCAAATGACGAGGCGCATAGGTTTCTGTATAGTGTGATATGGCTATTGAAACTGTACCTCCATAATTCCATAGTGATTATAATAAGTACATAGGGAGGGGCATGTAACAATCCAGATGTTAATGGGCATCCAGGTCAACTAAGAAACTTTGGACCAACTAGAGATTGGATACAGTACGGTAAAGCAAATCTGATTATGGCTTCTTGCTAGGCCAATTGGCATGAGGACAATCATAGCGTGTAGAAATACATGCAGAAACTCTAATCAACATACTCCACCATTGTCACTATCTTTTGTTCAAATAGGGCGATCAAGGAAAAGGTGAAATTCACCGATATCCTACCCTTACAAACCAACTTCTGGGGTGTGGTTGGCAATCTATCAAAAACTGGGCCGGGATCAGTCCTAGCCCAGTTTTATCTTAAACTGATTTTACTTTAGACCATGGGAGGGGTGGTTCAAAACTTCAAACTAAAACCAGTTTAGTGGGCATTTTTGGCCTACAAAAACTGGGCCAACTTTGGCCCAGTTTTTTGCCAAAAAAGTATCCAAAACTAGGTTAGGTCTAGTCATGCCCCAGTTTTAGAGATTTGCCAAACACGCTCCTAGGGATGTTGAATAATCTGTGCAGATGAATGGGAAGCCTTTGATGAGAGCCATGAGGCAGACTGATGCTGGTGCTAGACCGGTTTCTCACTCACCACTAGATATATGTGGCAGCTCTTATTGCCCTTTTTTTTTGGGTGGCCGATTGAGAATCGTAGGGACATGTTTCACTTTGTATGCAGACTTAGGACTTTTTTCCTTTTCTTAACTTTCCATCTATGTTACACAAACGCGTGTACAGGTGCAGGTACGGGACACAACTTAGTTGAGATTCAGCAACATCACCGTATATAAGAGAATCCCCTCATATGTCATATGATACTCAATATATATATATATATATATATATATATATATATATATATATATATATAAGAAATAATGTATATGATGTGGCTCATTTTGCTAAATGAGCTACCAAGAGATAGCCACGTGGTGAGGCCCACCTTGCTAGTCACATCAAAAGGTGTGGACCTCACCACTCTATCTCTTGATAGCTCATTTAGGAAAATAAGCCGCCACCTCATATCCATCATTCCCATATATATATATATATATATAGAAAAAAATTAGGTATGCTTGGTGCCAAGCACAAAAATGATGTTTGATAGTGAGGTGGATGCATCTCAACTAGTATAAAAAGAAAAAGTGTCACATGGGAATGCACTTTCCATCCAACTAATCTCACTCACATATATGGTTGAGATTCTTCCACTCACTACCAAGCACCAAACTTGGAACTTGGTGCCAAGCATACCCATATTCTCTCTGTGCGCGCGTATGCGTGCGTGCATGTGCAAAAATATGAGTATCCTTGGTAGTGAAGTGGGCAACTATCGTCCGCTCATTCAATGGGAGAGTAACAAAGTAGAGATCATTTCAAGTGAGCAACTATAAATGTGTGGATGAGTGGGGACCATTTTTTCAAGTGGGCAACTTAAATGTGTACATGAGAAGTGGTCATGTTATTGCCAAGCACCTATTTTGTCCTTGGTACCAAGTATACTCTCTCTAGACTATTATTAACAGTATCCAACATGTGGATGCTATCAACCCAAATTTAAAGTTCAAAATCGCAAAATGAAAATCCAAGCGGTAGATGCAATCTACTCCACAAACTATTTACAAATAAAATCTCAAAAGATTTCGATGTGTTTTGAATCACGTATTAAGGTGCGAAAAATTAAGTAACTTTATGAAAATTCTAAAATGTTGATTTTGACGATATATGGTACATGAGTTAATGATGTCAAAATTCTTCAAATTTTTTATAGATAGTTCATGTGTAGTAGATCGCATATACCGGTTTGGATTTTCATTTCCGGACTTCTAATTTTAAATATGGATTGATAGTATCCGTATGTTGGATACTATTAATAGTAGTCTAACTCAACTCTATAGATTTAGTAACGCTCTTGTAAACTTACGTTGATAGGAGCATCTTGTCCACCAACTTTTTATCAATTTGATTGACTTTGAGATTCGTGCTAGCATGCGATACAACCAAGGCACATATGTCAAAGATAACTTTGATGTATAGCACAAATTTCAAAGTGAAATTAAGAGATAAAAGGTTGGTGGACAAACGCTTCTATCCACTTAAGTCTATTCTAGCTTTACTATATATATATATATATATATATATATATATATATATATATATATATATATATATATATATATATATATATATATATATATATAGAGTTGAGCTAGGCTACAATTAATAGCATTAAACATTCAGAGATTATCAACCATTTTTAAAATTTGGAGTCCGAAATTGAAAATCTAAAGCAAGTGGATGCGATCTACTACACGTGAACTATCTAAAAACAAAATTTCATAGGATTTAGACATCATTAACCCATTTATTATATGTTGTCAAAAGCAACATTTCGAATTTTCATAAAGTTGCTTATGCTTTTGCCCCTTCATACATAATTCAAAACACATTGAAATCCTTTGAAATTTTATTTCTAAGTATTTAATGTGTAGTAAATCACATCCACCAGTTTGGATTTTCAATTTGGTCTGAATTTTAAAATGAGTTGATAATATCTCGCATGTTGAATACTATTTATAGTAACCTAGTTCAACTCTATATATATATATATATATATATATATATATATATATATATATATATATATATATATATATATATATATATATATAGAGCAAGGCTCTATGAACTTAAGTTCATAATATGTGCACCAACTTTTTATCCACTCATCTTGCCTTGAGATTTGTGATGCACAAATCTCAAAGTGGCCTTTATATCTTTCACGATCCCAAAGCAAGATGAGTGGTTAGAAAAGTTGGTGCATCACTATTCATTATGAACTTAAGTTCATAGAGCTTGCTCTATATATATATATATATATATATATATGGAATGATATATATGATGTGGCGGCTCATTTTGCTAAATGATCTACCAAGAGAAAGAGTGGTGAAGTCCATATCTTTTGATGTGACTAGCAAGGTGGACCTCACCACATGGCTATCTCTTGGTAGCTAATTTAGCAAAATGAGCGCCACCTCATATACATTATTTTCATATATATATATATATATATATATATATATATATATATATATATATATATAGAGAGAGAGAGGCACCTTAGGTTCAATCTAAGATGCACCTCTTCATGCATAAAGTAGACTATTCTAATGGATGATCCGCTCCATTCATCATGATCTAAATGTCTCAAAGCATCTAGAAAATAAAAATCATGATGTTTCAACACTTCTAATACATATTTTTCATTATCTTTTTGTTGTATTGTTATAAAATAATTAATTTTATAATCACTTGATGCATAACTATAACACAATATGCCTAATTTTTGACTATATATCATTCAAAACATATAGATTGAAATGAACGGAGTGGATCAAATAAATTGATTGTATATAACGTAGTTTTAAAGATCATTCTTAGATTGAATCTAAGATGTCTCCTTAGTAACATATTTTCATGTGTGTGCCGTTTGATGGTTATAAGGTAGTGGCTCATTTATCAAAATGAGCTATCAAGAGATAGAAACGTACGGTCCACACCTTTTGATGTGACTTTTTGGGCATGTTTAGATTTCCTGTGGGGTAAGAAAAGTTAAGGGACAATAGGGGAGATAAGGGAAGGTAAGAGAATTTTCTTACCCTAGGTTCCACTGCAATTTGGAGGGGAACAAATTTTGTATTGTTTGAGGTGAACTTAGGGGAACTAGGGGGAATACTCTACCCTCTAAAGAATTTCCCAACAGGGTGAACTAATGAGCTAAGGTGATTGTTTTCCCTTAACTTCCATTTCCCATATTCCCATCAATCCAAACACGCCCTTAAGGTGGGCCTCATCACATGACTTTTTCTTGATAGCTTATTTTACAAAATGAGCTGTCAAGAAATAGTCATGTAGTGAGCCCACCTTGTTAGTCATATCAAAAGGTGTGGAGCTCATCAATCTATTTCTTAAAGCACATTTAGCAAATTAATCCACCACCTCATAACAATCATTTCATATATATATATATATATATATATATATATATATATATATATATATATATATATATATATATATATATATAGAAAATGAGCTATCGAAGACAGAGTGGTGAGTCATATACCTTTTATTGTGACTTTTACTTAAGGTAAGGCTCATCACATGACTATTTCTTGGTAGCTAATTTAGCAAAATGAACCGCCACCTCATGCACATTATATGCACCTCATATCAATCATTATATATATATATATATATATATATAGAAAATGAGCTATCGAAGACAGAGTGGTGAGTCATATACCTTTTATTGTGACTTTTACTTAAGGTAAGGCTCATCACATGACTATTTCTTGGTAGCTAATTTAGCAAAATGAACCGCCACCTCATGCACATTATATGCACCTCATATCAATCATTATATATATATATAGAAAATGAGCTATCGAAGACAGAGTGGTGAGTCATATACCTTTTATTGTGACTTTTACTTAAGGTAAGGCTCATCACATGACTATTTCTTGGTAGCTAATTTAGCAAAATGAACCGCCACCTCATGCACATTATATGCACCTCATATCAATCATTATATATATATATATATATATATATAGAAAATGAGCTATCGAAGACAGAGTGGTGAGTCATATACCTTTTGATGTGATTTTTAAGATAAGGTTCATCACTGGCTATCTCTTGGTAGCTAATTTAGCAAAATGAACCGCCACCTCATGCACATTATATGCACCTCATATCAATCATTATATATATATATATATATATATATATATAGAAAATGAGCTATCGAAGACAGAGTGGTGAGTCATATACCTTTTATTGTGACTTTTACTTAAGGTAAGGCTCATCACATGACTATTTCTTGGTAGCTAATTTAGCAAAATGAACCGCCACCTCATGCACATTATATGCACCTCATAACAATCATTTCATATATATATATATAGAGAGAGAGAGAAATATAGAAACTTGGTATCAAGCATAAATTTTGTGCTTGATAGTGAGTTGTCTCATTTCCATCCACTCTCCAACCCATGTGAATGTGGTCCCTCATTTGAATGAGTGAATGTGAATGAATCATCTCACTACCAAGCACAAAAACTTATATTTGGTACCAAGTTCCTCCATATTGCTCATATATATATATATATATATATATATATATATATATAGAGAAGCCTTATGAACTTAAGTTCATAATGAATAGGTACCAACTTTTCTAACCACTCATCTTGTTTTGGGATCCGTGAAAGATATAAAGGCCACTTTGAGATTTGTGCATCACAAATCTCAAGGCAAGATGAGTGGATAAAAAAGTTGGTGCATCACTATTCATTATGAACTTAAGTTCATAGGAGCCTTGCTCTATATATATATATATATATATATATAGAAAATGAGCTATCAGGAGACAGAGTGGTGAGTCCTATACCTTTTACTGTGACTTTTACTTAAGGTAAGGCTCATCACATGACTATTTCTTGGTAGCTAATTTAGCAAAATGAACCGCCACCTCATGCACATTATATGCACCTCATATCAATCATTATATATATATATATATGGAAAATGAGCTATCAGAAGACAGAGTGGTGAGTCATATACCTTTTGATGTGATTTTTAAGATAAGGTTCATCACCTGGCTATCTCTTGGTAGCTAATTTAGCAAAATAAGTCGCCACCTCATACACATTATATGAGTTGGTGGCTCATTTTGCTAAATGAGCTACCAAAGAGATAGTCATGTGATGAGGCTTATCTTAAAAGTCACATCAAAAGGTATAGAAATAATGTATATGAGGTGGCGGCTCATTTTGCTAAATGAGCTATCAAGAGATAGCCATGTGCTGAGACTTACCTTAAAAGTCACATCAAAAGGTATTGGTGCCGGCTCATTTTGCTAAATAAGCTACCACGAGATAGCCATGTGATGAGACTTATCTTAAAAGTCACATCAAATGGTATTGGTCTCACTATCCTATCTCCTGATAGATCATTTTTTAAATGAGCCGCCACCTCATAACCATCACCATGTATATAATATATATGGTGATGGTTATGAGGTGGTGGCTCATTTAGCAAAGCTATCAGGAGATAGAAGTGGTGAGGTCCACATCTTTTGATGTGACAAGTTGGGTGGACCTCACCGCTATCATATCTCTTGATAACTCATTTTGCAAAATGAGCTGTCACCTCATACCCATTATTTCCATATATATATGGTTTTTTATAGCATGCCCTTAGTGCATACGTTAAGGAGCATTAAGTGCTTCCCAACTATCTCCACTATCATAGAAAAATGAGTATACAATCAATGCTTTTAATTTTTTTCTACCTAGTAATTCCTCCTCATATTTATATTCTCCAGTCATCGATGCTCATGGTTTACACTCTCCAAGAACAAGGAGGAGAAAATTTATACCTTTTTATGAGCCTTTATATACATATCTGCAAACCTAACCAGTGAGTTGTCTACATATGCTTTTGCATAACTATACTAATATTGAATTGTACTTTTAGTGAAGAATTGTTAAACATTCTTTGGATAGAGCTTGAAATCAAACGATATATCTTATTAGTCAAATTTATGAAGTATGAACTTAAAATTTTAAATAAAATGAATGCCTAACATGATTAAATCAACGAGATCGTAAAAGTTTAGCATTCATCTAGAGCTTATTAAGATAATTACTATCCTTAATCATATTTATTAGTTGAAGATATGATACATTGTTGTAAATTGTTAGAACTGTTAAAATTGGCTTTTCTAGAGAATAATTTATTTTTATTAAAATTATGAAGTTGTTGCATGTAGATGATTACAATCATCAATTTTAGACAAAAATATCAAAAACATTAAGTTTCTACTCATTTTTCTACGATAGTGAAGGTCGTTGGAAGCATTTAATGCTCCTAAATATATGCCCTAAGGGCACACTATAGAAAAACCTTTATATATATATATATATATATATATATATATATAAGGTTTTTAGATATTCCTCCCTCAAATAATCCATATTTTGATATAACTCCCTCAAATCATCATAATAGCTAATACCTCCCCAAATCATATAAATTAGTTGAAATAGCTCCCTCTGTTAGTATAACCATTCAAATGCTCTAACTAGGTTGGGTTAAGGGTAACTACTGCTATGCAATTGTAGTTTTGCCCGTGGAAGTCAAAATACATCAACTTCCATCGCTTAAAAGCTACAAACTTTGACAAACAATTAACATTATATATAAATTCAAAATTCCTAATACAACAAAAAGAATCTTCATCAAGAACAACACCTCATCCAATTTCTTTCCTGACAAATTGACTTCTTTTGATATTTTCACCATTAAACTATTATTGTCATCAAACAAGCAAAATACTTGCAGCCCTTGAATGACGAATTTCTATATTGTGGGCAGTCATAGCTTTGTTCTCTCATTGCTTGTGTGTCCTAATCTTACATTGCAACCTACAAAAAACACCTCATAGCAACCCCCTAACACCATCATTTCCATTAGAAGAGGAGTTCGAAATTGAAAACTCCATTGCAGACCTGAAGACAATATGGGAAAGACTTTGAGAAATGGAGAATGGACAACTTGGAGGTTCTTCAATGGCTTTTATAGAGTAAAAAATTAAGAGTCATTGATGGAGAGGAGATGACAATTAATGGGGGAGAAGGTAATGGGATTAGGAGAATTAATGGGAGGGGTATAACGGTCAATCTACCATAAAGTTAAACATAACGGAATATTCCTTCCTATTTATAACTCTAACTAACTAGAGGGCCTATTTCAACTTACTAATGTGATTTGGGGGAGGTAATAGCTATTATGATGATTTGAGGGAGTTATATCAAAATATGGGTGATTTGAGCTACCATTGTATTAGCTCTATCTAATCCTCCCCTTTAAAAAGAGGAAAAAAAATATGGGTGATTCGAGAGAGGAATATCTTTAAAACCCACTTGAAAGTGTGTGTGTGTGTATGTGTGTGTGTGAGAGAGAAAAATGGGTATGCTTGGTACCAAGCATAAACTTTGTGCTTGGTATGAGGTGGCTCATTCACATCCACTCATTCAAATGGTCCCCACTTGAAAGTGATCACCTTTTAATTATCCAATCCATGTGAATGTGGTCCCCCTTAAAGTGAGTGAATGAGAATGAGCTACTGTACTACCAAGCACCAAGTTTGTGCTTGGTACCATGCATGGCATACACACACACACACACACATATAAATGGGTTTCTTTCTCTATTACTTAACCCACATTATCTAGCTGAGATTCAACCACATCCCTCGACATGAGAGAAAGACACAAATGCTTACTGAAATTAATAGTTTACTTATTTTCATTCACATGTTATGATAACTTAAGTTTATATAAGGTTTTCTACGTTGTTTGATATGTAGATTATAAATTAGAAAATTGCTTTCTTTTAACTTGATACCCAAAATACCCTTTAAATAATATCACTGAACTGGATATGAACCATGAAGAACCAAACTCGCATCCATAGAGATTCAAGAAGTAGATGTGAAGTATAGGATATATGTCCAAGAAGTGACGAGTGTTTTCAATTAAAACATGTATTATATAATTGAGTATAATCTGAATAAATGTTTGCATACATCCAGGGAGTGTCGAAGTAAGTGCACAGTACTGATATGGGTTCATGATAGAAGTAGTCATATGACAGTTTTGAGTTGAGGTTATAGTTTTGTTAAAACCTTATTAGTGGAGGCTTAGTCCTACTTATTCTTCTAAAAACAAAAGAGCATTTTGTGACACAATTAGGATATTTCTCATCGATCCAGCCATACTTGAGTATTGCATCTCCACTATGCAACTAGTTCTACCAAAAATATGGTAATTATGGTATATGTCAGAATATAAAACTATAGTCCTCAACGCACCATAACTTTGATGTTGTGGTGATATGGTTAGTGGGACTTTAAGATGATATCAGAGCAACCCAGGTTCAACTCCCACCAGCCACAAATTTAAAGTAGATTTTCAAGTTTCAGCCCATAAAAAGGGGGCACAACCTGTCGGGCACGCCTGCCAGGCATACTAGAATATAAAAATATAATCCTCAAGTCTATAAAAATATAATCCTCAAGTCTCATCTTAACTTCGGAGTTGTGGTCTAATGGTTAGAGGGACTTTAAGAGTATATATCTGGGTAATTTAAATTTTCATCTTCAAAACCCTCTTTGTTGCGTTTCCACTGAAATTTTTCACCCAATTATATTTTAGGGACTGCAGCTCCCAAATAATTCTACTCGGGCTAAGCAACAAGTAATACTCCAATAATTAAGAAAATACAAATAGAAACTTCAATTTACTTGACAAAAGACTATAAGATTTTATATACCAAAGTAATTAACCAAATCCAGGTCATGTCCTAATTAGTTTCTTTCCTCATCCAACCAACAAACACCCTCAATTCGAGAAATAAAATTAGGCAGCCAAAGCAAAATTAACTTGAAACTGTAATGTTGTTCTAAAACATTCGAAATTTTACCAATCGAAATTCTACCGCAAAAAAAAAAAAAAACTAATTTCAGCAAGGAAAAAAATGAAAATTGAAGAAGAGAAGGCTACCATCAGCAGACAGGGCGTTAACGGGAGGATTCTCGATCGTGATAACGGCGACTCCATCAGATCCAACCTCCATCGTGGTTTTCCCCTTCGCCATTTTCGCTCGAGCTCGGAATAATGAGAAGAGATTGATGGTTGCGTGTCGATTGAGAGACTGTAGGTCAATGATCGCTTCTGCGGCGGTGTTGTCACCTTTATAAAGGACAACGATATCCTCATGGAGATTCTTAAAGGGGTTTTTTACATATTGGCCCCTGATATCTTCTATAATTTGATAGCAGTCTTTCAAATCCCTGAGATTTCTAATAGATCCCTCAAATCCAGCTTCTTACACCGCAGTTCCAGTTAAACCCCTCGGTTATATGTTTAGACACCAATTTTTTTAACGGTTTTAAACTGAAAATCCACAAACTAAAAACTCAAACTCACATTTTTCATCTTCTCCTAGGGTAAAAAATCCACCCAACTAATTTCTCATCTTTTACCTGAAGATATTTTTTATGTGGGAAACCTTAGTCGTGGGAGCTATGACCAAACAGTGGCGAAGCCAACAATTTTTCTAAGGAGAGGCCAAATACAACCATCATATCATCACTTTAAAAGCTATCAAATACGGTAATGTATATATGTAAGAAGGTAAAAGACAAACCTAAAATAAAAGTTTTACAAAGAAAAATATTTTCATGAAAAATTAAATCATTTCAACATATGTACCCATCATTGAATCCACACACGTCAATCTTTTAAACTTTTTTTTAAAATTGTATTGATTGTAGATGGATTTTCATAACCATAAAACTACAAAAAAAAATCTGACAAATTGACGGTACGCTGATGATTTGGTAATTACTTGTTGCTGATTAACACCACAACCCAATCATGGTTAACAGTTTCAATTGTAGATAAAAATAAATAGACTAATTTTCAAAACAGTTCAAAGATTTTGGGGACTAATCTCAAAATATGAAAAGTTTGCGGAGTAATTTCAGATATGAAAGATTTGGGATACTAGTTTCAAATATGAAAGATTTGGGGGGACTAGTTTCAAGTATGAAAGATATGGGAGACTAATTCAAATATGAAAGATACAGAGACTTTAAATATGAAAGATTTGAGGGACTATCAAAAAAGTAGTGAAGAGATCACTACATTATCACAACCATTGTTTCTCTAATAGATGGGCAAGATTTTTTTTTCCTTTGAGTGTAAATTAGGAATGAGTGCAAATCATGAGGGATATGTGAGTGTTAGATTTAAAATGAATCACAATCACCAACTAAATAATTAATGGTTGTGATCCAAAGTAGTGATCTCTTCACTACTTTTTTTTTGTAGTGGAGAGAATCCAAATTCATTTCAGACATAAAACACATGGGAAGTATTTAATATGAAAGATTTCGGGGACTAGTTTCAAATATAAAGATTTGGAAGACTAGTTTGAAATACGAAAAGATATGGGACTATTTTAAATATGAAAGATATTGGAACTAGCTTAAATATGAAAGATTCAAGGGACAAATACGCAATGCCTCTTATATATACAAGGCTTGTTTTGCAAAAGGTAGAGGGAGCCATGGCCACTCTCGGTCCTCCCTAGTTTCGTTATTGTGACCAGACAACCAGCCCGAGTTCATACGTAGAAACATCTTATAAGGCATCACAATATTATTATCCTCTACCCATATGGGGACATATTCACCCTACTCATATAGAGACAACTTCACCCAATAGGGGAATCTCCTCTTGGAAACAAATGAATTCATGAGGAGAAATCAAATCCATGCATTTTGGCTTGCATAATGCTAGGCATCAAACCAGCTGAGCTCACCCCCTAGTTATAATGCCCCCTCGAAGATCTTCTTCCCTACAAATGATCATTTGGGTTATAATAATTTGCCATTCGAGAGCTAACTCGACCTTGGCTTACATTTTTTTAACAAAAAAGCAACAGTGAGACCAAATTGCAATAGTCACTGTGATCTGTAAGCTCCTATATGCAATTTCAATGGTTTGAGGAACTATATCAAATTATAGAATATGTAAGGTACCAATCTGAAAAAAAAAAAAGATTTAATTTAAAGTACACGTGGAGTAGTTTGGTGCGTGGATGTTGCTGTTTGGCTGGAGAAGCTATTGTGAAAGTAGGCAGCGGATAAGGTGAGTTTCGGTGGTGTTGGCTGGCCTCGGGAAACGTAGTTTTTGGAGGTAGGCTAATTAATAATGTAGAGGATGAGAGCGTGACGCTAATTCCAACAACGTATAGGATAAGGGAACGACTCAAGGGATATACTCTTTATAATAACAAGGGGGGCGTTACGGATGTATCGTAACGGATTCACACTTCTAGAATAGCATGAAGTGTATAATCTCTAGTCAAAAGGAAAATTTTGAGGAAAAAAATTGATAGAGTTTTGTTACAAAAACTTCTAACATTTGACTTGCTGGTCTAATGTAATTTCTTAATACCCACCACAGTTAAGCTGAACGATTAGAATGTTTCAAAATGATTCTTACCATCTTGAGTTCGATTGTAAACTGGATTAAAATATATATATATAATTTTCTAATCATTTATTAGCTTCTCTAGAGATTCAACTCAAAGAAGTAATTTGATCAAATATTGGCCATCCTTAAATTGCGTGCTTTTATCACTCCTTTATGGTTGTATTCATCCCTCTCCCAAAGAAAGCAATAATGCGTTTTTAGAGCGACTCAAGGGAACGACTTGTTGTTCATAAGGGGACATGCCATGACTGATCCACTCTGCTAATATATATATATATATATATATATATATATATATATATATATATATTGAAAGTGTATAATTTCTAGTCAAAGGAAAATTTGAAAAATTTTGTTATCAAAAGCTTCTAACATTGACTTACTAATCGAATGACTTTTCCGATCATTTATTAGCTTCTCTAGAGATTCAACTGAAAGTAAGGCAGAAACTTGATGAGGTGCACTCATCCTTTTAAGCGCTTCTATCGCTAGTTGATGGTTATGCTCAAGCGAACTATTTTATTTAAAAGGGTATATTTCACCGCACCGATTATTCGAACTGTTCATTGCAATCCACACAATTTAAAACTCATGGTGGTAGAGTTGGTTATGCCTTACTTACGCAGCGGAGAAATCAAAAAAAACATTACCACGATGACTTCCTCAAAGAAAGTCTTACCACGAGGACTTCCTCAAAGATAAATAGTCTAAACTGCTATGGTCTCTTCAAGAGAAATTTTTATTCAATGCAAAAGATTATGGCTGCTCCAAATTACAAAGTATTTAAATGAAAAACCCAAACCCTAAAAGAAGTTAAAAATAAAATTACTAAATTATCCAACAGGGAATAAAATAAAAAGTAAACTGTAAATTTGAGGTCCTAAACAATCTCAGATGCCCAAAAACCAGTAGATCTCATGGCAAAGCGATGAGTCTTGCTCGTTGGCCCGTTTCGGTTAAGCTGTGCAAATTTCGGTCTATTCGGACACTTTGACTTTTCCATCCTACATAAATTTTTGTCCTACATCACTTACCTTGCTCTGTTTGGGAGAGGATAGACTACTGTTTTGTTTTTGCTCGCTTTTGTTCTTCTAATTTCTATTCCGATGTACCAAAAAAAGCTCATGGTGATAAAAAAAAATCATGTATTTTGAAAATATCATCTCGTGACTTAGAAACAAACAACTTGTAATGCGTTCAAAAATCAACGTTCTTGAATTATATACGGGAAATTTTTAAACCGCATGAATGTTGCTCCATTTAGATTTGATGATGCATGTATAACAATTAACGATTTTTGTTTCGGTGAAACTAATTGATGAGGGTCGTCTGGAGACATGTTTGATTTTGAGAGGCCACTGACTTTTCCATTGGAGGATCATTGGGCCGAGCTTCTTCATATAAGGCTAATAAACGCTTTGAAGGCATCGAAGATGGCCGCTCAGGTGACCCTTGAAGATTAAGCCTGTAACTTAGAGAAGAAAAAATACATTAGAAATAAAGTAGAAAGATGTAAGGACCGTTTGATTTAACCTCTACGTCTGTAGGGAGAACGAGCTGAGCTCGAGTTGAGATGGTTAAGTTAGGGCATGCAGTAGGCCAAATATTGTTATGCCCTAGTGGGAAATTCGTCACCCGGGCTCATTGTTCAGTCTTTGACCAGGTTTATCTTGATTTTTGTGTGGAGTCAGTGGCGAAGCTAAAAGTGACCAGTGATGTCACAGAATATAACTGGATTGCCTGATTTATACATATTGTTATTTATTTTTTTACTTGTATTTGTTACTTAAGACAACACTAAATTAGGATAGGACACGACTAAATTGAATAAAGTTTTAAAACGATCAATGTGAATTCTAAATCGTGATAAATTATATGGGAACAACACTAGGGGAAAAAATCTTGGCTCCACCACTTCATGGGGTTATCTCATTAGCCTCTCTTAGAGGTCGGGATTTTGGTACAACAATTTTGGTCAACAATATGCACATACAAAATATGTATTTTCATGTGCAGGTGTAAACTCTATATGAATCCTTTCGGACTGTCTATATGCGAGTGAGCGATTTTGAGCCTTACACGTGATAAATTGACCCTCTGTGACATATGAGCGGGCAGTTCTGAGAGATATATTGGGTAAATTGTGGATAACCTCCCTCCTCAAATTGAGGATTGGTAAACATTGAGATTATCTATAATTTATCCTACGGGACTCTTAAAGAAGTGGCTTTCATGCAAATTATGAATCGTTCTATATTTGGGCTGTAGTGTGAAAAAGAAATTTATGACTTACATTTGCAGCACCCAATGGGCTAATTTATAGTCTAAAATCAAGACTATAGGAATTTTGCCCATGTAATTGCTCAATCGATCTATCATTTATACAAAAGATTTTGATAGAACTCCAGTCCCTCAATTGGCTCGGACATTGTACTATCCACAGGACAACAACCAAAATAGTGCCCATGTGATGCAATTTGTCCTTTTTAACTTAGGGCGCGATTAGTTGGGTTCATTAGGGAAAAGGAAAATCAGAGAGAAACTATCATAAATAGTTTTCCTCTTTTCCTCAAAAACCTTCATGAAATAGGTTTTGTGAGGACTTAGATCTTTTCTTTCTATGAGAATCAAACCCAAGAGCTTGGAATCCATATTGGAACCTTCACCCGCGATTCTCAGACTTAGATCATCTTTATTTAAGTAATTGGAGAGCATTCAATTACCACGATCCCTACTGTCTATTCTAATTTGGATAGGTAAGATTATGCCACGTAAGATTTCATTATTATCTTGAAAACCACAATTATTTTAAAAACTATTGTTACGAAAATCACTTTTATGATAATGACAATCCTACATGGTAAGGATCTTGGATCCTCTCCATTTACCACCTAATTTGAGAAAATTTGGATCCGGTTTCGTAAGCTATGGATCAAATCATCCAATAAGAAAATGACACATCATTCTTTTTCTTGGTTTCAAGGTGAGAACCAAACAAAGAAAAAGAAAACATATCAACAATAGTTTTCTTTGATTTTTTGGACAACCAAACAACCCTTTACATGAATTGCTCAGTTTATTTGGTTGCCATGTTTATCAATGTGTTATTTAGCATGGAGCAAGTGATTGTTTTTGTTTAATCAATCTCATCAGAAAAACCATTTCATCTCCTCCTATTTGGGTTAAATCTAGTTGAAGAATGATGCTTAGGCCTGTCCTAAAAGCCTGCGGCCCGGTACCCGGTTCGTGCCCTGCCGGACCAAAACCTAGCCTGGGCCCGAAAATAGCCCGGTGGGTCGAGCTTCACCTAAGTCTGGATACTTTCTCTTGCAACCCGTTCTGACTCGTCTCGGCCCGAGACAGGTGCAGACCGGGTTTGAAGACCCCGGACCTGACTGGGTAACCCGGCCCGGGCATGGGCCTACTGGCCCCACTCCATATGTTATACACTGATTTTCTAAGTTACCCCTTTGCTTTTCTTTTTTTTTTTTGCGAACTGGCCCTCAATTTTTTATTCTATTTTCTTTCTTAGCCTATTGCTAAAATTATGTAATATACTGGTCAATCCACGTGCGATATTGGTTCTGACTACTTTGACATCGTCAGAATCAATATGGCACACATTTTTTTTTTTGGTTTTTAGATGCTAGTCCCCTCAAATCTTGAAAAATTGCTTAGTAGTCTCTCAAATGCCATAGGGTCTTGCAAAATTGTCCTTTTCAAGTTAAATCACGTTAGATTTGAAGAGAATATTGCGTCAAATATAACGGTTGGAAGCAAAGTGACCATTTTATTCCTCTATTATGTTTCCAGGTTCATTTCTTAATGAGTTTAAACCTACTACTCACCCCCGACAATTTACAGAGAATCTTATGAAAATGTTACCTAGAAAAGAAGAATCTTTATTATTTAATTAGGTTTGATTCTCTCTTCGAGTACAGAGCCCTATATATTATACTGGTTATTTCGATATTAACCATCTACATCTTCAAATTTTCGATATTAGCCTTCCAAAATCTTTAAAATTGCTCTCAGGGCTCCGTAGTCTTCAATATTTTGATATTAACCTCCCACCCCCCCAATCTTAGAAATTGATCTCAAGCCCCCCAAATCCTATTAGTATGTTGAATAAGTTTTTTAGTTTAAATCTAGTTGAAATGGGGGAATATGCTATTTACTTTAATTAACTTTTTCAATGATTGCCATTATACCCCTCTCACACAGATCCAAACCCATTAACCACTTTAACTTATACTTATTAAGCTCTCCAAATCCGTATAATAAAACCCTAATCCAAACACATTTGCACTTCATCTTCTCCAACTTCTTCTCCAACGATCTTTAGTTCGAATCCCAAATTTGCATCGGATAGATTCCCATTGGGAAAGGCGTTAGAGAAGACACTGGGGGAAGTGATCACTATATTTTATTGCACTTTTATACCCTCATTATCTATTTTATTGAATAAATATACTTGCTAATATCCTTTATTTTATGATTTTGAAAGAAATAAAGAAATTATCAAATAAAAAATCAAAGAAGCCTAAAATACCTCTACTTGAAGCCTAAAACAAGCCCACAGAGCTCAAGAGGAGACGTGTCAACAAGTCAACAAGGAAAATAAAATTTTATTACCAACTAATCGATTAGCTAATCAAATAGCAAACTGGGTGAGCTACTCAATTAGTTTCTAAAAGAAATCAGAATGGTTGATTTTGATTTCTTGAAGCTCAAGTTTGATTCAAGGGCTGATGTTGGTTGCTGTAAGATATAAATAGGGGTAAATAGTGAGGGTGAGGGACATGTAAAAATTTTATAAACTCCTTTTTAGAGAGGAGGACTACTCTTTTGAGAAGGCCTTCTAATTTGTAAAATTTAAGTTTTGCATTAAAATAAAAAATTCTTTTTAATTTTCTTTTGTTGATGAAGATTTGCTTCACAAGAAGCCAACTCCTTGCAATATAAGTTTTATCTTTCCTCTTTTATTTCTTGCTTATAATTGCATGTTTAGGATTTAATTTCTTGCTTTTAATTCATATTTTCTTTTATGCTTTGTAATCTATAAGTTGTTTTGCTTTTTATTCTTGCTTTTAGGAGTAGTATGAGTAGCTAATTTCCTTAGGATATCTAGGATTAGATGAAGCTAGTTTAAATTCTATTTAGTTTTAAATTGCTCTATTTTTGTGATTAATTGATCATGTTTAGGATAATCAACTAGAATAATAATTGGTAGAAAAAAATTTAATAGGCTATATTTATCTTAAATGATTTGGTTGTTTATACTTTTTCAATTTTAAATTACTATCTAGTTGTTTATCACTATTCATGAATAGTGATATTGCTTGGATATGAAATTGATAGATTATACTTGTTTTAAATAACTTGATAATTTATGCTTAGAAAATCTAGTAATATAATAATTAAAAGAGAGTAGTTCTTAAATCTAAATGTGAATTAATTAGTAGATTCAATTCTAGATTCCTAGTTTTATATCTTGATTTTCTTCAACTCTTTTATTTACTTCTTCCCTTGGTTCTATTCTCTTCTTCTTGTTTTAGCCCTTTTATTTGCATAAATTAACACCCAACCAATCTATACACACGCTCTCTTCTCTTTCCTAATTCAAGAACCACTTTAGGATTTTTCTTAGAATACATCTTCCTCGTAGGATCGACACTTGCATGCTACACGTATTAGTTGTGCACTTGCAACATTTTTATTTAGAACATATCAAGAAGATGTAGTAGAAAATATTTGGGTTAGGGTATTATTAAACAGATTTGGTCAGCCTGACTGGTATAAGTTAAAGTGGTTAATGAGATAAGGTTTGTGTGACTATCAAATCACCGAAAAAGTTAAATTAAACAAAATATTCTCCACACACACACACACACAAAACTAGAATTTAACTAAGAAGAGCTTATTTCAACATACTAATAGGATTTAGGGAGCCTGAGATCAATTTTAAAGTTTTTTTTGGGTGTTGGGGAGCCTGAGGTCAATGTCAAAGATTTAGGGGGCTAATAGCATAGATTTGGGGGGCTAATATCAAAATAACTGTATTATATAATAGTGAGCAAGGCCTAGGATTTTCCATACATAATTTTAGATCATGACTCATCACGTGGAGGGCTACAAGGACTAGTGTAATGAGATTTCTTTTTTAATTTCCAACCTGGAATTGAATCAAGATTGTGAGAGCCATATTAAAATTTCCCAATCATCCAGATGACCGGGTGAGTTTTATCATGAGATTTTAGTCAATGCTCTAAACCTTAATGTGAGAGCCCACTTCATTTTGTATGTGTTATTATGCTAAATTTATACAAGTTCTTCCAAAATTAAGTTTGCATGACACCTGAACGTAAAACTTTGTAACTTAAATTTAAGCATCAGCTTATGCTGAATCATATGACAATAAGTATAAAATTATATTTAAATTAAAAGGAAGAAATATAATTACATTTTTATATTAATTTTATCCATTTTAAATAATGTAATGTGCTTAAGGGGAGAATAGAATTTTGGATTTAATTAAAGAGCAAGAATAAGAATAAGACGAGGAAAAAAATAATCTGTTTCGCGAGAAAACTTTTTACAATGGATTCATTGTCGCCCGTTTATAAATATGATGTAATGAAACTGATAAACTATACGAAGTTGCATTCTCACTGAGTACTATACTGATAAACTGTACGAAGTTGCATTCTCACCGAGTACTATACTGATAAACTGTACGAAGTTGCATTCTCACTAAGTACTATACTTTTATAATGTTATTTTTTTTATTTTTAGATGAGTGAATATTTGTTGTTTGCCTCCCTAAGAAAGTTTTTCTAAATCTATCACTACTAGCATAATTCCTGTTCTGGCTTTAGTGTGTTTTGTGACTGCCAAAAACTTAATCAAGATGAGCCCAGTTTTTTATTTCATTTCGTTGCGCTAAAACCATACCAAGGTTAGTTTTTACAATTCAATCCGTCAAAGAAGTATAAATTGTTGCAAAAATATGCATGTCCTTGAACTATAGAAAATATGTTTTCTTGTCGGTAAATATATAGTCTTCGTAACACATATAAAGCTTATGTATGTGAAATTATAGCAAGATCTCACTACAAAAAAATGGTATATAACTACATTTGTATAACCACGTTTGTTAAAAGGTAGGGAACTAGAAACGTTTTTTTAGAAGCGTGGAGCCCATTAAAGCCCATCAAAGCTTACTTAATCAGATTGAATAACTAAAGCCCATTAAATAGTACATCAATCCCCTTAGTTGCTCTTGGCTCTCCAAATCACTCAATCGCTTGATCATCTCAAACCTTGCGCTCGATCAAACCCTAATCCTTTCTCTCGATCAAACTCTAATCCCTTCGATCATTGATTAGTTTGTCGATCAAACCCTAATCCCACATGCTCGATCAAATCTTCTTCACATTCGATCGATTTGCTGCAAATCTTCTCCAGTTTCAATCTGATTAGTTTGATCGATCATTGATTAGTTCTACCGTGAGCTTCTGATAATCACATTTTTATTATATTTTTATACACTCATTATCTATCTTATTAAATAAATATATCACTAATAACATGTTTTATCTTAATTTACAAATTAATAAAGAATTAATAAAAGCCCAAAAAAATCAAATTTCCTGATTTTCTACCATTTATTGAAGCCTAAAAATGAAGACAAAAGAATGCCCAAAAAAGCTCAATGATCCATGAAGAAATCGGGTCAAGAAATCAACAAAAATTAAAATCTGTTGCAAACCAATCGGTCGGCTAATCGATTGGCCAATCGGTCGGCCAGCAGATTGGTCAACCGATTGGTTTGCAACAGAAACAGTTTCTGACTGAGATTTAATCATTGTTCTCTAAGCAAAATCCAAGAGTTCTCATTCATTATTGTAGGCTATAAATATGGGTAGATTATGAGAGGTTAGAGTGTGAAAATTTTATAAAAACTCCATTTAGAGAGGATGGTTACTCTTAATGAAGAAGACCTTCCAAAATTGTAACTTTATTGCAATTAATAAAAGAATTTTTTGCTTCTTCATATTTTTCTTTTCTTCTCTTTATTTGTTGATGAAGATGAAAATGAAGATAGGAGATTTGCCTTCAAGAGGCTAGAACCCGCTTACAATGTAAGTTTTCATTTTTCTTTTATTTTCTTATTTTAGATATTCATGTTGTAGTATTTTCTTTTTCTTTTTCTTTTAGTAGATTAGATCTTTTTTTTGAAACCTCAGAGAGTTGATTCACTTTCATGTCTTTATTTTTATATTATTTTCTTGCATTTTTATTTTGTAGTATAGATTTATTTTCTTGCATAGTTTAGATTTACTTTCATGTTCTTTTACTTTTGTAATTTAGGTTTATTTTTATGTTCATAGTTTAGATCTTTATTTCTTTGTTCTTATTTTTCTTTTCATAATTTTTTTTTCTTATATTCTTATCCTCTTTCTTTCATGCTCTCTAGTTTATATTTTATATGTTTTAAATTTCAATAATGTGGAACTAAAATCTTGTAGGAATTCTAGAGTTGTATGAAACTAGTTTGATTTCTTTTATAATTTATGGATTGCTCTCTTGTGCTTAAAATGATCATCATAGGATAATCAACTAGAAAACTAATTGGTAGAAGCAGAATTTGATAATCTATACTTATCTTGAGTGGTTTGATAGGTTATACTTATGAATTCTAGAATTAATATCTAGTTATTATTCTTTTCATGAATGTTATTTTTACTTGAATGATAATTTGATGGGTTAGGCTTTCCTTAAGTGGTTTGATAGTCTATGCTTAATAAATCTAAAGAAAAATGTGATAAAAGAGAATAGTTCATAATTTCTAAGTGAAATTGACTAGTGGATTTAATTCTAGATTCCTCATATCTCTAATTGAATCCCTCATCTTTTACTTTCTTGATTTTCCTCTTTATTCTTGATTTTTATTTATTTTTTCTTATTTTCCTCTAATTTCTTCACCCTCTTAATCTAGTTTTGTTTTATTTGCATTAATCACACCCACTCTCTTTATCTCTCCACAATTGTCACTCTTAATTGTTCACACAACACACACTTAGAAACCTTCCTCGAGGATTCGACATCTTTTATACTATAACTTGATAGTTGAGCACTTGCAACTAGGTTTTATTTATTTCCTATCAGCTTCTCCTTCTTGTTGGATTCATTCTGATAATCAATTTCTTGTTGAATTTGATTCAACTTGATTTTTTTATGATGATGCTTCTATAGATTAGTAGAGGCTAGGGTTTGCATGTCAGTTTATAGATTGCAGGGGCAGGCCCTCACCAAGGTAAGCTGAATCCAATATCCTATTTTTCATCAACTCGATAAAATTAACTTTTTCTTTATGATTTTAACTCGGATTCGAGGAATCTCTATGTACTTTTTAGGGATTACAAATAACTCATGTGATCAACAGATGAAATTAAATTGAAGTGGATATAATCTAGCACCAGATACCAGTTCTTTTGATTATGGGATTTTTAAATTTTTTTTTTCTTTTAGGTGACCAACATCTTTCTCCGCTCAAGATCCTTCTCCTTGCTTGCAGAGGACAAGGTATCAATTTTACTGAAAAATTGTAAGAGGAAAATAAAATTTTATTATGTGAAAAAATTAGATTGGTAATGTACTGTTGTGGTAATTTTATCTTAGAATTGTGTATTTCTTCTACAATGGTGAAATTTTATCTTATATACTCTTCTTTTATATCTTTTAGGTTCACTTGCAACACTAGATATAACAAGAGGCAGATGCAGTTATGAGATAAAGCGCTTCTACAGGTGGATACACATACTGACCTGTACATTATTGCTGTTGCATGTGGTGAATTTTGAACAGAGGAATGGATTTGAGATGGAAAGATCAAGTCTTTATGTTGCCTGGCCTTGTTGCGTTGAGGTAAAAATGTCGAAGTTTCATAATTTTAAGAATTTGTAAGTGTACATAATTTAGTCATATACATTGTGTTGATCAGACAGTAGAGTTAGTAGTTTGAATTTTGTTTATCACTAAGCAGAATTAGAGGCTAGCTAATATTTATTTGGGTTCTTTTGGTATTTATTTATTTGTTAACTTTCTTCAAATATTTGCATATTTATGTTGCTTATAGGATATCCATCTATTTACAGCTATAGTTGTGTTCATGGAAATTTCTTTAGGGAAGACTCTTGTCTAAATTGAGTGTTGTCTTCTTGCATTTACAATTATTCTTTATAGTTATTGTTATTTCTTGTCCCTTCACCGGATAATTTTGATCCATTAGAATATTATATTTTTTCTAGTATGCTTTCTTACAGTTGCAGTTTGCATAATAAACATATTTATTGCAATGAATTAGTGTTAACTTTGTGGGGACTATGTTGAGGGGTCATTTATCTTTGTTCTTTTAACTTTAAAATCTCTCACTTCCATTTCAGTTTGGTGAGTTGATGACCAATGTATGATCTTGTCAATTGGTTTGGACTTATGAAATTCTCATTATACTAGTGTAATACTACTAGATTTCTCATTCATCTTATGGAGCCTTAAGTTTAACTAAGAAAATTATTTTCCCAGGGAAATAATTATTAAAGCATATTAATTCCTTGAAGTCTTAATGTCTTTTTGATATTGACATTAACCTTGTTGTCATTATCGTTTGCTTTATGGTTATACTCCAATGGAGATAAAACCAATTAGGGTTGATACCTTGACCTTACAACTTACTTAAATTAGTTAAATTGGTAGTTTGGTTTGAAGATTGAGATTATTAGTTGATATGTTTAAGAAGTATTGGGCAAAAGGTAAATGGAAACTTTAGCCTTAGCTTTTCTATAAAAATCGCCTCTTTTCTTCACTTTTTTTGGGTAGTGTATCATATTGAATATCTAACAAGACATAGAAAACATTTGACTTGCATATCAATTATGTTTCATAGAAACTAGATACAAAATTTCACTCTTTTATGATAGTTTCGATAGTTTGATCCACTAGACTTCTCCATATTGTTGATGTTTTGTTATGGTTTAATCATCTCTACTTATTTATTATGTAAACTGTTTTAAAGGCTTAGCTGGTATGCGCCTAGGCCACCTAACTAGCGCTGAAGCGATACCTAGGCGTCCACCTAGGTTTTGGGAGTGTTTAGGGGAGCATTGTCTGCTTACGTGGATTGCATCTTTTAGGCATTGATGTGATTTTCTGTGTTGCAGTCTCCACATCCTCTAACCTCCTCCAAATTTCTTTAACCTCCAAATATGAACACCTCCACTACCTCCTCAAACCTTCAGCAAAATCTCCTTGACCACCACTTAAATGACGAAAGAATTCCGCCTAGACACCAGTCCAACACCTAAGCTTTCTATAACATTGACATTTACTGTTAATTATTATAATTAAAAAATTAAAAAAGAAAACCTCCTAGGCTCTAGGCGTCAGGTCCAACGCCTAGGCCTCCTAGCGCTTTCTATAACATTGTTAGTTATTATTTTGGCTACTTAAGTATGCATGATTTATTGTGGATCTAAGATTGCTATCTTTGTTTTTTACAAATTTATATGATTTTAATAATTATTTTATCAAATATTATCATTAAATAATTTAAAAATAGTCAAGCGTAGAAATCTAGGCTAAGTAACTGGCTCAAACGCCTAGTCCGCCTAGCGCCTTCTATAACATTGATTATGTTCCTTTGTAGCTACTTGATTTTTCTTTATGTATTAGAACATTGATACAGAAATAGCTTGTTTGAAAAGTTTAGAATATTAAATATCAGGCTTCAATTATAATTGGGTTGTGAGAAAATATATGAATCTCTATTTAAATGTTCTGAGGACCTGTTTGTTTCTCCATGGAGTTCTAGCAGCATGCAATTATATCTTTTTAATTTGATCTATACTTCTGAATTTATGTGTCTTTTGAAACTCTTTTCCTTGGTCATAGGTTCTAAGTGCTTCTAATGAACATGGGGATATTGACTTGATATTTAACGTCGCTCGGGTTGAAGCTGGTAAGGTACTTTCTTTTTATAGTATTTTTTAGTGGACATGGATTCTCCCTTTCTTTCTTTCTTGTTTCTTGATATATGAATTGGTTATATTTTTGATGAGGCATCAAAGAAACGTAACATTTGAAATACATTGTTTTCTTTTTCCTTTCTTTCTTGATATGTAATTTAAAAACTTCTAAAATTGCACATAGATGTATATTAGAATGCTAATTTACCATTATCAATGTAGAGGAAAACCCAAAACCTGACCATGATAAAATCCAAGCACTCAGATGTTTCTATTGATAAAAGTTTGAGCCTTTTGTTTGGCGACATGTTTGCAAGGTTCAAATTTGGATATGCTGCATTGATTGCTAAAGTGGAAAAAAATTAATTCCAAAAGGATAGCATCCTAATTAAAGCATTTAATGCATATCCTGGCTATGTTCAACAAATTGGTAGTATGTTGAAGATCCTTATAGGATTTAAAACCTAAGAAAGATTTTGGTAAAAATATTTTAGGAGAATTTTTGCTTTAACTGAACACTGGGCATACTAAAAGCATACATCCATTTTAAAGTTCTAATTATTTTTCTAAACTCCTAATTACATTTCTCTTTCTGCTAGTTGATGTATTTATGTTCTCTCCACCAGTATAGTTCTTTATATCCATTTCTGGCTATTTCATTGTGTTTAATATTCTCCATGCATCCAGTTAATTCTGTCAGCTGTGTTCTTTTTTGGAGACTGCCATTTCTTTTGTAATTGAAACTTTAATCGGTAGTTATATAATTCTTACATATGAAGCGCTTGTTTCATCTACAGACCAAGTGAAGCATAAGGTTTACATTTCTCTTTCTACTGATTAGGCTTTCCAAAGTCATAATTACGTTATGAAGAATATCCTACAGAATGGATCTCTGACTTGTTTTGTTTTTGCCTTTTCTTGAAACAGCATGCTTTGAAACTGGAATAAGAAGAATATATAGCAGAAGAAATTAGGGCTGTGCAATCGGTCGGTCGGTTCGGTTTTGACCAAATTTTGTCAAACCGAACCGAACTGCCTATCATTCAAAACCGAACCGAACCGATTCAAGTCGGTTCGGTTCGGTTCGGGTCGGGTCGGTTTGTTCGGTTTTCACTTGGGTACACTTCTCTTGCAATATGTGCATCAATCGAGGAAAAAAATCAAGAAAAGGTTAGAATCAACATTAGGGTTTAAGTTTCTTACCTCCAAAGTGGATTGGTCGAAAGTAGAAGAAGCGAATAGAGAATAGAGAGGTAGAGAACTAGAGATGATAATAAGTCCTAGAATTAGAGAGGACACCATTGTCGGGGTATTTCGTCGCCATTAGGTTGCGTGAGAGAAAAAGATATTAGGCTACTGCAAAGCAACTCTATATGAACTATGACGGGTTGGGTTTAAGTGGATGCGGATATCGATTAGAATGAGTAACACATTGGTCGGTTGGTTGAAAAACTTCAAACAACGAACCGAACTCTAGTCAAAACCGAACCGAACTGTCAAACTCCGGCCGGTTCGGTCGGTTTGTTCGGTTTGAACCGAACTATGCTCACCCCTAGAAGAAATCAACTGGAGTTATATTGAGTTCATTTGTAGCTGCTGTGCTGGTATTAGTGATATGAGTTGTTTGGGTCGAAAGTTGATTCCATTGTAATAGAAAATTACACTTTGGTTCTCGATTCTGATGAAAATTAAATAACTTCTCATGAACTTCGAACAAAAGAGCCTACAAGTGTAGATCTCTTGTTTTGTGGGACTTTGCCGATCTTGGGGCCAATGTCCAGGTGGACCACCGACGTGATCGTCGAATCGGCGGGTTTAGTTGATGCTTCGCAAAGGAAACAAGAACTGATTAAATATCTTAGCAAGGTAAGATATCTACTCTTCTCAAGAATAAGTCAAGGCTTATTCGAGGAATCTCGCGTGGATCGTGTTCTTGAACTCAGGAAGCGGATTTCGATTTTTCCCTTTCGATGGCCGACCCCCCCGAGTGGGCGTAGGAGGTATTTATAGTCTTTGGGAGCGTGCCTCTTGAAAACCAAGTGTCATAAGTCGCGGAAATTTGCTGATTAGCAGCGGCGGCTTCGGTATGCCAGCGAAGTGCTTACTCGCTAGCTGGCGGCTGATGCGGGCTGCCTGGCTAGCGGCGGCGGTATAGACTGCCAAGCTAGCGGCTGGCGGTATGGCTGCCTGTTGTAAGCGAGCAATATAAATCCGCCATTTCTTTATGCGGTTTCCCTTTTTTAGGCATGATTAAATGCCCTAAATTACGCTGATGAGGCATTATCTTGGCGATAACCGCTATAGCGATGTCACGGCGTTTCTCTGCGTTGATAAAGTCAAGTGGGCCCCACCATTGATTTAGACCCTTCAAGAGCTCATTTTAAGTATTACGGGTGTCACCGTATTTGGCGAGCAGTAAAGTGTCGCTAGTGAGACACATCAGATGTCTGGCTGGTGGCGAGAGCCCGACAATGTCTCGCTAACGTGAGACACATCAAGATGTCTCGCTGCGTGGCGAGGCACACACAGTGTCTGCTTCGCGTGAGAGACACATCAAAGATGTCTCGCTAGTAGCGAGGCACACATAAGTGTCTCGCCGTGGCGAGACATAATCTTCCCACTGTATTGGGGAGCTTTGAGATTGACGGCGTTGTCGCCCGATCTTACCGTGATTTAATCATATTTGGGGTTCTTGGCAATTTTGATGCCTACATGAGTAAAGTTTGTAATATTTTTATCAAAATGAGC